>CAJQZJ010011617.1:840253-925504 GCA_907164525.1 Lophiomys imhausi
TATCTATCTATCTATCTATCTATCTATCTATCTATCTATCTATCTATTTAAAGAACTTAGCAAACCCAAAGAACTATATCTATTTATTTTAAAGAACTCAGTAGATCCAAAGAAGGTACTTGAAACACTTGACATTTTCTTACAATCGTGCTTCTCCACTGCAAAAAAAGCAGAATTCAGGCTCTGCTGCTGGCACTGAACAACAAGAAAGCAACTCTGCTGACTACAAATGAGCAAGGCAAAACCCAGAGTCTCTGTCAGCACTTCCAGTTCCCTGCACGGCTAGCCCAGTGGCTTGACAACTAAGAGAGCACAGCCTGCACTGGAAGGACATACGACTCACCGAGTACTCTGTTTTCCAGGACTGAGCTGATTTTAAGAAAGCTCATAACTGGACTACTTTACGTTTACAGAAATACATCCAGAGATCATTATGCTTTCGGACATTTAATTAGTTTCTGTAAAAGCCTTCCATGCAGCATGTTGTGTTCACAAAATTGTTATGTTTATTATGTAGATGTTTCCAATCTATAGAGTTGGCCACATTTTTAGTGTGAATATTTTTTCTTTTTTTTAATAATTTATTTTTTATTTCTTCAAGTTACATCTCAACCATAATCCCCTCCCTACTCCCCCCTCCAGTCTAACCCTTCCACCCTCCTTCCCCTCAACCCCCTATCCTCTACCCTTTTTTTTTTAGTTTAAGGTACTTCTTTTTCCCAACAGCTCTCCCTTTCAGTCCAACAAATGGTTCTTTTTCTTATAACAATAAATACAATACAAAACAACAGAAATAAATAGGCCACAATTATGAGAGTTATATGGCTTAGCATACATTCCCAATGTCCAGTCCATATGTATTTGGCACCTGACTTTAACATTCTACTATCTAACCATCTCCATGAGTTAAAGTTCTATATCCAACTCAGCTTTCATACTAACTTGCCTCACAATTTTAAAAATATCTTCTTAGATCCAGAACAACCTCTTGATTCCTAAACAACTCAAAATTTAACTATGAGACTCTGGCTATCTATTCTTCAACCACCTCAGAGACCTGAGAGGGATAAATATATCTGATTATATAGGAAGTGCAGGAATATTTTATTTGTGTTATTACATGAAAAAATTGGAAATTCTAGATTATTGAATAAATAGCCATGTGAACAATATCACTGTATGTTCTAGCATCTACTATTAAAGTCTTTAAACTACTTCATGTTTTCAGAGCAGTGTTCACTAGTGGAAAGGACATCTTTCTTCATTAAGCTGCTGTATTATTAGATCACGTGTATAAACTAGCCTACTGTTTGTCTTTTTGAACTGGTTTGTAGAAGGCTCAACCTTAATTAAGCCTGGTTCATCAGCCTGAGGTTCCTAACCCATCCCTAAGTTCATCACTGAGCTACTTTAGTCAACAGATATGTGTGTTTATATTACATGCCATACTTTTTACAAGTAGATTGGGTTTAAAACGTACATGAATAGCTGGGCATGTTGGTGCACACCTTTAATCCCAGCATTTGGGAGGCAGAGACAGGTGGATGTCTGTGAATTCAAGTCCAGGCTGGTTTACTAAGCCAGTTCCAGGACAGCCAGGGCTCTGATACACAGAGAAACCCTGTCTTGAAAAACAAAATTAAAAAAGAACAAAAATGTATATGAACAAATACAATTTTCAACAACAACAACAACAACAACAACAAAAAATCCCTAGAGTATAATGAATTTCCTAGTGTTTCTGTTTAATGTGTTTCTAAAAATGGGAAGTTAGAAAGCACCCATCATCTCAACATGTGAATTATAATTCAAAAAGAAAAAAGCATACATCCCCACTGTTTATTAGTTACTGCATATAATGCTAGATGGGTCTTTGATTTAAACAATAAATTTTAAGATGATTCATCTCATAGAGGCATTATTAGAATAGAAAATGAATGTTGACGATTTTATAAAGCTTCACCCAAAGAGGAGGAAGGAAGGAAAGGAGGAAATAGCGAGCATGTGAGACCTGCTAGTAAGATGATTCTTTTACAGTAATAAAGAACTAGGTCTTACCTGAATGACCTCAGCATTCGATAGGACTTTCCCAAATCAGACACTCGTCTGCAAAGTGGGCCCACAGCCAACTCCATCTGAAACATGAAAAGATGGTCCACAGCTTTATATGTCAAACTCTGCAAGTAGTTTGTCCTTGTGACAAAACACCTGAGAGGAACAATTGAGAGATTTGAGTGACTTGTTTGGACTCATAGCTTCTGAGGTCTCAGTCAACTTTGATGATGGTCCGGAGGGGCAGGCAGCTCACCCAATGGTGGCCAGGAAACTGATGGTGGCCAGAAAATACCTGTGCTGACGGGTTTTCTTCCTTTTCCCCTTTTCATAAAAGCCCCACTTGTGGATGGCTAGACTACATTCAGGGCAGGTCTCCTCCCTTAATTAATCCTCTCTGGACACACCCTCCTAGGATACCTAGAGCTGTACTTTACTAATCTTCTAGTACATTTTCAATCCAATCAAGCTAACAGATTAACCATTACCTTATGTCAATACTCGAAAGCTGTAGTCTTGGTAGACTTAATGCTAACTGGCTCTCAAGCATGTTTTGGAAGCCACTTAAATTTATGAAAAGGTAAAGACTTCAATGACATCTACACTTCTTAGCAAAGAGGCCCAAGGTGAGATATTTTCATGTTGTTAAGTAAGAAAAGGAGTTCGAATCATGTCTTGGCTGAGGATGGGAAACAGGTGTTCTAGACTATGTACTTGCATTTATGTCAGCACTGCCAGTCTACAGAGAGACTGAATTAGTGGCAGAATTCCAAACTACAGTCACCATAAGGTGACTATGAACAAATTACTTAACTCTCCGTCTTAGCTCTGTCCTGTGTCAAGTGGAGATGACAATAACTACTTAGTATAATCACAGAAATTAAATAAACAGGCTCTATTTGCATGACATGTAAATATTCAGTAATGAAACTGGCGCTGGAAAGATGGCTTAGGGGTTAAGAACTCTTGAAGAGGATCAGGGTTCAGTTCTCAGAATCCACACAGCAGCTCACAACTGTTTATAACTCCAGTTCCAGAGATCTGGTGCTTTCTGTGTTCCCCAGGCAGCAGGCATACAGATGGTGAATATACATACAGGAAGGCAAATGCTCATGCACATAAAAAAAATAGATCTTCAAAACTTTTGAGATTGTATTTAATTTTTTCTCATTTAAAACTATTAAATTAATCTGTCACCATGCAAGAAATTAGCAAATGCTGGTTTCACTTCTTATTTTTCCTCCTTGGACTGGGAACTGACTTGACAAAACAGGCTCCTGGTTCGTTATCTAGCAGGTGCTCATGCAAATTATTTGCAAATATGTGGTACTCAAAAGAAAACTTGATATAATACATAAACATTATAATAAAAAAAGAAAACTGGTCCTCCAATCTGACTAAAAATGTGCTCCATTATAACCAAATCACAAGGAAGTTTCCTCATCTATGTTCATAGCAGCCTTATTTGTAATAGCTAGAAACTGGAAACAAGCCAGATGTCCCTCAACCGAGGAATGGATAAAAAAAAATAAAACAAAAAAAACTATGGTACATCTACACAATGGAATACTACTCAGCTATCTGAAACAACAAAATCATGCAGTTTGCCACCAAATGGACGGAACTAGAGAAGCTCATCCTGAGTGAACTAACCCAGACTCAGAAGGATGCACATGGCATCTATTCACTTATAATCAGATTTTAGCCATATAGTACAGGATAACTATACTACAACCAATGCACCAAAGGGAATAGGAACATAGACTTTGTTTCCTGTCAATGAGACACTTTGTCCTAGTGGTGCTGCCTTGTAGGCCCCCCAGTGTGTGAGGAGGCTCTTGGCCCTCATATGACTTCTGAACTGGGGCAGGGGACTGTTATGTAGGGACATTCCACTCCAGAAGAGTGGGATGGAAGGGATAGGGGGTAGAGGGTGGGAGGGTGGGACTGGGAGGGGTGGCACTGTGATGAAGATGTAACCTGAAGTAATAAATAAATATAAAAATTAAAAAAAATAAATAAAGAGCAGTTTAGAAAATGGCCGAGAACAGGTTATTCCCCAATAGTGTAATATCTTTATTCAAGAAACACACAGGGAAGGAACAGTAACAAGGATCACCACTCCTATAAAACAAAACTAAACAAAACAAAACTCTCAAAGCTCTTTGCCAATGGGCACCCCAATGCCCTAATTAAGCACTCCTTTGCAAAGCAAGTTCTACCCCCTCCTCACAGCAAGACACCAAATTACAGATGAGGATAAGGTGGGGTTAGAAGTAGATTGTCTTTCTTTCAAGACTTTGCAAATTTAGTGAAGGGGATTTTTAAAAATAACTATTCAGTGAGATCACAAAGCATTTGTAAATGTGTACATGCAAACATAAATATACATGCCCAAATATCTTTATGATTTTGTTGAATGTTAATTGTATTATTGAAATAGATGCACATTCACATGTAAATATACACACAATTAGGCAAAATTCTCAGCGTGCCATGGAGAACGCCTGCAGCGAATACTGAAAAGTACAGGGCAGCTTGCTTGCAATGATTTAATTTTAGCTAGGTCAATGTCTCCTGCTGTAGAACACTCAAACACCAAACACTCAGAATAAACAACGCATGGCTTAAGGGGAAAACCTTACATGGTCAAAAAACTCTAAAACAGACAAAAGAAATAAAAATGTAAGGAAGAAAAAGCTAGTATTCTTGCTGACAACCCAAAACAGAACAGCTGGGAGACACTGTTCTCAAATATAAAAGACAGGGCCAAAGGGCTACTCTTTGAGCCATGGGTAGTTTATTCGCTTGCCAGGGAGTCCTGGTTTCCTTCAGAATAGAACATTTATTTTGCACTGAGTACAAGTAAGTATGTAATAGGCACATGCCTGTGATTTGCTAATTCTATCCCTATACTGTGGTTTGCATATAAGGGTTTCCAAGCATGTATTTTGTGATGTAGTTTCCATGACATATTTTGGTCATTTTTTTTTCTTCCAATTACCTTTGTGGTTCATCATCTTCAAAGATCAAACCAAACAAATCTTTGACCTAGCCCTGGAGTAGGATTAAATACTAAAACAGTTTAATAGCTACAGAAAAGTTCCTATATGAAAGATTATCACATCAAATGACTGAACTCCATGATGACACAGATTTCTCTGTCACGGATTTCAAAAGGCTAAATGTTTAAGATAAATTTTTAATCTAAAAGATGCCCGGGTGACTGAAATGTCATTTCCCTTTAAACAATGAAGTCTGTGTAGAAAGGGAGTGTTGTTACAGGAGTCTGCATGGGTACAGATGGACACTCATGGTCGGCGTCTGGCTGCTGCCCACCCTGCGGCTGCTCTGTACCCACCAGGTATCTGGTTAACTGTGGGCTATATCTAGATGTTTCACGAGGCATTCTTGCCCTGACAATGTTCAAGAGAAGAAAAGGCTTTTTTTCTAACTTTACATTTTTTTAGCCAATGTGGGAAAGATAAAGAATGTATACTTAAAGGGCAGCAGAAACTTTATAAATAGAAACTGCTAAAAGTACCACTAAATAACATAATTCCAATTTCAATAGCTGTCCTTCCCCTCAGGGAAAAAAGAGGAGTGGGGCAGAGGGGGCCTTTCTGCCCTGAGTGGGAATCAGTAGAGCCCTGTGGGCCTTGGACAAGCTCAGGGCTTTTTGAACTGCTGTGTGATTACTGTAGACACAAAGACCATGTGGTCACAGCAGGAAATTAATTACCTGTAGGAAGCCACTTCAGGCTCATGACCTAATTCTTACCAGGCTCTATGCTGGGCACTTCTCTCACTATGCACCCTCCAGATGGCAGCCTGCAACTGCCTTTTCTCTGCACAGGTGCCCCTGAGGAGTTTAGGATTGTTAAGGAACCCTTAAAATGCTTTATATACTATTTGTCTTTACATCCAAACTTTATGTAAGATCTCCCCAAATTCCTTCTACTAGTATTTTCTTGAGCTCTGATTATGGCCACACAGCACGGCTCTCATCATAAGAACCCTTTTCAAACCTGCAGAGAGCTGTGTGCTCTGTATTCCAGTCACCTCAATGGCCTTGTTCAATTGTGATTACAATTTGATAGACCTTTCAATAATGAGCCTGTTAAAGGGCTCTATTCCTCCCTGCTGATGCCTGTGAGCCCCAGAAATTTCAGAGAAATGTTATTTAAGTGTTTTGACTAATCCAAACAAAACACTCCAACCACACAGGACTCTGAAAACTGGGTTTGACACATACTTGCAGTTGTGACAAGAAAAACAAAACCAAAACCAAAAAAATCTAGTGAAATCAAAACCCAAGTTCAAATTTTAATTAAAAAAGTGAAGTAAAGATCATAACCTAATACCTGGGAAATGTTTACTAACACTACTGGTCACAAACAAGGTGCTTCAACATGTCTTTCCTGCACCCATGGCTCACAGAATCTGAGCCAGGCTAAGAGGAATGGTGGGATCTTCTTAAATTGGAACATACTGTGCAGGAGCAAACCAAGGGTCTATCATAGGCACTGACCCTCAGCAAGTACAGCCTGCTGCAGGGCTAGAAAGTACCCTCAGCACAAAGACAACACAGAAGAAACCTAAGTTAGTAACAGACTGATGAGTTTCATTTATCCTGATGGGGAAATGGTTTCAGAAGGTAATGTGTCTTAAAGAAACGGAGTGCAGATAGAACACTGAGAGCTGCAGCTACTGGAGGTAGAAGCTCACTCCATCACTGGGGGCTGTGCACTGTGAGCCAGGGCTAGCTGCAGTGGGCAGCTGTAAAGGACAATACTGGCCATCTTTCAAGAGAACCATCATTAAAATAAAACACCAAACAGCAAGCCTGTCTCCTGCAGCACCTTCACTGGGCCCATCTCCTGCTCAGCTGCCACTGTAATTGGACTTGAAGTGCTGCCTCCAGGAAAGTGACTCAAGAACCAGCTGGAGAAGAATGCAAATAAGCAGGTGGTGGAGGGAGCCCAGCAGAGGGAGGAGGATAGAAAAAAGAAAGAAACCTAGGAGGAGAGTAGACAGGAGAAAGGCCTATCAGAGAACACCTTATGATATTTTTAAAGAGTAAGACAGGTTCTCGGATACACTAACACAACTGTTTCCATAAATCATTATTTATAGACAGAATGAAGGTGACAAATGGACAAGGTTAAGCCATTTTAATGGGAGCATTTGCTTATTTCTGTCCTCACATGTGGCTAAAGGTGTCTTTCCCAGAGGAAGGCTCTTTTTGTGTGGCCTAGTGGTTCCACATATCTCATGTGGGGATGAAAATAACTAACTGTTTGATCAACTATAAGCAAAGGGATGATGGCTTTTGAAAGTCAGGTAAGTGTGCTAGGGTGTGGGAGCACCTCACAGCCATCACCCAGAGTAGGAGGACCAGGACATGCTCCCAGACACACACGAGAGTCAATTTTGACATTAGCATTTATCTTTATGACTAAGGAGGGTCTGGAAGACTGCAATGAAGACTCCATATGAATAACTACTTACATTAGTAAAGCTAGACAAGTTTAAAAAAATGGATTCATCCTTGACATATAAAGGAGAATCAGCTGTTTCTGAAGCGTCTAAGGAAACCAGATGCTTTAGGTTTTTTATTTTTTTTTACCTCTGCCTCTCATTACTAAAAGGCAAAAGGGGAAAAATCAGGTAGCTTGTAGTAATATTAAGGCTAGCCACATGGGCAGAAAGATATTGTTCTTAGTGAAGAACCCAAATAATTAGACTATATATATATATATTTTAAATTTTTCCTTTATTTTTTATTTCTTCAAGTTACATCTCAATCACAGTCCCCTCCCTATTCCACCTCCAGTCCCACCCTCCCACCCTCAACCCCCCCATCCTCTTCCCTTTTTTTATTCTTTTAAGTTTAAGGTATATCTTATTTCCCCCTACAGTTTCCCCTTTCAGTCCAACAAATGGCTCTTTCTCTTATAATAATAAATACAATACAAAACAACAGAGATAATTAGGCCACAGTTATGAGGGTTATATGGCTTAGCGTACATTCCCAATGTCCAGTCCATATGTATTTGGTACTTGACTTTAACATTCTACTATCTAACCATCTCCATGAGTTTAAAGTTCGGTATCCAACTAAGCTTTCATACTAACTTGCATCACAATTTTAAAAACATCTTCTTAGATCTATAACACTCTCTTGACTCCTACTAAACAACTCAAAATTTAATTATGAGACTCTAGCTATCTGTTCTTCAACCACCTCAGAGACCTGAGAGGGATAAATATATCTGATTTTATAGGAAGTACAGGGCCTGCAGCTTCCAAAACTAAGAAATGACATACCAGTGGCTGCCTGGACAGTTCCCATTTTCTCTCCTTACATTACAGCATCGATCTTCAGTCATTTGGCCCCGTTTCTCTGACAGACATTGATTGTAGAGCAGGGGTTATGAAGGACTTGCCTACCCTGTCTTGGCAGAGCTAGGCTGTCGACTTACCTGCTTCCAGATTTTGTCCTTTTTGGACAGCAGTCTGTCTACAGTTGGAGCAAGGGGCTTTTCCTACCAAGAGATAGGCTTGCGACTAATTCAATCATCTCCCACTGGAGATTCTTTGATGCTCATCTTCTACTTGGAGAATAGGAGGTGCTGTCAGGAGTTGATATGCCTTGATATAAAAAAATCTAAAGTTACGAAAACATCTTTGAATGCCATATTCTGCAGATCTCTTGAGGTTTTTGAAGAGGCCCTATCTATCTCTTATATTAGGGTAAGCAGATGTTGCTTGTCTTGTAGCAGGTTTATTTCTGATTAGCTTAGTACCTAACAGAATGACCGGCTTGCATAGCCATTAGTTTGCATTTCTTAATTATCCTAAACAGTTTATGACAATTAGTAGTAAAAGGCCGAAACAACACATTTCATCTTTTTTTTTTTCTTTACCTCCTAACCCTTCCATCCCATTCCTCTGGGGTGGGGTGTCCTTATATAACAGTCCCTCATCTCAGTTGAGAGGTCGTATGAGGGCCAAGAGCCTCCTCATTCATTGGGGGTCGATCTATGAAGCAGTATCATCAGTGAAAAGTGTCTCGTTGCCTGGGAGAGAGAACAACTAAACAAACAAACCAATAAGCAGACAATAGATAAAAAAAATAGAAAAAATAAATAAAAATTAAAAATTAAAAATAAAAAGTCTATGTCCAAGTTCCCTTTGGTGTGTTAGTTGTAGTATCGATACCTTCTACTATATAGCTAAAATCCTACTATTAGGCACCCTGCCCATCTCACTGAACTTGAACACAGCCCTTGAAAAGATATCACTGATGAACTGGAGCTCTTCCTATTCTCAGGACAACATGCTGCCCCTTTTCTGCTGTTTGAAAAGCATCTCATTGCCTAAGTCATTTCAAGAAAGTAAATCAATTATTACTATTGGATTTCCTGGGATGAGGAAATAGCGAGAATGAGAACTGTTGCTTTACTGTGGCATAAGATACCTTGCCTTAATCTTGAACGATCAAAGATGAGGGATGATGATTTTGTTAAAAAGAAAGAACAAAAATAACACTTGGTAAGATATTTTAAAACTCTTCTATGTAGTCAATTAGTTTCAATTGAGTTTTCTTTTCTCCTTTGCTGCATAAACAGTTAAGATACTGATGTTAGGTATGCTTTACTTAATAGGTAACACCCATCAATTTACCTGTGCAAAATCAGTAGCAAGTCGCAGTTTTCCACCTTCACCAAGAGGTCTTACGAGACTGGCATTGCGGATAAAAAGTTCAATGGCTCTTTGAGCAATAGCTTCAGTGTTATCAAAGACAAACTCCAAGCATTCAAAGTGCTTAAAGTAGTCATTCATAACTCTGGCAATGAAACCCTGTAGTTCTTTCATGTATAGAGAACAAGGAACATCAGGCTTTCCTGAGCTGGATAATGACCTATAAAAGGAAAAAAAAAAAAAAACATTTTTAGCATCAATGCACAAAGCTACAATCTTGGATATTTTTCACCCGTTTCTTATTGCAATCCCCTGCAATTTTCCCCTGTTAATGATATAAGGACATCATTTTTTGTTTTGTTTTGCTAAATGTTAAAGAAAATAAAAGTTTGAATTGTATTCTTAAATTTGTGTTTAGATCCGATAAGAATTACTAAAGGAATTTTAGCATGCATTTACTTAAAACATTATTAAGAATGAAACACAACTATATGTCTTAGATGAATCATGCCCTGGACTTTCAAGATTCAACCCAGCTCTCTATCCACTCCCATGTTTTGCCTGGTAAGTGAATGTGTCACTAATAGATTCTGAAATGACATTTTACACTTTGCAAGGGCAGAAAATGCTTGGTGGCAGTCTTGGCTCTTGCAGTTGATCACTGCAAGTCCAAAGGCAGCACTGTGACAGAGGACTGGTTGTGTAACAATATGCAGTATGCAATTTTTTTTCCTCCAGATGAGGAGGTTTGGAAAGGCTTTAATTTGGAACAGCAGATGATACCAGCTGTGCTCCATGATATACTATTTATAACTTATAAATGTTTACAACTGTCCTTTAAAGAATATATTCAAAGAATATGAAATATTTATAAGGAGGAGGAGTTAGACCAAAATTAGAAATCACCTGATCCAAGCTAATAGATGAGATCACTGACTACATAATGCTGAATCTTTTCCAAAAAGGAAGGGAAATGTTTCCAAATTATGAGAGTGATGCAGAGGAAACAGAGATGGTCTAGAGATGAACAACAAACATGACTGAAATTCTCTGAGAATTTCAGATAGCAAAGTGAGCTTGACCTTCAAGTAAAGCAATGGTGACTATAAGCAGAGGTCTTCCACTTCCAGAAGCAGACAGGAATAGGGAGAGTAAAGTTTTTGTTCCACTGGGAAAGATTTTATGCAGTTGTAAGAAAGACTTTCCTAATAACAGCAGGGTCACCATGGGTAACAAGGGTCAATGATCAGGCTCAACATTATGGCTTGTGGTGTGCTGCTTGAGCAGAGGAGGAGCCTAGCTCCATGATGGCAAGCAACAATGGGGTGTGACTGCGCCAGACTCAGATCACCTCATGGGCTCTTAATTCAATACCAGTATAGAGGGCTAAGCTGCAAAAAGTAAAATATTTTCATATCCATTTATTTATTTACTGGGCAAACAGTAAATACATAATTGGGCCATATAGTGATACACATAATTGGGCCATATAGTGTGACATTGTATACAATGTGGAAAGATAAAAAAGAACCTAAGAAACACATTCAAGAGTAAATCTGTATTTATCCCTTCTATGCAGCTATAAATTTATAGCATTGACAACATCAATGCATTGCCCCGACTCCCAAGCGCTAGGAAGCACTGTCTCTTTCCTTCACTTCAGGTTCTCCATGTAAATGACAAGTGTGGTTTCTCTGTGTGGCCTATTTTTACATAGTATATCTTCCAGGTTCATCTGTTGTGGTAATTACAGGGATTCCTTCTTTTTGACAAGTGACTATTTCATTTTGTGCACACATCTCATTTGCTTTGTTTGTTTATATACTTACAGACATAATGGATGGCCTTCTACTTTCTGTCACTATGTACAATGCTGCAGTGAATGTGGACTACAGATATAATACACTGATTTCATATCATGGAACACATACTTAGAAGTGGCACTGGAGTTGTAGTTTTAGCTTTTTTGTTTGTTTTGGAGACAGTGTCTTAAAATGTAGTCACTAATCTCCTATGTAGGCCAACTGGCTTTAAACTCACAGATATCTCCCTGCCTTTGTCTCCCAAATGCTGGGATTGAAGGTGTATAACACCAAACCCAGTCTGTATTTTTAGCTTTTTGAGGCAACTCCATATAGTTGTCCACAATATCTACTAATTTACACTCTCATCAACAATGTACAAGGGAGGTTTCTTTTCTTTATACCCTTGTCACTATTTATAATTGTTCATCTCCCATCTCTCCTACTCCTCCAGTGTGGGCTGCCCTACATACCAGCCCCCCTCAGCTCAGCAGTCATATGAGGGCTAAGAGCTTCCTCTTGCACAGGGAGCCTACATGGCAGCTCCACTAAGGCAAAGTGTCCCAATAACAGGTAACAATGTCTATGTTCCTGTTCCTTTCAGTCTGTTGGTTGTAGTACAGTTATCCTGTACTACATGGCTAAAACCCAGTTATAAGTGAATATATGCCACACACATCTTTCTAAGTCTAGGTTAGCTCACTCAGGATAAGCTTTTCTAGTTCCATCCATTTGGCATCTTTTTAATAGCTAACCCCACTATTAAAGAGTAGTGGCCTTAATCTGCATTTTTGGGTGTATGTGTATACAGATGCACATGTATGTTTACTTGAACATGTGTGCAGGTGCTCATGTTGCAGATACATGTGGAGGACACCTTGCATGTAGTTTTTCACATGTCTACCGTGTGTGTTTACATGCATGTTCACATAGGTCTGAGTATGTGTGCAGGTACATGTTCACATAGGTCTGAGTATGTGTGCAGGTACATGTTCACATCTGTGAAGGCCAGAGGTCAACCTCAGGTATCATTTCTCAGAAACCATGAACTCAGGTTTTTGAGACAAGCTTTCTCACTGTCCTGGAGCTTTCCATGATGGTACCTGCTTGGCATGTGAACCCCAGGGATCAGCCTGTGTCTACTATCTTGTTGCTGCTATTTCTTTGGTTTGTTTGCTTGGTTGGTTGGTTTTTGAGACAGGGTTTCTTTGTGTAGCTTTGGCTGTCCTGGAACTCACCCTGTAGACCAGGCTGGCCGTGAACTCAGAGATCCACCTGCCTCTGCCTCCCGAGTGCTGGGATTAAAGGCATGTGCCACCATTGCCTGGTCTTGTTGCTGGTATTTCAAGCACTCCTCATCACATCCATTTTTGGGTTTGTTCAATTTTTTTTTTTGTTTGTTTAAATGGAGGTTCTGGGACTCCAACTCAAATCCTCATGTGTACAAGGCAAGTTTATTAACTGAGCTATGTCCCAAGCTCAGTTTGCTAGAAGTTTAAGAATTTTATATTTATGTCTATCAAAGACAATGACCTGTACTGCTTTCCTTGTACAACCCATGAACACTGCCCTTCTTTAGGTTTTCATCTGTTCAGTGCTTTACTGTGCAGATATTTTAACTCCATGGTTAAGTCAGATAAGTAAGTGATTTTAAGCTATTCTAATGAGGTTGCTTGTTAATTTATTGTACAGCTAGTTTTTTGTCAGCTTATAGAAATGCCACTAGCTCCTCCTGTCTGTTCTGTGTCCTGATTTTACTACACTTATGAGCTCTAGCCATATTTTCATGGAGTATTCAGGGTTTACTTTAAAAATACAGCCTCAGTAGTCATAATCTCACTACATCGTTTCCTAAGGAATGCCTGCTGTTTCTTTCCTTTGCTAAATTGCTCTTCCAAGGAACTTCAGCACTGTAAACAGGGAGTAAGAGTCACTTCTAGCTTTTTATCATGTAGTACAACAGTAACCATAGGCTTGTCACATGTGGCCTTTACTGTGTTGAGATACATTTTTTAGTTAGTTCCTCTCTCTCTGTTTCTTTTCTTTTTTTAAACAGAGTTTCTCTGTGTAGCCATGGCTGTCCTCGAACTTGTTCGTAGACCAGGCTTGTCTCTGCCTCCTGAGTACTAGGATTAAAGGCATGCACCACCACCACCCAGCTATAGCTAATTTCTTAAGGATGGTAAATGCTGTCAAATAGTTCTGCATTTGATGAAATGATTATATGACTTTTGTTCATCATTTATTAATGTGACATATTTATTGATTACATATGTTATTCTGCCCTTGCATCCTAGGATAAATCTCACTTAGGTATGGTAAACGATCCATTAGAATCCTTACAGAGTCCTGCTGCATTTGTTCTGCTGAAGATTGTATACCAGTGTTTAGCTAGATACTAATCTGTAATTTTCTCTTCTTGTCATGTCCTTGTTTGGCTTTGGAATAAAGGTAATGCTAGCTTCATAAAAAGAAATATTCTTAGTTTTGTTTGTTTGTTTTTACAGTTTAAGAAGAATCCATGGGGCTGTTGAAATGGCTCAGCAGTTAAGAGCACTGGCTGCTCTTCCAAAGGACGTGTTTAAATTCCAGCACCCCCATGGCAGTTCACAGCTGTCTGTAATTTCCAGGCATGGTGGCACACACCTTTAATCCCAGCACTCAGGAGGCAGAGGCAAATAGATCTCTGTGAGTTCAAGGCCAGTCTAGTATACAAAGAAAGCCCAGGACAGTCAGGGCTACACAGAGAAATCCTATCTTGAAAAACAAAAAAAATAATAAATAAATAAAATTTAAAAAAAAGAAGAATCCATGCCGTTTCTTTTTAAGTGGTAAACTTTACCCATAGACCATTAGTTCCTGCAATCTTCCCAGATGGGGGACTTTCAAATTACTGACTCAATTTTGTTTCTCATTTCTGTTCTGCTCAGTTTACTACTTCTTCTTGAGTCTATGTTGGTAGGTTATATGTCTAGGAATGCACATACAAGTCCATGACACATGTGAATGTCCACATGCCCTACTGTAGTGCACATAGATAGTTCTTTTCCACATGTCTTTGCCAGCTCCTATCTCTGTGCTGGTTTTGTTTGTTCTGCTGTTGCTTTTCACCATCCTGTGACTGAATTGGGACCTGGTGGACACTGAGCAAGCGCTCCAGCACTGACGATCCCCCAAGCATTTTCCCTGTTCCAGGATTTTATTACAGAGACAGATCTTATTAAGTTGCTGAAGCTGGTCTAGAGCTTACCTCGTAACTCAGTCCAGCCTTAAGAGTTGTGATCTTCCTGCCCCTTATCTGTGGACAGCCCATGATTTCTTCCATTACCCCTATTTCTCATACCTAGCTTTAATACCACTATAGTCAGAAGAGGTATGTGCTCAGGTGGTGGCAGATGCCTTTAATCCCAGCACTTGGCAAGCAGAGGCAGGTGGACCTCTTCAAGTTTGAGGCAAGGATAGCCTGGTCTACAGAGCAAGTTTCAGGACAGCCAAGACTATTTTTATTTTCCTAAATTTGTTCAGGTTAGCTTTGTGGTCTAAATAGAATTCTCCATGGAAAACATCCCATATGCTAGAGATGAATATACATTTTGCATGTTTGTTGGGTCCATTTGTTCTAAAGTATAGCTCAAGTTTCTGTATGTGTGATCTGTCATTGAAAGGATTATTATTCTGTTACAATAAGATTCATTAAATATCTGTTTATATTTAAGTGTTCTGATATCAGATGCATATGTATTTTAAATATCCAGTTAATGAGTTGATCCCTTTATCATTTTTTTTTTAAAACATTTTTTATTTATTTATTATGTATACAGTATTTGCTCTACATATATGCCCGGGCAGATCTCAATGTAGATGGCTGTGAGCCACCATGTGGTTGCTGGGAATTGAACTCAGGACCTTTGGAAGAACAGCCAGTGCTCTTAACCTCTGAGCCACCTCTCCAGCCCCTCCTTTATCATTTTATAATGATATTTTGAGTTGTATTTTACAATTTCTGACTAAAACCTATTTTGATGAACTATACCTATACCTGTTTTCTTTTGGTTTGCACTGCATGGAATATCTTTTACATCCCTCTGTTTTCAGTTTATGTATATCCCTAAAGCTGAGATGAGTCTTGAGTGAAGGCCAAACCCACTTGGCCTCTCAGATTTTTTTCATATTTTATCCAAAGCATCACAAAATTTGTCTATTACTCTGGAGGGGTGTGTCTGTGATGTGATCTGTTTAGAGGCAATCATTTCACTGAACTGTAGAAAATAGCATATTGGAACAAGTTCCAGAAGCACATGTTAATGTAAGTGAAATTATACTTCAGATGAAATTTGAGATATATATTATCAAATCTCCTTGTGGATTAGAAGCCTGCTTTAAATTTAGTAGACTACAAACATACTTGACTATTAAACATCAATCCCCAAGTTACTCTAAAGCCTTGAACAGTAGGTCTTCAGCAAACTGTGTAGATACTCCAGAGTCTTCATAACAATGATGCTACGCAGAAGCTGAAGCTGAAGCTTAAATTGAGCATACACACAGTTGAGAACTGGTGGATGTGTATCTCTAGCTCTCCAGATTTGTATGTATTGTCTTTCCTCTAGACCAGGGCTCTCACCCTTCCTAATGTGGTGACCCTTTAATACAGTTCCTCATGTTGTGCTGACCCCCAACCATAAGTTATTTTCATTGCTACTTTATAACTATAGTTTTGCTACTGTTATGAATCATAGTGTGAATCTCAGTGCTTCCTGATGGTCTTAGAGACCCCTGTGAAAGAGCTATTTGGCCTGCAAAGGGTTCATGACCCCTAGCTGAGAAGAGCTGCCATAGAGGGACGCAGTCACTCTTGCAGAGGTCCAGGGCTCTCTCACTGCCCCCTTTCCCTACCCAAAACTCTCATTCGACAGGACTCCCCTTCCATTAAACATGATTAGAAATCAAGGAAGGACAAACTGTAAAGGGCTGAGAGAGAGGTTGTTCTCAAAGCCAGAGCAGGAATCAGATATTTCCTCAAGAGGAATTTCATGTCTGTGCCAGGGGATCACAGGTAAAGAAAAGGACATTTGTGAGAAGAAAGGAAAACAGGAAGAAGAAGACACAAACTACCCAATACTGAAACACTGAGCTGAGTCCACAAACTTGCTCTGTCTCAATTAGCAGAGAGAGGTGATGGAAATCAGAACAGAGGGAATGTGGGAATAACATTCACAATGAAAGAGGGGAGGTGAGGACCCAATGCTATCACAAGAATAAAGCCCGGCGGGTGAGGAGTTTGAAGAGTAGGAGGAGTAGGGAATGAAACAATCAAGGCAGTGGGACTAGTAACAGTTCTGAGGAAATGCCTTACCCAGAAAAGTCTTCCTGGTGCATGGTGATGATGATGGCCTCGACCGCATCTGCCACTGAGGTCAGCAAGGGCTGCACAGCACTCCCCATAAGATTGTGAATTGTCTGACAAAGAAAATGAGGAAGAGAAGCAAAATTAGAGAAGTCAACACAAAGAAATCTGAGGAAAAGAAGTGGGAAACGGGCTGGAGAATGGCTCAGAAGTTAAAGAGCACTGGCTGTTCTTCCAAAGGACCTGGGTTCAAATCCCAGCACCCACATGGTGGCTCCTGACCATCTACAATGTGATGTGGTGCCCTCTTCTGGAGTTCAGGCATACATGCAGGCAGAATACTGTATACATAATAAATAAATAAATCTTAAAAAAGAATAATTGTACATATTTTAAAAAAAAGAAGTGAGAAACATTTTGACAACAGTTTTCATATTCTACCAGAGTCAGACAACAGTTTAACAGAAATGTGCCTCTCACCCTAACCACTGTCAGCAATGACTTGTAAAGCTTAAAACATACAGAACAAATAAAGCACTGGGAACTCCAAATGCCTCCAATCACCTCACTCTGTCAACAGCTTTAAAGGTGAAATGGGCCCATGGAGAAAATAAGCCATGTCAGGGAGCAGACACAGTCCATTTACAAAGCAAAGAGCAAACCAACACAATTATTTTGTTGTTGTTTCTCAAAAAAGTGAAACAAGTGATTCCTTAAAACTCAAAACATTACCATATTTCTTCTCAGCGGAGTGAACAGAGCAAGAACACTGGTGGTTCCTACAGGGTGGAATACTTAGGCAACTTACGGGGTAGGTTTATGGTGAGAATTTAGGAATTTTGTTTTGTTTTTTTAAACACAGAAATATTATGTTTTTGTTTTAACCCCAGATAATGGGAATATGAGGCTGCTTCACAGCAGCTAACTATGATTTGCCTCACGCTCTAGCAGGGGCATGGTTTGCCAGGTGTAGATAGTTTCTGTGAGTGTGTAACATTTGGAATTCTAGGGACTTTTCAGAGGTTATATAAATGCTAGAGCTCCAACATGTGGGGTGGCTGGTTGACGGCTGGATGCTGTTGTTTGCTGCTGACTGTGATTTATCAAACAGTCATGTGCAAAGAAATGAGAAGAAGAAATTAAATATCCTGACCGCAAAGATCAAACTTGCCCCAAGGAACTCAAAGCACCTAATCAGCAGGAAGTAGTCTAATGATAATGACTCCCTCTTCCCCCTCTATCCTTTTTCTCTCCTATCGAGTGCTAGGGGTCCAAAAGGGAAGAAGTAAAGGAGTGGAGAAGGGTGGGAGAGAGAAAAAATCCACAGTGTAGCAAATGCCAGTTACAGGGTTTGCAGACCAAGAAGATGGAGGAATGCACACCACTGTCTACTAGCAGATGACAAGGGTGCTGTAAACACCCTGCAGATCAGACCACACATCAGAGATCCACAAGTAAGAGCCAAGCTGCTCAGACAGAAAAGTGCTGCATAACAGAAGAGCTTAGTGTTTAGTAAAGAGGTTTTGATTGTGGTGTGCAAATACCAACCAGAATCCTATAAACATCCCAAATCAAAAACTGTAGGTACACTACACATGCTTCAGTGGTGATTAAAATCACATGACAGATGATCATGGCTCAAAATAATTGAAGCCAATAAGAAAAGAATAAGGGGGATACTTATTCATTAAGTCTCTATATGCCAATCTGTAGGCCTGTCTTATTGATATCTTATTGACTATACTTATTTGTCTAATTATAAGTATAATAAGCATACAAGTGTGTGAGAGAGATGAGAGAGAGAGACCCAATCTGCAGTCTAGTGATACAGATGAAACATGATATTTAATAAACTTAAATATCCTAACAGAGTGTAGTGGGATCACACAGGGGCTTCCATTGCATGCTGGGGGGGGGTGTGTGAGTATATATGTAGTTTGTTTGAACTGAATCACTGACAAATAGGAAAAAAAAAAAAACAGTGTCACATGTGTCAGAGCTACAGGAGCCTCAGAATGCTGATCTGCCTGGAGAACCACAGGGCACAGAAGCTAGAGACTACAGTTGCCTGACTGTAAGAGAGAAGCAGAGTGTGCTCTTGGTGGGCTGCCACAAACTAGGAGTCTATCAGGAAGGGATGCAGAGACCAGTGATAAAATATAGTCAAGATATCAATTTAGAAAACAATCATATTGGATAGTAGCCTAAGGGATTAGACTGGAGGTAGGAAGACAATTATGAGCCTGCAGGAGATACTGCTGCCAAATGAACCAATTAGACACAAGAACGGAAATGAAGAGTCAGTGGGGCTTTGTAGTTAGATTTGCAAAGCTGAAGAGAGTTAAGAGTACCCATGTTCTTTTCTTTAATATTTAGTAACACTGGTGACTAAACATTGCACATAAAAACAGCAGAAATTGATTTGGGGATATAAAGAGACAGACATATTCAGTCAGGGGCAAGAATTAGAAATGTCTATTTGAAAACGTGCTGGGCTATTAGGTAGGTACATACTTCCTGAGATGTTTTGATTAAGTTTAGTAGCCACCACCTTTTGAGACAGGAGAGAAACTGAGAGTCAGTGAGCCTAGAGATTATTGGCAGATTAATGCCAAATGCAACTTAAAGGACATAAACAATAGGTGTCCTTGGAGGACTAGGAGGAGAGACAGTTAGTGCACCTTATATGGTAGGTAATTTTGCTTAGAAATAAGTTATCATTTCTCCAAAGAACTTTTACTCTCTCTAATTTATATTACACCTAAAATAATTTATACATAGAGAAACTCAGACAAGTTCAGAAGACTGTGTAAAGCTATAAGGGGAGGAAGTAGAACAGCTTGGACTCTATGCTATCTCTGCCCTATGAGCTTGGGCTGTATGTTTGGAAGAGAAACTGAAGTGAACTTAGATTATGGGAGGAAAACGTAAAGATAATCTTTCACAGGCTGAGTTTTCACTTAGGATATGAAGAAGCATCTAACTAAGAATAAGAACACCCACTGGGGAACTTAGGAGACAAAACTCAGGTAGTTTCTGAGACTTATAGAACTGTAAGATAAACAGGCAGAAATCTGAGTCTCCTGGGTTTATGGCCTTGCTCTTAGGGGACTACAATAAGGACAGGGCAGGGATAAGTGATTAATATCCAGAAGAAAACAAAACCACATTACATTTGTTTTTTTTTTTTTCCTGATCCCCTGACCCTCTCACTCCCTCATTCCCCCTCGTCTCCTTTCTCCTCTCAAATGGTCCTCTGTTGCAATACAATATTCTGAAAATCTCTCTTACATTCTAAGAGACTGAAATGTTTGTTGGACCTCACATCCAGAGTTGAGGTCACTGAATACATCTTGAAGTCACATAAGACTTAAGACTGCTAGTCTGCTTTGTACTCACCCTGTTTGTTTAACCTGCCTTTAAGAGAACATTGTGACAACCAATCTCACTTGCCTTGGATCTCCCATGTAATCAAATTTTACAGCCGAAGCTACTGCATAGCTGCAATCCTAAGTTATGTACTCTTGCATGCACTTGACCCAGACAATGCATGAATCATTTACTGAAAGCAGCAGATACAGAAGTTGAAAGCAACTTCCTAAAATCTACTCTAAAGGTCAAAGCAACCATTTATTATTATTGGTTGATAAACAATGATGTCTGTTGTCTGGGTCAGCTGGAGTGAGTGACTTAACCCTTGACAACATTCCTCCCCCACGTATGCTTTCTACATGATACTTTCTACATTGTTCAATACGTTTTGGCATAGAGAGATACAGACACCACTAACACATATACAGAAGACACACAGACACACACATATAGGGTCACACAATTCAGACACCATTCACACACAGGGACACACACACACACACACACAATGGCAGATACAGACATGGACAAACAGATTCCCAAGACAGCCTTCAGGCTGCAGACTTGTGCAGCAGGCAGAGGACAGAAGATATAGGGAGCGTAAAGTAGAAAATTCAAATATGAAAATTCTCTCTTGGTTAAATGACTCCAAGGGGGGAAGTGATTTGATTTCTTTCCTTAATATGACAAATCACTAATGTGTAAAATATGCACAGTCCCCATTGATATACATATGACTTAAATCTAGATTCTGCATGAGGAAATGCTGTTTTTCTTACACTTCTATTATTCTCTTGTTCCTCTCCTTCCTCCCTTCAGACCCCTTACTTTATAAGCTCATTTCTACTTTCATGTAATAATTGTTTGCTTATTTGATTCTAATTCCATACAGGAGAGAAAACAGGCAGCATTTGCTCATTTCTGACTTATTTTACTTGGCCTGGTAATTGATCTCTACTTATACCTACTTTCCTGAAAATGACAAACCATTCTTCTTTATGGCTGAGTAAGGCAGCCTTCTCTTTCTCTTCCCCTCTCTGGATGGGCTTCTAGGATGGTCCACATTGTGGTGACAGTGGACAGTACAGAAGTGAACGTGGAGGTGCACATACACCACTCTGGGGTTCACGACCTCACATTCTTTTGAGAGTAAGCAGCAGTGCCGGTATAGGCACCAGCAGAACTGGTATATTTTAGCTCTCTTATGAACGTGTATTTTGATTTCCACAGTGGCTGTAACAGTTTATACTCATACCTGTAAGAGTATGAGCATTCCTATTTCCTAAATCCTTATCAGCACTGGTTGTCATTTCTCTTCTTGATGATGACCATTTTGATTGGATAGGATGGAATATACTGTAGATTTAATTTGCATTTTCCTGATGGCTAAGGCTGTTGGACATTTTTTGAATATTCAATGGCTATTCATATTATTTTAATTCTTTGTTAATTTCATACATGTATATATTAAATTTTAGTCATTTTCACACACACATTTTCTTACTTACTCCCTGTAGGGGTAACATTTGAATGTGTCCTTCTTTTGAGAACTGTCTATTCCTTTCCTCTCAGAATGAGCATGGCAGTGCTCTTTCAGTTCTATGTTATGGAAAGTTTTAGCGAACCTGATGTTCGCTCTCTACAGGTCTGATGGAATTCAGGAGCGAATTTGTAGGTCTTAGAGTTTCTTTGTTGGTGGACTATTACTACTTTAATCTTGCTGTTATGGACCTACTTAAGTTGTTCATATTCTTTTTACCTAATGTTAGTAAGTTATACTGTATCTACAAATTTATTAATTTCTCTGTTTTACTTCATTTTGGATTTTTAGAGTTCTCTAAAGTTCTTTGAATACTCTGCATTTCATTCATACTTGTTATAATGTCTATTTTTCACATTTCATGTTATTGACTTTTTGTCTTCTCTCTTTCAGTTAGTATAGCTAGGAGCCTGTCAATACTGTTTATCTTAAAAAGTTCTCCTTCCAATTATTTCTATTGTTCTTTTAGTCTCCTTTTTAATAACTCCAGCTCTGATCTTTCTCATTTCTTGTCAGTTATCATCTACTGCTTTGGGGTTCTAAGACCTTCAGGTGCACCCCCCCCCCAGGTTATTTGTTACTTACTGACCTGCTTTAAAAAAGCACTCATAGCTATAAATGCTCCTCTTAAAAGTGCCTTTTCTGTATCTGAAAAGTTCTTATACCTGTGCTTTCATTTTTATTTAATTCTATGAATTTCAAATTTCCTCAATAGCCCACTTGGTCATTCAAAACAGTACAGTTAGCTGAGAATGGTAGTTCACGCTTATAATCCTGGGAACTGGGAGACAGCTGCAGGAGGATCGGAAATTCAACTCACAGAGCACGTGTGAAGCCAAACTGAGCTGTGTGAACCCTGTCAGGAAAGATGAAGTGGCCAACTACTGTCCAATGTCTAGGCTCAGTGGAGCTTCTGTAGCTTCTGTTCACGTTCATCTCCAGTTTTACTCTATAATTATCTGATAAGATTCAAGAAGCTAAATGGGTTATTTTCTATTAGCTAGGACTTGCGTGTTGTGCCCTAAGATACTAAGAGGAATGTGAATTCTGTAGCTGCTGGATAAATATCCTATAGATTTCTGCTAAGACCATTTTAACTAAAGTGCAATCTGGTTCTAATGTTTCTTTGTGGATTTTTTTTTTTTCTTGATAACCTCCTGATGAAAGATTACTGTGTCTGGACCAATTTCTTGGCCTTTCACATCTCTTTGTTTTTTTTTTTTTGTTGTTGTTGTTGCTTCAGGTTACATCTCCATCATATTGTCCTCTTTCACCCCTTCCCAGCCCCGCCCTACCACCCCCTACCCCCTAACCCTTCCATCCCACTCCTCTGGAGTGGAATGTCCCTACATAAGAGTCCCTCGCCCCAGTTCAGAAGTCATATGAGGGCCAAGAGCCTCCTCATACACTGGGGGCCTACAAGGCAGTACCACCAGGGAGAACTAAAAAACAAAGAGAAAAAAAAGACTATGTCCATCTTCTCTTTGGTGCGTTGGTTGTAGTATAGATATCCTGTACTATATAGCTGAAATCCTACCATAAGTGAATAGATGCCATGTGCATCCTTCTGAGTCTGGGTTAGCTCACTCAGGATGAGCTTCTCTAGTTCCATCCATTTGGTGGCAAATTGCATAATTTTATTGTTTCTGATAGCTGAGTAATGTTCCATTGTGTAGATATACCACAGTTTTTTAATCCATTCTTCAGTTGAGGGACATCTGGGTTGTTTCCAGTTTCTAGCTATTACAAATAAGGCTGCTATGAACATAGATGAGGAAACTTCCTTATGATTCCGAGAGGAGTCATTTGGGTGTATATCCAGAAGTGGTATGGCTGGGTCCTGAGGCAAAGTTATTCCAAGTTTTCTAAGATATCACCATACTGACCTCCACATTGGTTGCACAAGCCTGTACTACCACCAGCAATGGAGGAGGGTTCCCTTTCTCCACACCCTTGCCAGCATGTGCTGCCATTTCAGCTTTTGATCTTAGCCATTCTGACAGGTGTGAGTTGTTTTGAGTAGCATTTCTCTTATGATTAAGGATGTTGAGCATTTCTTCAAGTGTCTCTCAGCCGTTAGGGATTCCTCCTCTGTGAATTCTCTATTTAGCTCTGTTCCCCATTTTTTGATTGGATTATTTGGTTTCTTGGGTTTTTTCTTTTTTTGTATGTGTGTGTGTGTGTGTTATCTGTTTTGTATTTGTGTTATGAATCTGAAAATCCCAACTTTTGGTGCACATGTATTTACAATTGTTATCTTTTCAAGGAACTCTCTTTTTATCAATGTGTTATGACCTTTATCTTTTCTTACTAATTTTGACTTGAAGTCAAAATATCAGATATTAGAGCCACCTTGCCCATCTTGTTTTTGGCTTATATCATATACTGATTGCCATGCTTTTATTTTATTCTTTTCAATTTGTCTGTGTCTTTTACAGGCAAGAGTGTTTCTAGGATACAAACTATAGTAATGTGTAGAAAAAAACTAATTAAACTATTTACCAGTATTTATATTATCCTTAATTGGTTTGACGATGTTAATCCTTAACCAGCCATTATAAATGATGCACACAGACACCGGGTGGATTTTAACAAGCCTGGGCCTGAGTTGTACAATCCTAGCCCATCTAAGCTAGCTCATAACTCTATTACCCAAATATGACCCCATATATACATACATCCCTTTGGACTATTATTCTCCATGCTAAGTTGATATTTCAGGCCACATGAAAGGATCTTCTTTAATCTAGCCCATGGCATGTCTTTCTTGTTTGCTCCTTGCTTCTCTCCAGCGACTTCTTCCCAAGATGCTCTGTATCTCTCTAAAAACCCATGAACCTGAGTCCTGCCTACCTCTGTCTTTGCCCAATCTCCAGGCCTCAGCATTTATTTAACCAATCAGAGTCAATTAAGTAACAGACAGCAAACAGGACCAATTAACATTTAGAATGCTTAACACTACCCCATCAGTAATGTCTTGAGACCGAGTCTCATGTAGCCCAGACTGGCTTTGAATGCCCTATCCCTATGTAGCTGAAAATGACCTTAGACTTCTGTCTACACCTCCTGAGTGCTAGGTGTATGTAGTTATCCACAATAGTAGGGATTGAACCCCATTGCAAAGGAGTAATAAAACTTGGATTTACCAAGACTCCAATGGTGTGAGAAGGCTGGGTGTAGGGAATATCTAATTGTACATTTAAATTCAGCACTAATCTCCATCTGACTCATAAGCTCCATTTATGCAGAATAAACTAAATATGTCTTGTCAATACTATTTAAAGAAGTGACCTACTAAGTATAATCTCAGAACTTGGGAGATGACAGCAAGACGACTAGCAGCTGCAGGCTATCTTGGATACCTAGAAAATTCAAAGCCAACCTGGGATACATGAGACTGTGTGTCTTAAAGGGAAAATATCGTGTATAATTTATAATCCCAGACTCAGGAGGATAAAGCCAAAGGACTGCCACAAATTTGAGGACGTTTTGGGTCACAAAGCCAGATCTTGTCTCAAAAGCAGCAAGCCAAGGATGGGATTCAGTGGTAAGAGGAGCATTTGACTAGTATGTATGAGGTCCTATGTTCACACTCCAGTAGCAGGGGTTAAGGAAGAAAAGTAGGAAGAAGGAAGGAGGGAAGGAGGGAAGGAGGGAAGGGAGGGAGGGAGGGAGGGAGGGAGGGAGGGAGGGAGGGAGGAAGGAAGGAAGGAAGGAAGGAAGGAAGGAAGGAAGGAAGGGCAAAGAAAAAAAGAGCTGAGATTTGACATGTGGCCAGCTGCAGATATGACAGTGTATAATTTGAGTATGACCAAATTAATTTCCTATTGAAGCAACATTGTCAATACTCCTAGAAAGAATATTTTAAAATTATGTGTTTATGCAGCAGCAGCCCTCAGTCCCTACCAGTTAAAGGACTGATACACCCTGCCCTCTACCCTCAACTTTCTAGCCCAGAGGCTGGACTTCCCCTCCCCCAGAAGCTCTTTGCTATATTATCTGGACATTTTGTTCTCTCTCCCTTTCTCTCTGCATCTCTCTCCCTGCATGTATGCACTCTTTCTCTCGCCCCTGTCTCCCTCCCATGGCTACTCCCCTGGTCTCTTTCCTTGAGACCAGTGAACCCATACAAGAGCTGCTTCCAATAAACCTTCCTTTCTATAATCTTGAATTGGATCATTTCACTGGCGGAGAATGCCCAAAGAATAACATCACCAACTAGAATAATTTCGAAGAGAAATCTGCCTAGGTATATCAAAATCAAGCCACTGAACATCTAAGTTACAGAGAAAAGCTGGAAAATGGTGCTGGGGAAGGAGGAAAATCACAAACAGGGGAGTCAATGGTAAAGACTATGAAATCTCACTAGGAAGCAGAGAGGACAAAAAACAATGAAACAAGTATATTTAAAGAGCTACAAGAAAACAAATCCCTAAGTTTAGTAAAAACATTCCTCAAGACTGAAACTACAATAAAAAACATTTCTGGGGGAAAAGGGGGGGGGGGTTTGTTGCTCTAAGATTCACATATCTGTGCCAGGAGATTTCAAGTTAACTACAGACTTCTCCAAGGCAGCTCAAGTCCTCCCTCCCAGGTGTTCCTTTGGAATCTGTTTCCTAGGGGTCTACAAAGCTGCTAGCCCCAGTTGCAAAACAGATGTCCCCTAGCCTGTCCTTTGATAATCATTCCAGTGACCATCATACCAGCTTTCCTGCTCCTCCAACAAGGACACCCCAATTTCAGCAGGAGGCAGCTATAGGAGAGATTAAATTGCCTCTTAACCAACAACAAAAAATGTTAGGTCTCAAACAACAGTCTAACTGAGGTGATTATTAACATATCAAAGGTGATGCTGGCCTCCAGGTTCTCCCAGCATCCTTTAGTCTCCACCTGTTATAGGGTCCTCCTGGCACATCCAGGCTCACTGTCCTAAAATTCCCCAACCCAGTCCCTGGCCTGGGCCTCCCCTTCCTCAGCTTCTCTGATCTCTATATGACCCAGGTATTTTGGTCTATTGGTCTCTTTGCCTCCAGTTTCCCTTCTCCTGTCTCCCCTTCATATCTACAATAAACTTTCTCCTCTACCATAAAAAGAAAAAAAAAAGATAAAGTAGAACAAAACTGATAGAGAAGAAAACTGAAGTCTTCAAGAACAAATGCACAATATAGTTAAATGTAAAAATGTTGCTCAATAAAACATTTTTAATTTTAACGGATAATCTTTAAAAACAAAAAATATACGTGTAGTATTGCCTTAAGAGATAGCCAGTTGTCTGTCATTTCTTAGTTTTGGAAGCTACGGGCTCTGCACTTCCTGTATATTCAGATATATTTATCATTCTCAGGTCTCTGGTGTGGTTGAAGACTAGATAGTTATAGTCTCACAGTTAAATTTTAAGTTGTTTAGGAATTAACAGGATGTTCTAGGTCTAATAAGATATTTTTAAGTTGGAAATGCAAGTTAGGATGGAAAATGAGTTAGGTATAGAACTTTAAACTTATGGAAATAGATAGTTAATAGAATATTATTGTCAGTTGCCAATTATGTATGGACTGGACATTGGGAATGTATGTTATACCTTATAATTTTCATAATTGTGGCCTAATTATTTAAAAAAAGAATTAAGAGTTCTGGGAGAAGAGGGAGAGCATGGGAGGTTGGCACTGGGAGGGGTGGAGGGAGGGGACTGTGATGGAGATGAAACTTGAAGTAATAAACATTAAAAAAAGAGATTTATAATGAAGATAAAAATGTCCTTTGATAATTACAATAATTACAAATTTTCTTTATTTTTTATTTTTTTGCTTTGTTAGCAGTAGAACCCAGGGTCTTGCACAAGCCCTCTGCCCAATTTTTTGTAACTTTATATGACATAATAAAATAGTAATTCTACTATTTAGAAAATTATATATGATATCATATATGATAATACAGAAATAAACCATTAAGGAATTACACAAAAGGGTGTTACTAAAGCTTCAGTGAAATAACAGAACTTTAAAAACAAACAAACAAATGTAGAAAAAACAAACTAGACAAAAAACAAAGTGCATCCCTCCTTGCATCAAAAATACAAATACATACAGATATGTAAAATACAAGTCAGAAAACAAGATTCACTAAATTTCTAAGAACAAACAGCACCAAAAGTCTGTTTGCTAACAGTTAAGTTAGAAATCAGTAACATACATATGATGACAAAAAAGCTTCTAAATAATTTATGATTCTGGGAAGAAATCATAAAATGAAACTTAAAAATATCTGAAGTGGAATGAAGAGAAAAGTACAAATGATCAAAATTGTGGTCCTTCCAAGGAAGTTGTACAAGTTTAAGAATTTATTTTGGCTGTTACAAGGTCTTAAAAAAAACAAACAAATAAACCAAATGTTGAAAAACAAAACAAGTCAAAGACAGAAGTTTGAGGGTTAGGAAGATGGGTCTGTGGGTAAAGCACTTCCACACAGGGTGAGGGCCTGAGTTTGGATCTCCAGGACCGATCTGGAAGCATGTGTCTGTAACCCCAATGCAGGGGTAGGGCATAGGGCCAAGGACCGGAGGAGGATATCTGGGCTTCACTAGCCAGCCAGTCTAGCCAGTGGAGGAGCTCCAGGTTCAGTGATAGATTTTTGCCTTTCAAAATAAGGTAGAGGAACTGGAGAGATGGCTCAGTAGTTAAGAACACTGGTTACTCTTCCAGAAGTCCTGGGTTTGATTCCCAGTACTCACAGGGCATCTCACACCTGTCTGTAATTCCAGATCTATGATATCTGACACCCTCTTCTGGGCTCCATGGGCAGTGTATGGCTTTTTGGTTATTTAAAAGACAGCAAAGTTTATAAAACTCTAAATATTAAATAAGAAACATATCGACAATACAGATAAAGAGAGGCTATGACTAACAGTCCTACAACACTAAAGCACTGTAAGTGACCCTTAGGCACATTATGCTGACAAATTAGGTGACTTAGATGGATAGACAAGTAAGTGCAAGCCAGGTCACAGTATCAAAGCGCATTCCAAGGTAGTAAATAAACCAGATGGTCATTTATCTATTAAACAGCTAAAACTGTAGTCATAAACATTCCTGCAAAGAAAAGTACAGCTCAGATAGCTTCAGAAATAAAACCTAACATTGGTGGGAAAAGGCACACAACATAAAAGCCTTCTAAACTCATTTATTGAGACTAGTATTACTTTGATAAAAGAATAAGGTAGTAAGAAGAAAGAAGATTATATATCAATATCTTTTATGCATAGAGACATAAGCACTCTTAACAAAAATCAATTAAAACAAACCCAGGAATTCATAACAAGGGTAATACGTCAAGACAAGGTTTTTTTTTTAATGAGATTTAGAGTAAATGACTGCAATGTACTTTATTAACAGAATAAAGGGACAGAACTGCACTATTACTTCAATTACTTAAGAAAAGAACAGTCTAATATGACAATACCACTGAAGTTTCAGGAAATTAGGAATAGGGAATTTGTTTAATTTGGCAAAAGTCATCTATGAAAAACTTTAAACTAGCATTATTACATTATGAACCTTATAGCTGCCACTACATTTAAAATAATAAAATATGAATAATTTCTTTCAGGTCAGGAAGCAGTTAGTGGGGCTCACTAGCTCAGTTCTATTTAGTACATGACATAGCACAATTACCAAAAAGGAAGAAATAAAACTCTTAGCTTAAATAACTAATAATCTTCATAGGTAGGTGAGGCTTCTACTTAGGTCTATGAAAAGGCTTTCCACTTAGAAATAGGGGAGACAGAAAGCATTTTGAGAAATACCATCCTATCAAAGAAAGGCATGGATAAAAAATTACCAAAGGAAACAAAAGGAGATCATGTTACATCCCATAAGTTTTCTACAAACTGACAAAGTGTGTTATATTTTTTAAATGAATTTTCCTAAAATAGTCATGATTATAAAAATATCAGTGCTTCAACAATCTGGAATATTCCCTCAGAGAACATCAAACCCACACAATAAAAAAGATGTGAAGCATTGCCGTATATAACTCTAGCAACATAGTCACTATCTGCAATGAGACAAACTCACCAAAAATGGATCAGAATAACTGTGCCAAAGTGATTAAGTGCCACTTATCCCCACGGTTGTTACAATGCAATGGCTGTGTTTATTAGAGAATGTTAGCTAGCTCTCATGAGAAGACAGAGGACAATGTGGAGCACAGAAATGATGGCCATCTGTTCCCTGCTGACATCCCACAATTGCAGAACCTTCAGGTTTGTCATATTGGTCCAGTTCTATAGTGTGATAATTGATAATTTTGCAGACTTTTACTAGAAACAATTATTTCACCATGGCAGCTTCCATAATGTTCAGTAATGAGATGAGCACCCTAGAGGAGAGGAGGACAGGCAAGTATGCAAGTGTTCCCTCTCATCCTCAACATGTATCTCTGCATACATGTCACTGTATGCCAGTGCCCTACTTCCTGTTTGGCCCCAGCCACAGAACTTATGGACCATATTCGGTTTCCAAATCTCCTTTTCTTTAAGATATATGCTATGTTCTCCCAATGTTCATTCTTTCCTCAGCTCCTCTTTGGAGGCATTTGTCCTGCTGTTTTATTTGTAGACCTTCATCTCCCCATTATGTTTTTAACTGTGTCTTTATGATTTAAATTCAATCTAACAGTTTACATTCGTTACCTCACACAGGTATTCTGTAACATTTTATAAATCTGGTAACTAAGGCAAGGAGAGTGGATTAATTTGACCAGGATTATAGCTGGTTAGATGGCTGATATGCAATGCATAGGTTGTTTGGTTTCAAAGTCTCTGTTACTGGGGCATTAATTAGTAATTATGAGGTAATGAATTACTCACAGTGGCAAAGTACAGTAGGTACATGTCTTCTGGGCCAGGAAGATCTGGTGTTTATCAGGCTTATGACAGTGAGAATTTTTGTTTGTAAAAGAAACTCAGTACAATACTACATTATCTTGATTTGTTACTGTACTATTTAAGCATGTCTGTGCATGTGTCTGGCAAGTCATGGAGCAAAATGAAGGACATCTATTACCATTATAAGAAAGTGTGATTTAGTCAATATTTAAAGAGTTTTCTATGATAAGTACTTATGCCTCTGAATTGCAAACAAAACTTCTTAAAAGTTGGGCATGGTGGTAAACATGCCTTTAGTCCCAGCACAGGAAGGCAGAGGCAGGCAGAGCTCAATGAGCTCAAAGCCAGCCTGATCTACCTAGTGATTTCCAGGCCAGGCAGGGTTATACAGTGAGACACTATCTCAGAATAAAAACAAACCCCCATTTTCTGAGTATTTGAAAAGAGGTATATTTCTCTTAACATATGTTAAAATGAGAAAATACCCTCATTTTGCAATTTCCTACTGCTGTATTTTGAAGTAGAATTTCTAAGCCTTGGAAGTCCCAACATTTGGGACTGGATCTTGCTTGAGGGGTGGCTGTCCTTTACGTTACAAAATGCCTAGCACATAGACTGCATTCACTAGATGCCTATAGCATCCTACCCTGAGTTATGACAACACCAAATGTCTCCAAAATTGTTAAGTGTCATTTAGGAATAAGTCAACTGGTATAGAATCACTGCTTTGGGATGTTATTAGGATCTGCTACAAGATACAGGAACTAGTGAAAAAGCTCGTCTCTGTATGTGCAATTGTTTTAAGTCTAATGCAATCTATAGAGAGCAAAGGACCCCATTTTTAAATTCTAGAAAATAAAAATACATATGTATCTTTTCTACAGAATAATTAACAATGAATGACTTTGGGCATATATAGATTACTCTGAATTATTCTGAAAATAATTTTCTATTTAGGCAAAACTTTTTTTTTTTTTTGGTTTTTCGAGACAGGGTTTCTCTGGGTAGCCCTGGCTGTCCTAGACTCACTTTGTACACCAGACTGGCCTTGAACTCACAGAGATCCACCTGCCTCTGCCTCCCAAGTGCTGGGATTAAAGGCATGCGCCACCACACTGGGCTAGGTAAAAACTTTAAATCACTTTGACATATACATAAAGCCAAAGATGAAACCCACTTACCTTTAGGGCTGACATTATAGTCTGTTCAGCCGCTGCTGAGAATGAGCCCTGACTGGCAATCACCTACAACAGAGTTTTGATGCAGTTATAACTTTGCTTAAGTGACTTATTTTTGTAAACACTAATTTTGATGATAATATGACAAAACTTCTCTGAAGATAATTAAAATACTATCATTGCTTTATAGTAATAATGTCTCATACCTACTTTAAGAATTAATTTACTGAAAACTACTTTATGTATGAAACAGATATTTCAGAGTGGAAGTGGAAGCCTTAGAATTCAATTTTACTGATAAGATAAAGGTCAAAAGAGTGCCATATTTACTTATTTCTTTAAAAAACATTCACTCTTCTTTAGGCTGACTACTGTTTTCAAACATTTAAAACATGAAGGTCAGTTGTTTCTATTTCTACAAAGCAATATAAATACCAATGAACACAGGCTGACTAGAACCACACCAATGACCCTGGCTGGGTGCATAGGAGAGATGACTACAGGACATGGAATGTGCACCCTTAGATGTTTCCTGTCATTTTATTTTTCTGAAACCTGCCTGCTAACTCTTTAGAATAGCTTTCTTTTAATGTATGAAATATGTATTTCAGAGGTCCAAATTCATTAAAAAACTTAAAAAATATGGCATTCAAAGATGTTTTCTTAACTTAAGATTTTTTGATATTGAGACATGTCATCTCCTTACAGCACTCCCCATTCTTCTCCAAGTAGATGATGAGCATCAAAGAATCTCCATTTGGAGATAGTTGCATTAGTGGCAAGCCTGTCACTGGGCAAGAAAAAGCCCTTGCTTCAACTGTAGACAGAATGCTGTCTGAAATGGACAAAACTTGGAAGCAGGTAAGTCGACAGCCTAGCTCTGCCAAGACAGGGTGGGCAAGTACTTCATAATTCCTGCTTTATAATTAATGTCTGTCACAGACACTGGACCAAAAGGCTGAAGATAGATGCTCCAATGTATTGAGAGAAACTGGGGATGGTCCAGGTAGCCAGTTGTCTGTCATTTCTTAGTTTTGGAAGCTGCTGGCTCTGCACTTCCTGTTTATTCAGATATATTTATCCTTCTCAGGTCTCTGATGTGGTTGAAGATTAGATAATTACAATATCACAGTTAAATTTCAAGCTGTTTAGGAATTAAAAGGTTGTTATAGGTCTAAGAAGATGTTTTTAAGTTGGTAATGCAAGTTAGGATGGAAACTGAGTTAGGTATAGAACTTTAAAGTCATGGAGATAGATATAGAATATTATATCAGTTGCCAATTATGTATGGACTGGACATTGGGAATGTATGTTATACCTTATAATTTTAGTAATTGTGGCCTAATTATTTATTGATTTGTATTATATTTATTGTTATAAGAAAAAGAGCCTTGCATTGGACTAAAAGGGGGAGCTGTTGGGGGGAAAGATACATCTTAAATTTAAAAAAGAAAGCAGATAGGAAGGTGGGACCAGGAGGGGGAAGAGGGAGGGGACTATGATTGAGATGTAACTTGAAGAAATAAATAAATGTGAAGATGTTTTTAAAATTGTGATACAAGTTAGGATGAAAGCTGAGTTAGATATAAAACTTTAAACTCATGGAGATGGTTAGATAGTAGAAGGTTAAAGTCAGGTGCCAAATACATATGGACTGGACATTGGGAATGTATGCTAAGCCATATAACCCTCATAACTGTGGCCTAATTACCTCTGTTGTTTTGTATTGTATTTATTGTTATAAGAGAAAGATCCATTTGTTGGACTGAAAGGGGGAGCTGTTGGGGAGAAAAAGATATACTTTAAACTTAAAAAAAAGGAAGGGGATGGGGGTGTTGAGGGGGAAGAGGGTGGGAGGGTGGGACTGGAGGGGAGAGAAGGGAGGGAATTGTGATTGAGATGTAACTTAAAGAAATAAAAAATACATTTAAAAAATGCATGTATTTGGAAAAAAAAGAAAGAAATTGAAAAAATTCAATAAAGGGGCAGAAGAGATGGCTAGGGAAAAAAATTACCCAAAAATATGATTTAGCACATGAATATTGATGCTGAAGAGCATATTTTGGTTCTTTGTTTTTGCAGTTGTTCTTTTTCTCTTTTGTTTTGCTTGTTGAATGGGTCTTGCTGTGTAGCTCAGCCTGGCCAAACTCCTAACACTTCTGCCTTAGCCTCCCAAGGGCTGTAATTATAGGTACGCATCTCCAAACCTCTCTTATAAGTTCAGCTTCCTTCAGGCCTTCTGAATATTTACCTTTGTCAAATAGAGATAAAAAGATACTATATTACAAATAAAGATAGATTATCAGTCAATTATTATTACCTTTGCTACTGATTGGTACAACTTAAACAGGGAATTCACCACTCCCACATTTCTCTTCTGACCTTCAGTGAGAGGCCCAATCACCTGGCTTGCATCTCCTTGAGTAGAGAGCTGTAAACATCCATCATACAAAGACATTACCAAGATGACAACTTGCATCTTTTATTTACTTATTTATTTAACCAGAAGAAAGTACACATCCTGCTGACAAAGAGAATGTTAAATGGGAATATTCAGGTCACATCAAATAAAGCCTTGGGCTTCAAACACAAGAAATTTCCATAGAGAAACACCTCAACATGTAACTCCAACTGTCTGCTAAGACCATCTTTTAATATTTCACAGCTGATGGGCCCTTGAGGCATGTGTGCCCCCACACGCCCTATCATCCTATATATTACCATAGTAACCTAAATAACACTGGCAACTGTCAATGGGTTTTGCTAAATTCAGACACTCAAATAAGTTATAATTTTAAAAGCAAGGAAAGACAGGAAAAAACTTGTGTATATTCCACAGCCATCTTAATACTCCAAGGAAATGAGTGGTAGAAAGAGGTAGTCATCATCTTATTTCTCATAGTGTTTCTAAAAGAAATTGCCAATGACTGTATTATGTGTGGATGAGCAATAAGAAGCAATATTAAGAATTTCCCTTTCCTCATCTTTACTTCTAAGTACACATGGTTTTAGGAGAAAGAACATGGTCTACCTTATTAATCTATATCAGTTACAGTTTAGGTTTAAGGGAAAAAAATCACCCATCAACTACTCTCATGAAGATCCCAACAGCCTAATTCTCTGTAACATTATTATCCAAAGGCAAATCTGACCAGGACATAAGAGCTCACTTCCTAGTGGACACAGATCTCAAGCATATAGAACCTGGCCTTTTAGGAGACAGAGCTGAAGGCATCTTCCTGCTGCTCTATAGTCCAAATGAACCATGAGCAAAAGAACTACTACTTTTTTCTTTCTCTTTTCTTTTGATAAATACTCATAAATATATATTCTCAAAATTAAATTCAAACTCTACTATTTCAATAGAAATTTGTAATAAAATAGACTTTTAAAAAGCTCTAACAATTATAATTTTTATAAAAAGCTATAATACTTTGTCAAAGCTATAGCCCATCATACTGGTTACAAAGTCAACCTAGGACCTCTTGATACCAAGTTGAAGAATTCAATTTATTTTGACTTTCAGCAATAACAATTTGACATCAAGTTATGTTCTAAAACAGACAATATGTGGCTAACTATGTGAAGTGAAAAAGAAACCTTCTTTTCCTATAGTAACTGTCAAAAACCAATCAGTACTCAGAAGAGCCCACAAATCCAACTTAACCAACACTGTGGAGAACTAACCCATCTAAAGTCTCTGTGGGGTGCAGATGGGGATGTGGTCCTAGGAAGGCATTTGGAGAGTAGGATGGCAATAGCAAACTTGGGGGTAGGAGCACATGCTAAATATTAATTACACTGTAATGGGCATTTAAGTCACTAGGTTCCGTACACAATGGTACATGCTTGTAGTCACGGTCACCAAGGATGTTGAAGCAGGAGGAAGACTTTAAACAAGGAAGACTTGTTTACAACAAACAAACAAAAAACTGTTATGGCCTGGAACTGTACAATTTTAAAAAATCAAATCTCTTTTAGTAATGTCAAAGTAATTTAAAAAAATAAAAGAATGCGAAAGATATGCAATTTTATTTCAATTTACTTGATTGATATTTAACAAGGAGAAAAACCTACTACTAGAAAACTATGGAGCTCATTTCATTATTGAGGGTTGGTCCTTTTGTGAAGTTTTATAATTATAAAAGCCCACTTCATATCCACTAAGAAGCTCTACAGAACAATATATAACCACAAACATTGACCAGGGTCTGGAGAAAATGGATGCTTAAATGAAAACTGCTCTTGGGAGTATAAAATACAGTAGCCACTTTGGAAATAATCCAGTAGTTTCTCAAAAGTGAATACATATTTAACTCTGTAACCTAGTAATTAGACACCTAGTATATATAAGAGAAATTATAATGCATATTCACTCAGATGTATGCACACAATCAAATGTTCATAGGAATATCATTCATAAAGTACCCTAAAGTTAAAACAGCCAAGTCAACCAACTTATAAAGTGAAGATGTACACAGTCAACATTATTTGGCAATTAAGATGGAATAAAGTTCTAAAACATGGTATATCATGGAGAAATCCTGAAAACAGTGTAAGTGAAAGGAACCAGTCATAACAGGTCATATAATAATTATATTTATATGAGATGTCTAGAGTAAAGAAATCCACAGAAATGTTTAGTAGTTGCACTGAAGTAGGGACAAATGGGTATAACACTTGATATAGGGTGAACCTGGGTTTGAATATACCAAAACTCACTAGCTAGACACTGGGATTGCGGAGAAAGATGACCTAAAGTGTATCTTTAAAAAGTGCTTTTGTTTCTTTTCGGAAGGACAGAATAATTCCGGATTCCCAGACTCTCTAGGTTACCTGACTGATGCTGTGACAGTTGGGTTGAGCTACAGTTAGCATTCGTCTTCTCTCCTTTCTGCTCCCTCACACACATACATGGATAACCTTGTTTCTGAATCACATTTACATTATGGTTCTTTACCACAAAATCTATTAGAATGTATCTTTCCTAACATAGGACATTCTCCCACAAAAATAACGTTCTGCTATCACCTTTGAAAATTTACATAGATAATATACTTTTACTTGGGATCCGTTGAATCTACAAGGGGTTCTGGATTCTTTTAATGGGAAGTTAGAAGTCAAGACCAAGGAAGTAGGCATTCTCATTGCTACTGACCCCTGTAATCATTCTTCACTAATAAAATAGAGAAGTCTTTGTTCCCTGGACCTTCACTTCTTCCAGACCGCATCCTCCAGTGTAACTTGTCCACCTCCTGTGCTTACATATTGTGTCTTGCTGTTACAATCGAGTACCTAAATCCTAAAAGCTGGTCTTAGGTATGATACTCTCAAGTCTGTAAATTTCTACACTTTCTAGCTTTCCTGTCACTCTGACAGCAATAATCCTGATTTTTAGGGACCTCCCAGCTCTGCTACCTTTCACCCTATCTTACTGGTGTCTGCCTCCCCTCTTTTTTTTAAATTTCTCACTATCTGGCTTAGATTCCATAAAGTGATGACATCCATGTACCTGGCTTCAAATTGGGCCTGGAGAGTATTTTAATTTTAAAGACAACAGGGAAGGAGGTTCAGGATAAAAGGATTCATGCAGAGGAAAATGCCATCTTGGTTAAGCCACACCCACACCTGATGTGAAAAGGTAAATGAACTTCATGGGCCACACTCTAAATTTAAGACTATTAAACTAAGGTGGGTACTTGTTGCTGCCAGTCAGTTTAGGTACATATTCCACTCACCTTCTCAGATCCAGACCACACTGTTTAAAACATGCCCCTCTGTCTGTAATCTCTAAAACCTCACTTCTCCATACTCCTGCTTAGTGCATACAGGAAATAATAATCAGAACCTTTGTGTCTCACAATGCTGCACACATCCTAGATAACATCTTATTAGACATGAATTGTCCAGTATCTGTCCGTGTCCCAGCCATTTCCCAAGTGCAGAGAAGCCATCCATTATCTTAGTTACACAGGCGCAAGTTGTGCCCTGTGCCTGCTGTTATCTCTATAAGCTCCAGCATTTTAGCAGCTTCCCTTTCTAGAAAAACTCAACAGTTGCTTACATTTCTCTCCATTCCTTTTCTAACTATTCTCTCTTAACCCCCATCCACCAAGACAGCCCTTGTCAGAGCCACCACAGACAGGCATGTCAACAAAACTGCAGGCCTCATCATGTTCTGAGCAGCAGCTTGACACAGGGATCAGATGCCTCTTCCAACACTTTCCTAGCTGCCTTCTCAACATCACTGCGTCATCTTCTCTTTTCCTCTCTGGGACATTCTTCATAGTTCACTTCGCTTTCCTGGTTCCTCTTCTATACTGTGCCAGTCTACTTTGTCTCTACTTCTCATGAGATGACTGCTCAAAGTGAGCAAAATACAGCAACACCAATGTGTAGATCAGATCACTCTCTTGTGAGGTATCTCATGCTTTGTAGGGTGACTTTGCAGAACCCTGACTTCCAACAACTAGACATGAGCTCCACAACCTCAAAAATGACAATTTAACACATCTACAGATATGGGAAAATGTCCTGGGAGAAGGGAAAAAAAGAACAGAAAATCCTCTTTGCTGAGGACGGTGGAAGTGTCCTGAAAATCTTGACTTGTCTTCTCATGAGAACTCCAGATGTACTTTTTCAACTCAGTAATTTCTCAGCTTATTTGCTATTTCAAACTTAATATGCCCAAAGCCAACCTCTAGATTATTTTCTTCCTGAATCTTCTATTCTCCTTACAATTTATTTTTATCTCAGCAAATGGTATTTCTCACTACGTAGCCCTGGGGTTATTTTTCACTCTATCATTTTCCATGTTTAATTTGTTGCTATTTCCCTCATACCACATCCTAGGCTTTTACCAGTGAGGACTACAGGTATTTTAGCATTTAGAATTATTTATTTTATATGTATGTGTGTATGCCTGAAAGTGTGCATGTGTACCATGTGCATGCACAAGCCTGTGACATCAGAGAAATTGCCATATATCTGGAATTGGAGTTACAGAGCCATCACTATGGTAACTGGTAACCAAACCCTGGTCTTCTACAAGTGGTTTTTACTACTGAGAAAATTCCCTCTTAGTACTTAATACTTTCCTTTCACCCTTCGCTTCTTCCTTCATTTTCTTTCTTCCCTCCTGTACCTTTCTCCTTCTCCGTTCTTTCCTTTCCTTCCCCTTCCCTCATTTCCTCTCTTTTGAGACAGGCCCTCACTCTGTACCCGTGGCTGGCCTACAATTCACTACTTTTCCTGCTTTAGCCTCCTGAGTGTTGAGATTACAGGTATAACCTACCACACCTGACAATAGTAGTATTTCAAGTTAGTTTTAGACCTAACCAAAAATCCTACACAAACTAAAAATTAATACTAATATTAATATACCATTAAATTTACATAATTTCTATAATACTGAACATAATTTATATTTATATTGTTTTGTGGAGTTTGCTCTTATAATTATTTAATTCACAAATCATTTCTTTCAATAATACTATCTGAAACTGTATATTACCAATGATTACATTCTATACCCAAGAAGACTTGTTTCATCTGTATATTTTCAAAATAGAATCTACATTTCAATTCCTATCAAAATACCACCACAATTCTTTATAGACCTGGAAAAAGCAATTTCAACTTCATATGGAATAACAAAAAACCCAGAATAGCTAAATTAATCCTGTACAATTAAAAAACAAACATCTGGAGGTATTACCATCCCTGATTTCAAGCTGTACTACAGAGAAATAGTAACAAAACAACATGGTACTGGTATAGAAACAGACCAGTGGATCACTGGAATCAAATTGAAGACCCTGAAATGAACCCACATACCTATGGTCACTTATTTTTTGACAAATAAGCAAAAACGATACAATGGAAAAAGGACAGCATCTTTAAGAAAAGGTTCTGGTCTAAGTGGATGTTGACATGTAAAAGAATAAAATTAGACCCATACTTATCACCTGGTACAAAACTTAAGTCCAAGTGGATCAAAGACCGTCACATAGGCCTGACACACTAAATCTAATAGAAGAGAAAGTGGGAAAAACCCTCGAACTCATCAGCACAGGTGACAACTTCCTAAACAGAACACCAACAGCTCAGGCTCTAAGACCAACAATAAATAAAAGGGACCTCATGAAACTGAAAAGTTTCTATAAGGCAAAAGACACTGTCATTTGAACAAAACGGCAGCCTACAGACTGGGAAAAAAATCTTCACCAACCCCACATCTGACAGAGGGCTAATATCCAAAATCTACAAAGAACTCAAGAAATTAAATGCCAAGAAACCAAATAATCCAATCAAAAAATGGGGGATGGAGCTAAATAGAGAATTCACAAAGGAGGAATCCCTAATGGCTGAGAGACACTTGAAGAAATGCTCAACATCCTTAATCATCAGAGAAATACAACTCAAGACAAATCTGAGATTCCATGTCACACCTGTCAGAGTGGCTAAGATCAAAAAGATCAAATGACAGCACATGCTGGAAAGGTTGTGAAGAAAAGGGAACACTCCTCTATTGGTGATGGGAGTGAAAACTTGTACAATCAGGCTGGCAATATCTTAGAAAACTTGGAATAGCCCTACCTCAAGATCCAGCCAGACTATTTCTGGGTATACATCCAAATGATTCCTCACCAAACTACAAGGATGTTTCCTCTTTTGTGTTCATAGCACCTTTATTTGTAATAGCTAGAAACTGGAAACAACCAGATGTCCCTCAACCAAGGAATGGATTAAAAAAAAAAACTGTGGTACATCTACACAATGGAATACTACTCAGCCAGGAGAAACAACAAATTCATGCAATTTGCAGCCAAATGGATAGAACTAGAGAAGCTCATTCTGAGTGAGCTAACCCAGACTCAGAAGGACGCACATGGCATCTATTCACTTATAATCGGATTTTAGCCATATAGTTCAGGATAACTATACTACAACCAATGCACCAAAGGGAACAGGAACATAGACTTTGTTTCCTGTTAGTCAGACACTTTGCCCTAGTGGTGCTGCCTTGTAGGCCCCCAGTGTATGAGGAGGCTCTTGGCCCTCATATGACTGCTGAACTGGGGTGGGGGTCTGATAGGTAGGAACACTCCACTCCAGAGGAGTGGGATGGAAGGCATAGGGGGTAGAGAGTGGGAGGGCGGGACTGGGTGGGGTAGAAAGAGGGCACTGTGATGGAGGTGTAACCTGAAGTAATAAGCATTAAAAATAAAATAAAATAAAAATTAAGCTCACTGATAAAAATGCTGTATAAGAAAAAATTGAAGACATAATTTCTCTTCCACAAACTCTTATTACTGAGAGTAAATGACTTGGCAAATCAACTCCAGCATTAGCCAGTTTACATATTTACATCATGCCCACAGGGCAGTACAAATACTTTCAGTTATCTTGCTGAAATCTATGAATAATATTGCCTAGCATCTCCTCAGCATGTTAAGTCTAGCAGCCCTCTCAGAAAGGAGAACCAATGTCGGCACAGCACAAGAAAAGCCATGTCCCAGTGCATTGTAGTGATGCAAGTTAGAACAGTACCAGGAACACACAGAGACATCAAGCATTTTCAGATCTGAACATGCCTTGGTTCTAGATGAGGCTGTATTTACAGACAACATGGGAAAAAATAAACCAAAAGAGTGCATTCCAGAGTGAATATGTCACAGAGAGACTTTATTGCCATTATTTGATGTTCTTGAAAAGCTAAAATCTATATTCTTTTTCCTAAGCTCTCTTTTTGTGATCACAGGCAAATGCTCAGAGATGTTAAAGGAAATGCACAATCAGCCCCATATATTGTCAGTCTTGATTCCACAGTTAGTGTTCACAATACTTGTTTTACATTCTATATCAATATTGCTTAATACATTTTATCATTAATTCATTCATTTGTTTGTTTTTTTTCAAGACAGGATTTCTCTATGTAATAGCCCTGGCTGTCCTGGAATTCACTTGGACCAGGCTTGGCTTCACACTCACAGAAATCAGACTGCTGAGATTAAAGGCATGTGCCACCATGCCCAGCTCCTCAATTCATTTTATAATTCTGATTATTTTTAAATTAAAAATTTTCACTTAATTATTCATTTTACATGGTACACAAGGACATTTTATTTTTGATATAATATTTTATTAATTATTTGAGAATTTCATGTTTATTTTGATCCTATTCACTACCTGACTCAATCCTATCTTGTACCTAATCTATTCCCTAATATCCATCCCTCCCAACTTCAAAGCCTCTTTTTTTATTTTTTATTTTTAAATAACCCACAAAGTTCAATTTGGGCTGCTTATATATTCATAGATGTGCGGCCATTCACTGGAGTGTAGTCATCCACCCAGAGACCATATGACATGGGCCATTCTCATATAATTATATCATCCACAATGAATGTAGTCACTGTAGTTCCCTGCCTTCCCAGTTTCTATCTCAAATCATCTCAAAATCACTTTAGATATCAATATACTTATTTTCATTTTATAACTTGATGTTTCCATTTTTATGCATATAAACACTCATAAAGACAGTATTTTGACAAAGCATGTAGTAATGCAGTATTTTTTTTGTTCACTTTCTCACATCTTTCCAAGGTCACATGTATTATTCTCTCTTACAGCTCTGTCTACTTACTGTGCCAACTTAGGACAACACCTTTTTTAATATTTATTTATTAATTATTACCTCAGGTTAAATCTCCATCACAGTGTCCTCTTTCCACCCCTCCCAGTCCTGACCTCCCACCCTCAACCCCCTATCCCTTCCATCCCACTCCTCTGGAGTGGAGTGTCCCAACATATCAGTCCCCCACCCCAGTACAGCAGTCTATGAGGGCCAAAAGCCACCTCATACACTGGGGCCCTACAAGGCAGCACCACTAGGACAAAGTGTCTCACTGACAGGAAAAAAAGTCTATGTGCATGTTCCCTTTGGTGCATTTGTTGTACTATAGTTATCCTGTATTTATTTTCTCTTTTTTTCCATTTTTTCCTTTATATTTTTATTTTGTTAAGTCACATCTCAATCGCAGTCCCCTCCCTATTCCCCCCACCAGTACTACCCTCCCACCCTCAACCCCCACATCCTCTTCCCTTTTTTTTTAAGTTTAAGGTATATCTTACTTCCTCCTACACTTTACGCTTTCAGTCCAACAAATGGCTCTTTCTCTTATAATAATAAATACAATACAGTACAACAGAGGTAATTAGGCCAGTTATGAGGGTTATATGGCCTAGCATACATTCCCAATGTCCAGTCCATATGTATTTGGCACCTGACTTTAACATTCTACTATCTAACCATCTCCATGAGTTTAAAGTTCTATATCTAACTGAACATTCATACTAACTTCCAACACAATTTTAAAAGCATCTTCTTATATCTATTAACACCCTCTTGACTCCTAAACAACTCAAATTTTATTTATGAGGCTCTAGCTATCTGTTCTTCAACCACCTCAGAGACCTGAGAGGGATAAATATATCTGATTTTATAGGAAGTACAGGGCCTGCAGCTTCCCAAACTAAGAAATGACATGCCAGTGGCTGCCTGGAGAGTCCCCATTTTCTCTCCATACATTACAGCATCGATCCCCGTTTCTCTGACAGACATTGATTGTAGAGCAGGGGTTATGAAGGACTTGCCTACCCTGTCTTGGCAGAGCAAGGCTGTCGACTTACCAGCTTCCAGGTTTTGTCCTTTTTGGACAGCATTCTGTCTACAGTTGGAGAAAGGGGCTTTTCCTACCAAGAGATAGGTTTGCCACTAATTCAATCATCTCCCACTGGAGATTCTTCAATGCTCATCTTTTACTTGGGGAAGAATAGGGGGTGCTGTCAGGAGTTGATATGTCTCGATATAAAAAAATCTAAAGTTACGAAAACATCTTTGAATGCCATATTCTGCAGATGTCTTGAGGTTTTTGAAGAGGCCCTATCTATCTCTTATATTAGGGTAAGCAGATGTTGCTTGTCTCTTAGCAGCTTTATTTCTGATTAGCTTAGAAAATAACTATAATAGGCTGTCAAAGTACCTAACAGAATGACTAGCTTGCATAACTATTAGTTTGCATTTCTTAATTATTCTAACCTGTTTATGACAATTAGTAGAAAAGCCCGAAACATCACATTTCATTTTTTTTCTTTACCTCCTAACTCTTCCATCCCAATCCTCTGGGGTGGGGTGTCCTTATATAACAGTTCCTCATCTCAGTTGAGAGGTCATATGAGGGCCAAGAGCCTCCTCATTCATTGGGGTCTATGAGGCTGTATAACCAGTGAAAAATGTCTCATTGCCTGGGAGAAATAAAAAACAAACAAATAAGCAGACAAATAGATAAAAAAGACTAAAAAATATAAAATATATATATAAAATAAATAAAAAAATAAAAAATAAAAATAAAAAGTCTATGTCCAAGTTCCCTTTGGTGTGTTAGTTGTAGTATCGATACCTTCAACTATATAGCTAAAATCCTACTATAAGTGAATAGAGGCCATATGCATCCTTCTGAGTCTGGGTTAGCTCACTTAGGATGAGCTTCTCTACTTCCATCCATTTGGCTGCAAGTTGCATAATTTCATTGTTCCTGATAGCTGAATAATATTCCATTGTGTAGATGTACACAGTTTTTTAACACATTCTTCAGTTGAGGGACATCTGGGTTGTTTCCAATTTCTAGCTATTACAAATAAGGCTGCTATAAACATAGATGAGGAAACTTCCTTATGATTCCGTGAAGAGGCATTTGGGTGTATATCCAGAAGTGGTATGGCTGGGTCCTGAGGCAAAGCTATACCAAGTTTTCTAAGATATCGCCATACTGGCCTCCATAGTGGTTGCACAAACCTGCACTCCCACCAGCAATGGAGTAGGGTTCCCCTTTCTCCACACCCTCGCCAGCATGTGCTGTCATTTGCGCTTTTGATCTTAGCCATTCTAACAGGTGTGAGATGAAATCTCAGAGTCGTCTTGAGTTGCATTTCTCTAATGATTAAGGATGTTGAGAATTTCTTCAAGTGTCTCTCAGCCATCAGGGATTCCTCCTTTGTGAATTCTCTATTTAGCTCTGTCCCCCATTATTTGGTTTCTTGGCATTTAATTTCTTGAGTTCTTTGGAGATTTTGGATATTAGCCCTCTGTCAGATGTGGGGTTGGTGAAGATTTTCTCCCAGTCTGTAGGCTGCCATTTTGTTCGAATGACAGTGTCCTTTGCCTTACAGAAGCTTTTCAGTTTCATGATGTCCCATTTATTGATTGTTGATCTCAGGTCCTGAGCTGTTGGTGTTCTGTTCAGGAAGTTGTCACCTGTGCCAAAGAGTTCGAGGGTTTCTTCCACTTTTTCTTCTAGTAGATTTAGTGTGAGTCTAATTTCATTCTTTTGCAAGTGGACATCCAGTTGGACCAGCACCATTTGTTGAAGATGCTGTCCTTCTTCCATTGTGTCGTTTTGACTTGTCAAAAATTTGGTGGCCATAAGTGTGTGGGTCTATTTCTGGATCTTCAATTCGATTCCATTGATCTACTGGTCTGTTTCTATACCAATACCATGCTGTTTTTACAACTATTGCTCTGTAGTACAACTTGAAATCTGGGATGGTGACACCTCCAGATGTTTTTTTATTGTACAGGATTGATTTAGCTATTCTGGGTTTTTTGTTGTTCCATATGAAATTGAGGCTAGCTCTTTCCAAGTCTATAAAGAATTGTGTTGGTATTTTGATAGGAATTGCATTGAATCTATATATTGTTTTTGGTAGGATGGCCATTTTTATTATGTTGATCCTACCTATCCATGAGCATGGGAGATCTTTCCATCTTCTAAAGGCCTCTTCCATTTCTTTCTTCAAGGGCTTGAAGTTCTTGTTGTATAGGTCCTTTACTTGCTTGGTTAGAGTTACCCACAGGTATTTTATGTTGTTTGTGGCTATTTTGAAGGGAGTTGTTTCCCTTATTTCTTTCTCAGCCCATTTGTTTGTTGTATAAAGAAGGGCTTCTGATTTTTTTCTATTAATTTTGCATCCAGCCACCTTGCTGAAAGTGTTTATCAGCTGTAAGAGTTCTCTTGTGGAATTTTTGGGGTCGCTTATGTATACTATCATATCATCTGCAAATAGGGATAATTTGACTTCTTCATTTCCGATGTTTATCCCCTTGATGTCCTTTAGTTGTCTTGTTGCTCTAGCAAGAACTTCAAGTACTATATTGAAGAGATATGGTGAAAGTGGACATCCTTCTCTTGTCCCTGAGTTTAGAGGAAATGCTTCAAGTTTCTCTCCATTTAATTTGATGTTGGCCACTGGCCTGCTGTATAATGCCTTTATTATTTCTAGGTATGGTCCTTGTATGCCCGTTCTCTCCAGAAGGGGTGTTGGATTTTGTTCAATGCTTTTTCTGCATCTAGGGAGATTATCATGTGGTTTTTTTCTTTCATCTTGTTTATATGGTGAATGACGTTGATAGACTTTCATATGTTGAACTATCCCTGCATTCCTGGGATGAAGCCTACTTGATCATGGTGTATGATACTTTTGATGTGTTCTTGAATTTGGTTTGCTAGTATTTTATTAAGTATTTTTGCATCTACGTTCATGAGGGAGATTGGACTGAAGTTCTCTTTCTTTGTTGGGTCTTTGTGTGGTTTAGGAATCAGAATGACAGTGGCCTCATAGAATGAGTTTGGCAGTGTTCTTTCTGTTTCTATGTGGTGGAAGAGTTTGAAAAGTAATGGTGTTAGTTCCTCTTAGAAGGTCCGGTAGAATTCCGTGCTAAAGCCATCTGGTCCTGGGCTTTTTTTGGTTGGGAGATTATTAATGACTGTTTCTATTTCTTTGGGTGTTATTGGGCTGTTTAAGCTGTTAATCTGATTTTGATTTAGTTTTGGTAGGTGGAATTTATCGAGGAAATTGTCCATTTCGCTTAGGTTTTCAAATTTAGTGGAATATAGATTTTTAAAGTAATGCCCGAATATTTTCTGTGTCTCCTCAATGTCTGTTGTTATTTCTCCCTTTTCATTTCTGATTTTGTTGATTTGGGTTCTTTCCCTTTGCCTTTTAGTTAATTTGGCTAGGGGTCTGTCTATTTTGTTGATTTTCTCAAAGAACCAACTCTTGGTTTCATTGATTCTTTGTGTAGTTCTTTTTGTTTCTAAGTTGTTGAATTCAGCCCTAAGTTTGAGGATCTCCTGCCTTCTGCTCCTCTTGGGAGTGTTTGCTTCTTTTTTTTTCCCAATTCACTCAGTTTATCTGTTAATTTGCTAATATAAGCTGTCACAATTTTCTTTTTGAAGGCACTTAGTGCTATGAACTTTCCTCGTAGCACAGCTTTCATTGTGTCTCATAGGTTTGGGTATGTTGTGTCTTCATTTTCGTTGGATTTTAAGAAGTCTTTGATTTCCTTCTTTATTTCTTCCCTGACCCAGTGGTCCTCTAGTAAAGAGTTGTTCAATTTCCATGTGAGTGTAGACTTTCTGTTGATTCTTTTGCTATTGAAGTCCAGCTTTATTCCATGGTGGTCTGATAAGATACAAGGGGTTATTTCAATTTTCTTTTATCTGTTGAGGCTATCTTTGTGTCCAACTATGTGGTCGATTTTGGAGAAGGTTCCAAGAGGTGCTGAGAAGAAGGTGTATTCTTTTGTGTTTGGGTGAAACGTTCTGTAGATATCTGTTAGCTCCATTTGGTTCATGATCTCTGTTAGACTCATTATTTCTCTGTTTGGCTTCTGTCTTGATGATCTGTCCATAGTTGTGAGTGGGGTGTTGAAGTCTCCCACTATTAAAGTGTTTGGATCGATGTGCGATTTAAGTTTTAGAAGCGTTTCTTTTATAAATGTAGGTGCCTTTGTATTTGGGGCATAGATGTTCAATATTGAAATGTCCTCTTGGTGGATATTTCCTTTAACGAGTATGTAATGCCCTTCTCTGTATTTTTTTTATTAACTTCAATTGGAAGTCTATTTTGTTTGATATTAGGGTGGCTACTTCACCTTGTTTCCTGGGTCCATTTGCTTGGAAAACCTTTTCTCAGCCCTTTACTCTAAGATAGTGTTTATTTTCAATAGTGAGATATGTTTCTTGTATACAGCAAAAAGATGGGTCTTGCTTACGGATCCAGTCTATAAGTCTGTGTCTTTTTCTTGGCAAGTTGAGTCCATTGATGTTGACGGATATTAGTGACCAGGGATTGTTATTTCCCATTATTTTAGTACAGCTGGTCGTCTTGTGTTTCTTTTTGTTTAGTTGCTGTGGAGGTTTCTATTTCCTCTGTTTTCTTGGGTGTAGCTATCTTCTCTGTGTTGGAATTTTCCTTCTAGGATCTTCTGTAGGGCTGCGTTTGTGGGGAGATATTGTTTGAATTTGATTTTTGTCATGGAACATCTTGTTTTCTCTATCTATGTTGATAGAGAGTTTTGCTGGGTATAGTAGTCTGGCTGGGCACCGATGTTTTCTCAGGGCTTATAGGACATCTGTCCAGGCCCTTGTGCTTTCAAAGTTTCTGAGGAAAAGTCAGGTGTGATTCTGATGGGACTGCCATTGTATGTGACTTGGCCTTTTTCTCTTACAGCTTTTAATATCCTTTCTTTGTTCTCTACTTTTGGAGTTTTTATTATTATGTGGTGAGAGGAGTTTCTTTTCTGATCTAATCTGTTTGGTGTTCTGTAAGCCTCTTGGATTTTTATTGGCATCTCTTTCTTTAGGTTTGGGAAGTTTTCTTCTATGATTTTGTTGAAGATATTTCCTGGACCATGGAGTCGGGAGTCTTCTCTTTCCTCTATGCCTATAATTCTTAGGTTCCATCTTTTCATTGAGTCCTTGATTTCTTGGATATTGTGGGTGAGAGATTTTTTAGCTTTCTCATTTTCTTTGGATGTTGTATTGATTTCTTCCATCGAATCTTCCATGCCTGAGATCCTGTCTTCCATCTCTTGAAACCTATTTTTGGTACTCATATCCATAGTTCCTGTTCTCGTCCCTTGAGTTTCCATTTCCATTTTTAACTCTGTGTTTTCTTTATTGTTTCCATTTCCATTTTCATTTCTCGAGTGATTTTACTTGTTTTGTACATTTCCTGCTCCAGTTTGCTTGTCTTTGCCTGGAAGTCTTCCATTGCCCTCTCTTTTTCTTGTTCAAGTTGACTCACCTCGTTCTGAAGTTCTCTAATGGTGCTTTCCATCGCTTTCATATGTGGAATTGTGGTTTATTTGAATTCCTTCATAGATTTAATTCTTCTTGAAGGGACTCTATCATTTTCCATAATGTAGAATTGTCATCGTTTTCATGTGTTTCAGCTGTGGTGAGGTGGTTCGGGCTGGATGGAATAGTGTTGCTTTCTTTTGTTGGAGTCATTTCGCTCTGTTTTTTTTTTCTTTTGGTCTGGGGCCACTGGCCATGTGGAGATTTTTAGCTGTCTTCTGGACTTGGGTCCAAAGGGGGCGCTTTGGTGTAGGAGTCGAGTTGCCTTACTCCACCCCTATAAGGTGAGTCATTCAGCCCCGCCTCCTAGGTGGAGACCTGACTAATCCAGGGGGTGGAGCTGTGTACAAGTAAGCTCTGGTTCCCTGCCGGAAGGGCCAGTACTAGTACAAAAGTCCAATATACGAAAGTTTCAAATACCTCGCAGTTTGCCTGGGGTTGGTTTCTGCCTTCACTCCCAATAGCCTTGCCGTTCCCACGGCCTGGAAACTGGCCAGTGACGTCACAGCAGTGGGTCGCAATCTACAGTCTGAAGGCACTTTGCAGCCGAGCTGCACTCACTTCCAAGGGTCGCAACCTTTCGCCAGATAGCTGGATCGTCTGTGCGAGACCTGGGGGTGCCCAGCAGGGTGGGGATTATCTCTGTGTAGGATCTGCCCGCTGGGTATTAGATTGGAACTTACCCCGGAGTCTCTCCTCGTGGGGGATGGGGGGATCTCGATTCCCGGGTCCAGCGGCTCCCTTGCGTGTCCGAGAGTGGGAAGGAGTGTCCTGCCCAGGGACCCTCAGTGGTCCCTGGGTAATTGTGTGAGATCTAGAGGGGGTCGAGCCGTTTGTACAGAGTCATTCAACACTCGCAGCCCTGTGACTGTTAACCCGAAATCAAAATACGTCCGTGCAGGCTGCCGCCATCTTGGATCTCCCCCTGTATTTATTTTCTTGAACCTCAGATTACTTAGCTAACTTTAAAGCTATATATAGTTTTTATTATTAATACTAGTTTGTTCATTTGTTTTTTGTTTTTTTTGAGACAGCTTCTCTCTGTATAGTCCTAGTTGTCCTGAAACTCTATTGTTCTCAGTTGTCTGCAATATACTTAGGTGTGTAAGGAATTGTGTATGATACTTCTAGTTGAGAGACTTATAACTTGAACTTCTTTAGTTGGAACATGGAACCAATAACAAAGATTAGAGCAAAGTCTGTTGTATAAACTGAAAACACCTTTAAGATACAAAGAATTAGCATTTTAAAAACTCTATTCTTATTTTGTCCTTCACTTGGCTCTTTTATTTGGTGATGGTGACATTATGTTCACAAGTTTAAAATCACTGTGCTTGAGAGAACTATAAAACAAAAATGCCTCTAACCTATAAGGCCCACTTGACCAAGAACACATAACTTCTCAGAATGCTAGAGGCTGGTCTTGTACAAGTTATGGGTTTTTGCTCACTCCTGAAAACAATTTTCTTACCCTTGACTGCATGTAGCAGGATGTGTGTCTGATTGCATGAAGGCAGGAAATACATAGTCTTGTGGGTATTAAACCCCTGACTAATGTAATCTGGGCTGCATCTTGAGGGTGCTCTCGGGAGCACCTGGTTCCATATTGGGCACCAGGATTTAATAAAGCCTTTTAATTGTTAAAATGTATTCATGGCCATGTGAATCTCTGAGCAACCCGACTCATAGCACTCCTATTTATTATCAATACTTTTGCTTATAGCTTGTTTCAATACTGGCTAGAAATTTCAGGGACTGATTAAGATTTCGGTATCAGAGCCAAACCCAAGTGAAGCTGTCTGAAGGTACCAAGTGGGGCACCTCGCTCTGGTTGTGGTGATAAAGCATCTTGAACAGAGGCCCTCTACTTCAGATTTTCCCCTCACCTAGAATTACTTTAACACTTATTGTCTCCAACTATTTCTTGCATTTGAGTAGTTTACAATCAAACAAGAAACTTTTTACATATCTAGTCAATGACTTGAGAGCTACCAGAGTCATATTTGCTATTTGAAGTCAGAGATATCTGAGATGACTAAACTGTGCAATGTTACAAAACACAGCACTAAAATAGGAACAATAAGAACTTCAACATACTAAAATAAGAGAACTGTTTACATGGGCAATCATGTTACATAGTACTATGTCTGAAAAAAAATGTTAGAAACCAAAGAATTGTGTTTGAGTTTCTGACATGTCTCTCTGTCCCTGTCTTATACACACACACACACACACACACACACATACACACACACACACACACACACACACACACACACAAATCTAAAAGCTAAACAAATCCTTAAGTAAAATAATTCCTAGGTGCAAGAAAGAAATAATATTCCGTTTTAAATTAAACTATGTGAAAAATATTCTTCTGAGTTTGTATCTGTACATTTATGCAGTAGAAACAAAACATGTATTCTGGATCTGGAAAACAACTGCTGAGCCCAGATCTGCACAGTAACCTACAGTGGAGCTAGAGACCGCTCTGTCTCTTATTAATTTGTAAATGAAATGGCCATAAGCTCCCCAAGCACCCCTGAAGATAAAATCAAAACAAAAACTGGCAATCAAGGGAAAGGCAGACCAAAGTTTGCAGACAGAAAATATGCTGAACCTGTGGGGAACACTAAAGCTACCTCAGGAAAATATGTCTAAAAAGAACAAAAACAAAAATGCACTAGAGATATCAAGATATAAAAGTAAATTCTTATCTAGATTTCATGAAAATATCAATTAGCTATGTGAATGTGAAGACTACAGAGTAACTTTTATGTGGATTTCTTTTCAAAATCTTTCTTTTTTTTTTTTTATTTTTCAAGACAGGGTTTCTCTGTGTAACAGCCCTGGCTGTCCTGGACTCGCTTTGTAGACCAGGCTGGCCTCGAACTCACAGAGATCCGCCTGCCTCTGCCTCCCGAGTGCTGGGACTAAAGGCGTGCGCCACCACCGCCCGGCTTCAAAATCTTTCTTTTCGTGTGATTTTTTTTTTAAAGATTTTTTTATTCAAGTATTTTTTTGTATTAGAGTGCTCTATCTTCACACACACCAGAAGAGGGAATCAGATACCATTATAGATGGTTGTGAGCCACTATATGGTTGCTGGAAATTGAACTCAGGACATCTAGAAGAGAAGCCAGTGCTCTTAGCCTCTGAGCCATCTCTCCAGCCCTTCAAAACCTTTCTAACCATTTTCTAAGTGCACATAGAAAATATACAAAAGAAAGTTTGTACTGGAATTTCATAGAGGAGAGGATTATGGCAGACATCCCAATCTACATTAATTAATTGAAAAGGATAAATATTATATATTCAACACAGACATCTTTGATAAAACTTGAAATAAGAGCTAATGAATACTCCATTACAGCTGCATTTCCTTATTGTTCTGGAAGTGATCAGCCTATTTTTCTAATTATCAAGGTAATTTTAACTGAGCTGCCTCTTCAGTACAGTAGTTACTGTATGAGCATATTTTAAATATGCTCAAGTATCAAAGGCTTTCATCACAGAATGCCTAGTACACTTTTAAGACAATATCTTTTGCTCTAACATGTTTTCTATTCAATTTTGAGAATCAAGGCAAAATAAATTATGCACAAAAGATAAATTTATATTATTGATGAGCTTTTTACAATGTCATACCCATCTTCCATGTATACAAAAGATATCAAGGCTGAAATTGTGGCCCTCTCATGTCCTCTTAACAGGACTCCAGGAAGTGATCACGTCTCCAGACAAAATTCTACGAGAAACCCATGGTCTACATCCTATCTTCATTTTCTGACATATGGTACAATAACCCCAAATGTAGTCAATGGTTCTTCCAAATATTTACTAGGTCAAGAAGCCTAAGAAGCAATATTTTCGTCATTGTTCTATTGCTGTGAAGAGACTCCATGACCAAGGCAACTCTTATCAAAGAGAATATTTAATGGGGGTTGTCTCTCAATTTCAGAGAGTGAGTCCAGCATCATGATGGTGGCAGGCAGGCATGCATGGCCCTGAAGGAGTAGCTGAGACCTTTACATCCTGATCTACAGGGAGAGAGAGAGAGAGAGAGAGAGAGAGAGAGAGAGAGAGAGAGAGAGAGAGAGAGAGAGAGAGAGAGACACAGAGTCATACACTGGGCCTGGTGTGGGCTTTTGAAACCTTATAGCCCAATCCCAGTGACACACTTCTTCCAACAAGGCCAAATCTCCCAATCCTTTCAGTTCATCAACTGTGGACTAAGCATGCAAATATATGAGTCAATGGGGGCCATTTTCATTCACATCACATATTTCTCTAAAAGAAATGTAAACTAAGAAAAGAATATAGAAAAATCAAGGACATCAGAAAAAAATCCTTCATCCCTAAAAATGGAACTAGATGAGCATGTTCAGCAATTCACATGTTAATATTAAGAGACACTTCATTACAAATTACTTAAAAACAAAACAGATTTGTCTATGGTAGTCTCAGGAAAGAAGCAGAAAGAGTAAAGTAAGAGAGCTTTCAGAAATGAAACATTGCACTGAAAGGAATCAGCAATGCATTGCTAACTGAGACCATGGCGTGCATAAGCCACCTAGGACCCACCTGTTGAATACGCTTACAGATCGTTACACCAGAAGATGTCATCTGCCATAAAAATGGAAAGGATACATCTTGTCTCAAAGGTTTCAGCCAACATGAGAAATTAAACTGTTTGGTTACTGTTTACTTGTCCAAAAGAACGACTTTTTTTTTTTTTGAAAAACATAATTTCTTAATGAAACTCAACCTATGACACAGACTTAAAACTGCAAAAGTTATGAATACTTAGCACTTATAACAATGTCAGTTTTCCTATGAGTATACAAAATATATATCCTCACAAACCCTAAAATATCCCTAAAGGTTAAGTACAGTTTACATCAATGTAGGAGTTGTATTTAATTTATTCCGATCTGTTCTGCAGATGTTCAGCAAAGAAGTCCACCAAATCACACAGAAATTCCTCATTTCTTGGGACATTTACTTACCTAAATTTCCATGGTAAAAAGTACTAATTTGCTTCAGTGCTAAATACATTAGAAACATTAAAGGAAATCTCTCCAAAGCTATGTCCTGGTTCTCTGGTTTCATGGTAGATGTAGGACATTACCTTGCAAAGGTGGTTTCCGTAATGTGTACCCTGTTTTTCATCTTGAAGGCTGAGAATGGAGGTGGCTAATAGCTGAGGTAACCCCTGTGCTATCTAGAGGGCCAGGCTACACCTGGTTCCCTCAAGCTCCACAACCAGGACCAGAGGTGACTAATAGCCCAGATGACCTCTACAGTACCTGTATAAAAAGGACCATACAAGATCCTCCCTTAGGTAACACATGTAGTCTATCGAACTCACTTTCATGGAAAAAGGTGACATGATCTTTGAGTTTCCATGTAATCATTCCTCCTTGTGCACACCAAACTGTGTTACACCAGGAAAAATTTTTCCAAGTTGTACTGTACTTAAATATGCTTACAATAAACTATGTGGTGCCAGACTCTGGACTTTGAACTGATACCAGCTACTAAGTTATGTTGAACTGAATTCCCTCTTGCCTTACATGGTTGGTTACTCTGCTGGCTATGGTATTTGCAGAGATCCCCAAACTCGAACTTGGCATTGTGGATGAGTTACTTTGGCAAGCCCGGCTTATGAGGATACCTCCTCTCTCATGCCTCTGCCTAAGAGAGCTTGCAGCCAAATTACAGACATGGACAGCAGTCTTAACTAAGGTTAAGGCCACCCAGCCAGCCAACATATAAAGAAACCCACCACGCTACACAGCTGGCTTTTAGCTCTTCTGATATGTACAGTCTGGGCAAACGAGTGCCATGCAGCTTGTCCATTACAGCACTGTCTGTGGCAACACATAGCAGACTAATGGAAACACTGGCAGACTTATACTGAAATTTTAATTTTTTTTTGAGAAAGGGGTCATATTTTATTGCCCAAACTGGCCTTAAACTTCTGAGATCAAAGAATATTCTTGCCTCAGCCTCCTGAGCAACTGTAACTATAGGCACAATAGTATGCAGAAAAACTTTTAGATTGTTTATTTCCTTCTGAAACCATTTAATAATGAAAATAATAGTTTTTATCATTATTCTCTGTCAGCAGGACACTTCTCTGACTTTTAGACAAGCCAACAATCCATCTACTACTGACCTGTCATAGCCTCCAGAAAATCAGGCACTTATAAATCTGGAAAACCAGTCAGAAAGCCATGGTCTTAAAATAGTTCAGGCTACAAGGATAGGAAAGATGAAAGAATGTCTGATGGTCAAGAGGATCATTAGTCCAAAGTTATTAGTGTGTTTTTATTATGGCAGAGTGCTTGTGGCTTGAGAAGCCATGAATATACTTTAACTGCTCATATACACACTAGAACTCTTACCAGTGATTTTAGATTTCATTTGCTCTTTTATTTGTCTGAATGTGACAGCAGAGATCACTGTCATATTATACAATATAGAATAGTATCCATGTAGGTAATGGTAAAATCTCCATTAAATAATACTTTTAAAACTAAAAATAAATAAATTCTTGTATCTTTATATCACCATTTAATAACACACACATATTTTCTTCCAAAGTGAATGAATGTCAAGTCTCCAAATCATTTATGAAATTATTCATGAAATAAAGTATATATTTACAAAGCTTTAAAACAAACCCCTAGGTCTAAAATTACTGACCTCATACAAAGCTTCTGACCAGCACTGAAATAGAGACCTTCTATTAAACACCATTCTGTTATTGCTTCAACTGGTCTACCAGTTATTTATCATGTCCATGTAGTTTTCACAATTCAAAAATTTGACATTTATAATAAGAGTCTGGATTTCATGCCTTAAAACTATCAGGTATTGAAAAAATACCCAATAATTCACATTTTTAAAGCAATATTCATTAATATGCATGCTTATAATTTTCTTAATTATAAATGTTTACAATCTTTGCAAGTATAAAAATTCTATAAAAGTTTTCTAACATAGAACACTTTAATTTCTCCTTAATACACAGAGGATAGAGAAAAACATTCATTCAAGCTTTATTGTAAAGATCAGTGGCTTTATTTTTCCTATTTAATAATATACAAACAAATTTCTACAAACATCCACAATAAAGACTTTGTCCAGTTCAATAAAACAATAAAGGAATGTATGGGTGTGTGTCTTGCTGTTTTCATTTGATTGTTTAGTAATGCTAAGACTCAAATCAGGACCTTATAAAAGCTAGACAGGCATTCTACTACTGAGCTACACTCTTATTTGCTTGCTGGTTGTTTTTGTATATGAGATCTCTCTATCTAACCCTGGCTCTCCTGGAACTGTCTATGCAGACCAGGCTGACCTCACACTCACAGAGATCCACCTCCCAAGTGCTCTACCTTCACCACAGAGATCTGCCTCCCAAGTGCTGTGATTAAAGAAGTGTGCCACCATGCCAGGCTTTGAGCTACATTCTCCACCTGTGTGTACATGTGTTTTGAATAAATAATTCCACTAAGGGAACTGATCAGAATTTCACAATTATTGCCAATTTCAAAGAATAAAAAAATTTAAATGAAGACAACTGAAAAAGGACTGGTTTCGTTTTAAACAAGAGTACCCAGTACTACATAGGGGTATGTAGAGGCTCACCTGCAATCCCAAAACTCTGGGTGCTGACACAAAAGATCCCTGGGGCAAGGTATCTAACTGGCCTAGCAAAACTGGTTAGCTCTAGGTTCAATGAGAAACACTTTGCCTGGAGATTTAGTGATCAAAGACACCCAATGTCAGTCTTGGGCCTGCCATTACACACACATACATACACACACACACACACAAACACACACACACACACACACACACCTGCAACCACATATTTGGACACATACACAAATATGTTTACCACATACATATGCAAAATCATTTATTACAAAATAAACTAGTAATATTATCATTTAACTATATACTGAACCAGAGAAGTAAAACACATGATGCATGTTTTAAAATACAGATGGGGGGGGGGGTCCAAGATGGCAGCAGCCCGCGTGGACGCATTTTGATCTTGGGGAAAACAGCCACAAAGCCACAAAGGCTGTGCAAAAAAATCTGAGTGACTGGAACCACCTGGGTTTCACCCAGCTACCCAGGGACCATTTAAAGTCCCTGTGCAGGACTCTCCCTCCTACACTTGGACAAGCAAGGAAGCTGCTGAATCCAGGAACTGGGAACACACCAGGAGAGATGCAAGGTAAGATCCACTCTAATACCCAGCAGGCAGATTCGGATCCCCACACAGGGTTACTCACGAGCCTACTGGAACCCCCAGATCCCACGCAGGTGTTCTGGCTATTTAGCGAAAGGTTTCAGACCCGTGAGAGTGCCACACATCCTTAGCAGCGCACGGCTGGCATGCAACAGCTGGGCGGGTGAGGTTCCACAGGGCATCAGCCAAGTAGCCAGCAGGTACACAGCTGCATTTGGAAAGCCAGACATATCTGTGCGACCCCAGAGGGGTATGGACAGGGCCCCCTATTGGATTTACAGTCACTGGGAAAAAATCCTGCAGCTCGCTTGAGCTGCGGGACACCCTTTTGGCTGCAGGGTATGTTCCACGGTGGCATATGGGATCTTGGATGACAGTGGCCCCATTTGCCAGTATCCAAAGCCAGGGCAATACACACATAGGTGGGGCTGTGAGATCGGCAGAAAAGGCTACAAGGGGGTGAAAGCGAATTTACCCGCCACAGGGTCCAACCCTGGGCAAACTGAGATCTTTATTATTATTATCAGACTTTTTTGCTAGTACAGGCCATTCCGGCAGGGAACCAGAGCTTAAGTATATATAACTCCACCCCCTGGATCAGTGAGTCGAGCTGGGAGTGACTCACCTTACAGGGGTGGAGTCAGGTTCTCTGAGGACTCTACCAGGCCTTGGGACCGCCAAAGTCCACAGAATCTGTGCCTGGACACACAGTACCATACTACCAGAGCCACAGCAGGATGAACACTCAATCTGTCTTGGGAGCAGTGAAACAATCCTGGGCCATTCCTCATTGCCTAAGAATAGGCTGCACCAGCTCACAGTGTGCAATTCGACTGCTACACCAAAGCGCCCCCTTTGGATCCAACCCCAGAAGACAACAGGAGCAGACAGCTAAGAACATCCAAATGGCCAAAAGTCCAAGGAAAAACAGAAATGAGAGAGAGACATGACTCCAACAAAACACAACTATGCTAGTTCATCAAATTCTGACTACCTCACCACAGCTGAAACACATGAAAACGATGACAATTCTATATTATGGAAAGTGATAGAGTCCCTTCAAGAAGAACTTAAATCATTGAAGGAATTCAAAGAAGGCACAAGTTCACAAGCAAAAGCAATGGATAATACCATTAGAGAGAAGCCAAGGTACATCAACTTGAACAGGAAAAAGACAGGGCAATGAAAGAGTTCCAGGCAAAGACAAGCAAATCGGAGCAGGAAATGTACAAAACGAATAAAATCATTCAAGCTATGAAAATGGAAATGGAAACAATAAAGAAAACTCGGAGTTAAACATGGAAATGAAGAATCAAGGGAAGAGAACAGGAACTACAGATGTGAGTATCAAAAATAGGATACAACAGATGGAAGACAGGATCTCAGGCATGGAAGATTCGATGGAAGAAATCAGTACAACATCGAAAGAAAATGAGAAAGCTAAAAAATATCTTACCCCCAACATCAAATAAATCAAGGACTCAATGAAAAGAAGGAATCTAAGAATCATAGGCATAGAGGAAAGAGAAGACTCCTGACTCCAGGGTCCAGAAAATATCTTCAACAAAATCATAGAAGACTTCCCAAACCTAAAGAAAGAGATGCCAATAAAATTTCAAGAGGCTTACAGAACACCAAACAGATTAGATCAGAAAAGAAACTCCTCTCACCACATAATAACTGAAACTCCAAATGTACAGAACAAAGAAAGAGTATTAAAAGCTGTAAGAGAAAAAGGTCAAGTCACATATATTGGCAGACCCATCAAAATTACACCTGACTTCTCTTCAGAAATTTTAAAAGCTAGAAGGGCCTGGATAGATGTCCTACAAGCCCTGAGAGAACATAGGTGCCCAGTCAGAATACTATACCCAGCAAAACTGTCTATCAACATACATGGAGAAAACAAGATATTCCATGACAAAATCAAATTTAAACAATATCTACCCACAAACCTAGCCCTACAGAAGATCCTAGAAGGAAAATTCCAACCCAGAGAATATAACTACACTCAAGAAGACAGAGGAAGTAGAAAACACCACAGCAACTAAAGAAAAGGAAGCACAGAACGACTACCTATACAAAAATAATGGGAAATAACAACCCCTGGTCATTAATATCCATCAACATCAATGGACTCAACTCGCCAATAAAAAGACACAGATTTACAGATTGGATCCGTAAACAAGACCCATCTTTTTGCTGCATACAAGAAACACATCTCACTATCAAAGAGAGACACTATCTCAAAATAAAAGGCTTGGAAAAGGTTTTCCAAGCAAACAGACCCAGGAAGCAAGCTGGAGTAGCCATCCTAATATCAAACAAAATAGACTTCCAACTGAAGTTAATAAAAAAAAGACAGAGAAGGCAATTACGTACTCGTTAAAGGAAATATTCATCAAGAGGACATCTCAATATTGAACATCTATGCCCCAAATAGAAAGGCACCTACATTTGTAAAAGAAACGCTTCTACAACTTAAATCACACATTGATCCCAACACATTAGTAGTGGGAGACTTCAACACCGCACTCACAACAATGGACAGATCATCAAGACAGAAGACAAACAGAGAAATAATGAGTCTAACAGAGATCATGAACCAAATGGACCTAACAGATATCTACAGAACGTTTCACCTGAACACAAAACAATACACCTTCTTCTCAGCACCTCACGGAACCTTCTCCAAAATCGACCATATAGTTGGCCACAAAGATAGCCTCAACAGATACAAGAAAATTGAAATAACCCCTTGTATCTTATCAGACCACCATGGAATAAAGCTGGACTTCAACAGCAAAACAATCAACAGAAAGCCTACACAGACATGGAAATTGAACAACTCTTTACTGGATGATTACTGGTTCAGGGAAGAAATAAAGAAGGAAATCAAAGACTTCTTAAAATCCAAGAACAATGAAGGGACAACAAACCCAATCCTATGGGACACAATGAAAGCTGTGCTACGAGGAAAGTTCATAGCACTAACTGCCTTCAAAAACAAAATTGTGACAGCTCATATTAGCGAATTAACAGCTACATGAGATGAACTGGAAAAAAAAAAGAAGCAAACACTCCCAAAAGGATCAAAAGGCAGGAAATCATCAAATTTGGGGCTGAAATCAACAACTTAGAAACAAAAAGAACTATACAGAGAATCAATGAAACCAAGAGTTGGTTCTTCGAGAAAATCAACAAAATAGACAGACCCTTAGCCAAATTAACTAAAAGGCAGAGGGGAAATACCCAAATCAACAAAATCAGAAATAAAAAGGGAGAAATAACAGCAGACATTGAGCAAATCCAGAGAATATTAGGATCCTAGTTTAAAAATCTATACTCCACCAAATTTGAAAACTGAAGTGAAATGGACAATTTTCTTGATAGATTCCGCCTACTGAAGCTAAATCAAGATCAGATTAACAGATTAAACAGCCCTATAACCCCTAAGGAAATAGAAACAGTCATTAAAAATCTCCCACCAAAAAAAAAAAGCCCAGAGTCAGATGGTTTTAGCACGGAATTCTATTGGACCTTCAAAGAGGAGCTAACACTAATACTCTTCAAACTCTTTCACCAAATAGAATCAGAAAGAACACTGCCAAACTCATTCTATGAGGGCACAGTCACCCTGATCCCTAAACCACAGAAAGTCCCAACAAAGAAAGGGAACTTCAGACCAATCTCCCTCATGAACATAGATGCAAAAATAATAAAATACTAGCAAACCAAATTCAAGAACACATCAAAAGTATCATACACAATGATCAAGTAAGCTTCATCCCAGAAATGCAGGGATGGTTCACCATATGAAAGTCTATCAACGTAATTCACCATATAAACAAGATGAAAGAAAAAAAACACATGATAATCTCGCTAGATGCAGAAAAAGCATTTGACAAAATCCAACACCCCTTCATGCTAAAAGTTCTGGAGAGAACAGGCATACAAGGACTGTACCTAGAAATAATAAAGGCAATACACAGCTGGCCAGTGGCAAACATCAAATTAAATGGAGAGAAACTTGAAGCATTTTCTCTAAACTCAGGGACAAGACAAGGATGCTTTTACCATATCTTTTCAATATAGTAAATGAAGTTCTTGCTAGAGCAATAATACAACTAAAAGAGATCAAGGCGATACAAATTGGAAACGAAGAAGTCAAACAATCCCTATTTGCAGACGATATGATAGTATACATAAGTGACCCCAAAAATTCCACCAGAGAACTCTTACATTTGATAAACTCCTTCAGCAAGGTGGCTGGATACAAAATTAATTCAAAAAAAAAAATCAGAAGCCCTTCTTTATACAACCAACAAATGGGCTGAGAAAGAAATAAGGGAAACAACCCCCTTCACAATAGACACAAACAACATAAAATACCTGGAGGTAACTCTAACCAAGCAAGTAAAGGACTGTACAACAAGAACTTCAAGCCCTTGAAGAAAGAAATGGAAGAGGCCTTTAGAAGATGGAAAGATCTCCCATGCTCATGGATAGGTAGGATCAACATAATAAAAATGGCCATCCTACCAAAAGCAATATACAGATTCAATGCAATTCTTATCAAAATACCAACACAATTCTTTATAGACTTGGGAAGAGCTATTCTTAATTTCATATGGAACAACAAAAAACCCAGAATAGCTAAATCAATCCTGTACAATACAAAACATCTGGAGGTATCACCATCCCAGATTTCAAGCTGTACTACAGAGCAATAGTAATAAAAACAGCATGGAATTGGTATAGAAACAAACCGGTAGATCAATGGAATCGAATTGAAGATCCAGAAATGGACCCACACACCTATGGCCACCTAATTTTTGACTAAGAAACCAAAACACAATGGAAGAAGGACAGCATCTTCAACAAATGGTGCTGGTCCAACTGGATGTCCACTTGTAAAAGAATGAAATTAGACCCATACTTATCACCTTGTACAAAAATTAAGTCTAAGTGGATCAAAGACCTTAAAATAAGGCCGGTCACATTAAATCTACTAGAAGAAAAAGTGGGAAAAACCCTCGAACTTATTGGCACAGGTGACAACTCCCTGAACAGAACACCAACAGCTCAGGACCTGAGACCAACAATCAATAAATGGGACCTCATGAAACTTAAAAGCTTCTGTAAGGCAAAAGACACTGTCATTCGAACAAAATGGCAACCTACAGACTGGGAGAAAAATCTTCACCAACCCCACATCTGACAGAGGGCTAATATCCAAAATCTACAAAAAACCTCAGAAATTAAATGCCAAGAAAGCAAATAATCCAATCAAAAAATGGGGGAAAGAGCTAAACAGAGAATTCACAAAGGAGGAATCCCTAATGGCCGAGAGATACTTGATGAAATGCTCAACATCCTTAATCATCAGAGAAATGTAACTCAAGATGACTCTGAGATGCCATCTCACACCTGTCAGAGTGGCTAAGATCAAAGCTCAAATGACAGCACATGCTGGCGAGGGTGTGGAGAAAGGGGTACCCTACTCCATTGCTGGTGGGAATGCAGGCTTGTGCAACCACTATGGAGGCCAGTATGGCGATATCTTAGAAAACTTGGAATAGCTCCACCTCGGGACCCAGACATACTATTTCTGGGTATACATCCAAATGACTCCTCACTGAATCACAAGGAAGTTGCCTCATCTATGTTCATAGCAGCCTTATTGTAATAGCTAGAAACTGGAAACAACCCAGATGTCCCTCAACTGAAGAATGTGTTAAAAAACTGTGGTACATCTACACAATGAAATATTACTCAGCTATCAGAAACAATGAAATTATGCAATTTGCAGCCAAATGGATGGAACTAGAGAAGCTCATCCTGAGTGAGCTAACCCAGACTCAGAAGGATGCACATGGCATCTATTCACTTATAGTAGGATTTTAGCTATATAGTACAGGATATCTATAGTACAACCAACACACCAAAGGGAACATGGACATAGAATTTTTATTTTATTTTTTATTTATTTATTTTTTGTTTGCTTGTTTTTTAGTTTTCTCTCCCTGGCAATGAAATACTTTTCACTGGTGGTACTGCCTTGTAGGTCCCCAGTGTATGAGGAGGCTCTTGGCCTTCATATGACTTCTGAACTGGGGTGAGGGACTGTTATGTAGGGACACTCCACTCCAGAGGAGTGGGATGGAAGGGTTAGGCGGTAGAGGGTGGGAGGGCGGGGCTGGGAATGTGGGAAAGAGGACAATATAATGGAGATGTAACCTGAAACAACAAATAAATAAATTTATTTATTAAAATAAAATAAAATACAGGTCCCTACTACACTGTAAATAGAATGGTAAACCACAGAACAGGATGATGATAAAATCTGAAGTTTTTATGGAAGACGAATGTCAGAATGTTAAAGCTCAAAGTTAAGCCTAGATGTAGACCCTGGCTTCAGTACTTGCTTGCTGACATCCAGTGGAGTGTCAATGCCACTAACTTTTTTCAGTCCAGATTTCTAGACTGCAGTGTCATTCATTAATATTTCCATTTCAAACTAGGATTGTTATGAAAGACATGCAAATGGCCTGGCACAGGTCAAGTCTTCACACAAGTGTATAATAATTGTGATTATTTTGTGACCCAACCTTATCCTTAAAAGTGGATTCTCAGGGCTGGTAAGATGACTCAGCAGGTGAAAGAGCTTATTACATAAGCCTGACAATCCACATTCCAGCCTTAGGATACATGTATAAGTGGAAGGAAAGAACTGACTATACAAAGTTGTCTTCTGACTACCACACACTCACATCATGGCACATATGTGTCTGTATACACATGCACATGCACACATCACAAGCCACAATAATAATAAATTATTACAAAAGAGATTTTCTGAGATGCAGACATGGTGACTCACACCTATAAGTGCAACATTTTGGATGGTGTGATTACAGTCCTAATGCCACTACTACTGTAGCCAGAATCAAAGCAGCTACCAGTGCAGACACCAATCAAACTGGACCACCACCCCATCCCCAAGCTGTCAGTCCAATCCTTGAGTGTTGCACTATGAAAGCTTTAAGGTACATGCCACCAGAGTTGTAAGTTCCCTTGTTTCCCATCCCAGCCTGTGCAGCAGAGACACAGTCAAAATAGTGGCTCTTGTGGCCACCCCTGTCAAAATGGTGCAACTCAGGAGCTTTCCTGCCTCAGCCTGCTGCAGACTCCAGGAGTTGTCCTGCCTTAGCTTGCTGCCAACTAGGGAGCTGTCCACACTGACATCATTCCTGCCTTAGCCTATGCCTGTCAAGGGACCTGACCACAAAGGCAATGCCTCCTCTCCAGTCTGTCAATTATTTGTGTTGAAGGGAAAGACTTCTTTGTTATGGACTCCCTTGGTAAACCCTCAAGGCCAGAAAGTAGCCAGACCCCTGCCTGAGGAGTTCCAGCAGCCCAGCCCCTCACCCAGACCTCTCTGTCATAATATTAACCACCCCCCCTCAAATAGGATTCATCCCAGATTATGCTAATTTAAGGCAAAAAGTCTGAATAAAAACCCACCAATCCCAGTGCAGGAAATTCACCAATCCCAGAATAGGATAGTCTACCAATCCCTGAGCTCTTCAAACACAGGACTTGAAATTTCACCAATCCTCACTCTGGAAATCCCTGCCCTAGAAAGCTGCAACCCCAAGAAATCTTATAAAAGCCCTGTACTTTATTCAATTTGCTGCTGTGCTCTCCCAGGAGAAGGGGAAGCCACACTCTTGATTTGTCCCTCCTCACCCAGACCCTCCAATAAATCCCTCTTATGAGATTTGCTCTCTGCTGAGATTCTTTCATCAGAAGAAGCAATGAAGAGAAGAGAAGAAGCAAAGAAGGAGCAGGGCTCAGGCTCCAAAGCTCCACAGTTCAGTTGGGGTTGGGGAAACCCTCCCCTGTGAGCTACCAATCTCTGCTGAGGAAGCCTCCTCTCAGCTGTGTGATTCCTGGGCTCACAAGTGCTAGGACACCTTCCCATCCATGCAGGCCTAACACTAACATTTGGTGGTGCCTGCCTGTAGTCCCAGCTACTCAGGATGAGACAAGAGGACCGATTTAGCCGAGAAGTTCTGGTCTGTAGTAAGATATGCTGATTGGGTGTCCACATTAATTTCAGCATCAATATGGTGACCCCCCCCCAGGAGCAGAAGACCACCAAGTTGCCTAAAAGGGAGTGAGCTCCAACAGCCAAAGGTGGTAAAACAACTGATCCCTGATACATCAGGACATCACCTTCTGTACAAGCCTAACACTAACAATGATAACTTGAATAAGAATAGCCCCCATATACATTTGAATGCTTAGTCATCAGGAATGACACTATTTGAAAGGGCTACAAGGGTTAGAAGATATGGCCTTGTTTAAGGAAGTGTGTCACTTGGGTAAGCTTTTAGGTTGCTAAAGTCCATGTTAAGCCTAGAGTCTCAGTCTCTGCATATCAATCAGAATGTAGCTCTTAGCTACTGCTGCAGCGCCATGCCTGTATATCATCATGCTTCCTATCACCAGGATAACGGACTGAATCTTGTTGAGGATCCCCAACATTGAGACATGTCCAGACATGTCTGGGTTTAATGCCTAGCATAGCTGCAGCCATTTTTGTCTTTAGTCTCCATCTTAATCAGAAGGTGAAACCAAGTTCAAGTTCTCAGGCTAAGCTGGTCTGACAAAAGAATAGCTTTTGTTGAATGCTCTGCTTGAACTAATGATATATGTTCTACTGAACTGGAAAGGTCCTAAGCTCCCCCTACTGCAAATCCCAGCCAATCAGCTTAAAATGCTTTGTTTAGGTGTGTAGGCATGATGTACCTGTTATAGAACTGGTTCTTCTTGGTTAAACACAATGTACTTGGACTAAAATTGATTATGATTTTCTCTTTAAGAACTCACTCCAAAAATGCCTCATGGGACTCAGTCCTAGTTCTTGAATAGAGAATTGGGGTCTTGGTTAGGCATTCAATAAACTTCTATCAATCTGAGCCTGGTGTTCCAGTGGTCAGTATGATGCTATTCCTGAACCAATAACAAACCTCTGAAACTGTAAGCAAGCCTCCAGTTAAATGCTCTCTCTTATAAATAGTTGCCTTGCTTCCTTTATCCATTAAAATGAAGGTTGAAAAGTAAAATTATTTCAGGTTGAAAAATAATTTTGTTTAAAATGGAAACGATTTTCTATTAGTTCAGCAATGGTTGAGGAGGACCAAGAGATTTCAGGCCACAGATTGTCACCAATAGTATGAATTTGATCACCTTAGTTAACGTAGTTTTCATTTTCAAATCCATTTGCCATTATTACATTAATTAAAGTTATATATTCTATGACTATTGCCTCCTCCTCATGCCTCAACTTGCCCTCAACAAAAAGCAAAGTATTTTCTAGGCAGGGCTGCCTCTTTCTTATCACATTCATCCTCTACAAAGGCCATCTCATAGGGACTTCTTTCCTCTCACTTCAGTGGCTACACTAAATTCTATTGGACACAATATCAAATTTTATTTATAGCAATAAATCCTGTGGTATGTGTGTGTGTGTTTATACCTATAAACATCTATAAATAAAGTCTGAAAGAAAATCAGTTATCTGATTTCCTACAATCAGCCCCCATGTCTCTGTATGGCTATTTTTTAATAAACAAAGTTTGAAAAAAAAAGATGCCTCTAAATTATTTGTCAAGATTATAAGAACAAGTGAATGGAAAACTGCATCATATTAGCAAACATAATTTGGGAACTGAAAATAGGAAGCTTCATAATATAATTACTACTGTGGGTCAGTCTATGCAAATTACTTAGCATGCTACTCTAAAAATTATTATAAAACCAACTAGAAAACAGTAAATGAGATGTAAACATAAACAGATTATTTCATTTGTTATAATGTTAATCATGGCCACTCAAGGAGTGTATAACTCACAATTTTTAGCCAAATCATTAAAATTTATAAATAAAAGGCCACAACTTACAAGTTGCTCTGATTTCACACCATATAACTGGATGGTCTTTGCCACGTTTTTTGACACAGCTAATGTAAGGTTTGCATCAACAGCAGCTACATTGAGTTCACTAGAGAAAACAAAAGCATATTTCAAGTATTAGCAACATAATGAACCAAGTATGAGCATCATATAACCTGAAACCTAATAAAGAGCATGCTGAATCTTTATATAGATTTTGCTGATCACTCCAAGAATTGGTTACAATGTTTCATTTTTCTCCCTAAATTCAGCATTAGCAAAAAGGGTTTGAGATGGCTTTGTTACTGATCAGCTTCACATTAAAAAAGCAAGCCACCTGTGGGTCCAGTCTGTGATTAAGAGAGTACATTGTGTACACTCCTGCTAATACTGATAAGTGCAATTAGAGGCACTGTCTTTCACAGACATCTGCAAGAAAATGACAGCTCTTTAATAGAAATGATGACCTTGGAGGGATATAGGCTAAACACATAAATTACATATGACAAATAAGGACACTTGTATAAACTATGTATAAACTATGCCAGTTCATTCTGCTTCGTAAAGAATAACTTTAAAAATATGAACAGCATGGGACTGTAATTTTAATGTTTAAAATCTTAGATTCTTAAGTATTTCTGTTACATCCACTGTCAACTTTAGCAATGAAATGATGTGACATTTGATTTGACTATAAAAAAAGGACATTTTTACAAAACAATGGAGAGAATACCAAGAGTTAAAAATCTCATGAAAACCATATACGCTTGAAAAGAAATGCATTATCTCTGAAGTTGATGAAATTTTGGCACTTAACAGATTAACTTTTTAAAGGGGACTTGGGGCACATACCTTTCATCCTAGTACTTGGGAGGCAGAGGCAAAGTCTGGTCTATATAGAGAATTCCAGGACAACCAGGGCTACATAGAGACCCTATCTCAAAAAAAACAAAATAAAATAGAACACAACAAAAATGAAATGGAAAGAGTTTGAAACAACACTGCTATATATTACATATGACAAAATGCCCTTTCTTTTTTTTATTTTAATTTATTTATTTGTTCCTTCAGGTTACATCTCCATCATATTGTCCTCTTTCCCCCCTTCCCACCCTCTACCCCCTAACCCTTTCATCCAACTCCTCTGGAGTGGAGTGTCCCTACATAATAGTCCCCCGCCCCGGTTCAGAAGTCATATGAGGGCCAAGAGCCTCCTCATACACTGGGGGCCTACAAGGCAGTACTGCCAGTGAAAAGCGTCTCATTGCCAGGGAGAGAAAACTAAAAAAAAACACATACACACAAACAAACAAAAAGTCTATGTCCATGTTCCCTTTGGTGCATTGGTTGTAGTATAGATATCCTGTACTATATGGCTAAAATCCGACTATAAGTGAATAGATGCCATGTGCATCCTTCTGAGTCTGGGTTAGCTCACTCAGGGTGAGCTTCTCTAGCCCTTTCAAGTAGTACTTGGAGTGCTCATTTATTAAACACTGGCATGAGCACCCTTCTTTGAAATCATTACATAATATTTGTCTACAGCAATGTCTCCCTTGATGACCAACCTCCTTAGCATTTACAGAACTAGGTAACAGATCAAGTTGAATATGGCACCTCTCCACAAGCAAAGTGAGCAGGGACAGGTGAAGCACTGTCAGGTACATTCACAGCTGCAGATATGCATGTAAGTATTACCTCTGTAAACTGTCATGTTTAAATCTGTAGACTGAAAGAATGTAAGCAATCCTACCACATGGTACTATATTGCCCAGCCAGTATTTTTACTCTTCAAAATGTTAATCACAAAAGTACAGATTTATTGTTATGACAACTTGTCAATTATGGCAGAGACTGAGTTCTGCCCTATAATCTGATTGGAAAACCTCTGAAGCCAACAGCATAATTGCATTTGTCTATAAATACTCAAGAAGCACCTCTGTCAGATGCCTCCCCTTTTAGTTTAAAAGCCACCACATCTACTTGGAAAGCTTAAAATAGTGAACACAAGTAGGCTAATCAGAATTATTAATTCTGTTTCTGTCATGAAGTGCTTTCTGGGTTTCTTTGTTAAAACCTCTATGTGTATCTTAAGTGTTTCAGTTTCTATGATTATTTTATACTTGATTTCCCATGTAATACTAGGAAGTTAGTAGAGTATGAACTGGGTCTAGTTACATCTTGCTACGATACAAAATAATTATAACAGGTGGTTTCTACACTATGTACACTGTATCTATATCTAAATGGTTTTATTAATTGGAATCACAAGCCATATGAGTGCTCACTTACTCTAACATTTACTCTAACTGAAACCCTAATGACTTGAATAATTTCAGGTTAATTTAAAATGTACTGCTACTAGCAAACATGGCAGACAGACTGGAACATCATCATACAAGAAACACATACCTTGCTATAGTTTTAATGATTCCATCAAGCTCATCAGAGGAAGGAGGATTACGCCCACCAGGGGGAAAAACCAAGTTGATGGGATCAAAGAGTCGTGATAGGGATTTAGACAGATAAGCAGCCTCATAAGGTTGCAGTGAATCTTTCAAAGCCTTTTCTGGACTGTGAGAACAAAAAGAAATTAAAAAGGTAAGTAATAGCTAGAAACTGTAGTTATAAATACATTTCAAAATATAGCTTGAATGAATGCAACTATTAACAGGAATGTTGTAAAACATATAAGCATTTTTACAAACATGTTTCACAACTGAACATCTAGTAAGGATCATATAATCATTTTAAGGGTAAATCTTAGCTATGCAGGATAGCATTTTGCATCATTTACCGTATTGGCAGTCTCCTGAAACTAAAAGAATGCTGCAAGAGTTCATGAATTCTCTCCTATTTATAGACTATAAAGTGTGTCCAAGAGATGCAGCCAGCAGATTTCTCTCCCATTAGCTCAGCCCTTTTTATTCATAGCCACCATCTTCCACAAAGCCTACAAACTTAGGGGAAAGGTATAGAGGTAGGCCTTCCTCAGATTTCCATTCTTAGGATACTAGCAAGAATGAAGAGAAAACAAATATTTACGAAGAGTCCTGGAATAGCATAAGTGTTCTCAAGGTGGCGTTCTCTTACTAAACTCTTCTCTGCCCTTCCCTGACCCCAGCAGTCCTTGCAGTCTCTCCCATTGAGCACTCAGTAACTAGATCTTACTGAGTTCTTCCAGTTACTAGCAAATGCCTTTCACCTCTATCAACAACTGTCTTACTCCAATGATCAGTTGTTGCCTTTCTTGTCATATCTCCTGATTACAATCCCTTCAGCAACCTTTCTACTGTCTTCTTTTTCTCTCATCTTACAGGTCAACCTTGACAACATCTGACCTGCTGTCTGTGTGTGAATTTCTCACCTTTCTTATCAATCCACAAGCCTGGAGGTCAGGTTGCTCTTGGCTTCTGAAGCACAATTCCACAGTTATGTCTTAATGTTTTCTCATTCCCTTAAGTATTTCTCCCAACACATATCTACTGGGAATATGTAACAGGCATTTTCATAAGTGGTGAGGAAATAAAAATTAAGAGTATTTTACAGACAGGCTTGGTGGTGCATGCCTTTAATCCTAGTGCACTCAGGAGGCAGAGGCAGGCAGATCTCTGTGAGTTCGGGGCCAGGCTGGTCTCCAGAGTGAGTTCCAGGACAGCTAGGGCTACACAGAGAAACCCTGTCTTGAAAAGCCAAAATATAAAAATAAAAATAATAAAATGTATTTTACAGACTAGTGAAAAGAGAGCAGGTGAAGTTGAAGTATGAAAGTGACTTTCTGTATATTTCACCCTTTCCTATCTCTTTCCACAAAAATAGCCAAGTCTTTACAATCTGCAAAGTATTTCCTGAACATGAAAATTCTGCAATGCACTTGGTTATGGGGGGTTAACGGTGGGAGGGTGGGACTGGAGGGGGGAGTAGGGAGGGGATTGCCATTGAGATGTAACTTGAAGAAATAAAAAATAAAAATAAATAAATAAAATAATAATAGTACACTAGCCTTGTCGAGTTTACAAGCTAACAGAAGGTATATAAAAGTCAAACATCAGCATGGGAAGGCAGTGTGTGGTGATTAAGAGCACAGGTTGCTCTTCCAGAGGACCTGGGTTCCACCCCCAGCATCCACATGGCATCTCTCAATCTACTGAAAAGTGCTTAAAAATAAAACAGAAAAAGAAGCTGGCTTGGTGGCACCTGTTTTTAGTCCCAGCACTCAGGAGCCAGAGAATTTCTTGAGTTTGAGACCAGCCTGGTCTAGAGAGAGAAAGTTCCAGGACAGCCAGGGTTACACAGAGAGACCCTGTTCTCTAAACCATCCCAAAAAGCCTTGTCTTCTATGACTATCACCCACCACAACCAACACACACACATACTCCATCCCCAGTTCTGTGACCACTAAGCTACATTATGTTTCCTCAGATATCATTATTCTAGATTTCATATGAATGGTGTGTATGTTTTAACCCTGGTGTCTTTCATTTAGCATGATGTAATGTTTTTCAAAGTTCAGCTATGTTCTCAATTCTTCACTGGCAAATTTACTAGTGCTTCATTTGGCCTTTTATGGCCAAACAATGTTCACTGGATAAAGGCTTTTTATTTATTCACTGATATTACAACAACCATTTAGGCTACTTCCATATTTCAGCTCTAATAAATAATGGTGGTACAAGCATTTATGTACAAATTTCTGTGTGAACATATGTTCCTATTTCTCCTGGCTACAGATGTAGGAGTGGAAATGCTGGGTCACATGAAAATACTCTGTTTAATAATTTGAGGAAAAGCCAAACTACCTTTCAGTGTCCTATGCCATTTCAGATTTCCACCAGCAGCATATATGGGCTCTGATTTCTCTAAATGCTTGCTAATGTTCTGCTACCTCTGTCTGATTATATATACCCCAAAGGGCATGAAATAGAATTTTAGACTTGGCTTATTTGCCTTTTCTTTCTTGTTTAGTCTATTTTTATGTACTTACTTGCCATCTATGTTCTTTGGATATGTGTCAATTTTGATCCTTTATCCACTTTTAATTATATAATGTATTTTCATTATTAAATTGGAAACATTTTTATAGTCTAGATACAAGTCTACTGTCAGACATATGTACAAATATTTTTATACTATTGTTGATCTTAATGTACTCAAGGTTTTATTTTTGAGGCAGTCACAACTCACAATCACACATACACACATATGGATACATACATATACATATATATATATATATATATATATATATATATATATGTGTTTTCTTTTACTGCTTGGACTTCTAATATTTCTAAGAATCTTCAATTTTATCATATCTTAAATCACAAAGATATGCTCATATAGTCTCCTGTAATAATGTTTATACTATCCATTTAAATTTTTAAAGATTTATTTTGTGTATGACTATTTTATTTGCATGTATATATGTATGTCTGTATACATATACATATATATGCATCATGTGTATGCATACACAAACATATGTGTATATATGTATGCACCATATGGCTAGTACCCACAGACTTCAGAAGAAGTCATCAGATCCCCTGGAAATAGAGTAACAAATAGTTAAGAGCACACCATGTGAGTGCTGTGAACTGAACCTGCGTCCTCTGTGAGCAACAAATGCTCAGAATTGCTAACCTATCTGTTTAACCCCTATACAGTATACTTATATCTATGATCTACTTTTAGTTCATTTTTGCATACAGTTACAAAAAAGGTCCTATTTCAATTTTTTGGCGACCTTAGCTGCTAGCAATGGGTTTTGGGACTCTGCATAGACTTTTCTGGGCTCTGACCTAACAAGTAGATGAAATCGTGGATGGCTTCATCATACGGATGGTATTACAGGGGAGAAGGTAGAAAGCTGGCAGTGGTGCTGAGGGGAGGAAGGCCCTAGGAGCTTACGTTGTGCTCTGCCCCTTTTTGCCTCTACTCGTTGGCCACTATGAGGTGGACTGCTTCCCTCTATGATGTTTTTGCCTTTCCAGGATCCAGAAAGCACTGGAAAGAAAGCTGGAAATCCATAAGACAAAACCAAGCCTTTTCTGATTTATGTTGTTGATCTCAGGTGCACAGTTACACAAGCATTTACTATATAGATATCTTGACTAGCAAAAAGCAAAACATACAAGACCAGAATTCTATTTCTGGAGATGAAGTGTTGTTCTCACTGATTTAGTGCTATTTCCAGGTCTTTCCTAGTGCATGTGCATAGATTGAGAAATAAAGCTAAGCCAGAAATACAATGATACTGAATATGGTATTTTATATCAATAGTTTAAAATTTAGTGTATTATTAAATTTCTGTAGCTTTGTCTCCTCTTGCACTACATTTTATCATAAAGGAGCTACTGCAGAGACAATCTGGTCTCAATCTACCATTCCAGCCTAACCTGGGAAGATACTTCATCAGTCAGTTCTAGCAGACATAACCAACTGTATTAGGAAAAACACTAAAAGAGAAAACAAGCAGGCTACACTACCCAGAACCTACCCAGTGTTTTTTCTTACTAAATAAGGTACAAGAATCCACTAATACGTTAGTCAATGTTGTGACAATAAACAGAATTTAGAATTTGAGGAAAGCTAATTACTTAATCTGGCACTCACACAGAAATGTGAAACCAGATTTTGTGGGAAGCTGGCAGGGCAGAACTCATAGACACAGTATATTGGTTTCCAATATAGCTCTTAAAGATGGTTACAAAATATGTGCTATGCGGTGACCTAAGGCATTATCTGAGATAGATCTGACTGTTCTTAGTCTTTTCTAAAACACCGACTAAGGAACAATCCCAGCATAAGATTTATCTCACTAGTAGTTTAAGAACACCCCAGACCAACTGAAAGACAAAGGTTGCTTTGCTTATCATCCAGCTTCTAATTACCTAGCATAGTGTTAAACCTCTAAGCCCATTCCGGTAGAAGATACAATGCTCAGCCACAGGTCATTTAAGGTTTCCAGTACAAGTTTTGCAAAATACACCAATCATTCCGAAGACTTATAAGCTTAGTATATTCCAAACCTCTAATTTATAAGGAAAATAGAAAACACAATTTCTAAAACGCCAATAACCCATTCATTCAAATTAAATAAAACATACTCATAATCTGGCTTTTTCAGTATGAACATGTCTTGTGCATTGTCTTCCATGTGTGGGAGGTCAGCATAGAGGTCAGCAGTTCCACTTGTACTAAAGTTTCCCTGGGTATTTTGATTGTACTGTTGAAGACGCTTCCATAAGTCATTATAAAGACGTAATAGTTTAGGGTATTCACCTTCAAATGCCTGTTTCAAAAACATAGAAGCTGCCAAGGAAAATATGTATTAGATAAATCACAAGGCAATAAGTACTAGTAAATCAGTATTTGCTTTTCACATGAATATGTAACAATAGACTAACACTAAAGGACAAACTAAAGACATGTTCCAATGGCACCCTTGAAACTAATAACAGCAATTCACTGCATTTGGTCAAAGACCATATACTTTGAAATGTTACTTACATTAAAAATAGACAAAATTAACCATTTTAGTTGAATATATCCTCTTGATAATTGATAAAAATAAGTATATATCACAGCCATTTCTTTCTTCAACAGTGTCTATGTCATTCTGTTAGAATGTCTTAATAGCAAAACCAAAGACAGTAAAGGGAATCAAATGAAAATAATAAAATTTCTCAGGAATGTAGGTAAAAAACATTAAAAATAAAACTTTTCCAAATGTAACTGAACAACATTTTAAAAGGATGTGGTATGACTGAGGACAATTATTCTAGGAATTAATCACTAGTTTAACATTTCAGAATCAGCGTGATTCATCATATTAACAAACTTCTAAGAAAAATCACATTATCTTATATATAATTATATATAAGTATTATATAATATATATAACATAGAAAAAAATATTTGAAAAAACCCTAAAATTTATTCATAATAACAATCTAAGGGGAAGTGGGATCTGAAAAGGAAGCCCACACCTGAGTGAAGAGTCTGCAAAGCCTGCAGTGGACTCAGCACTCAGTGTGGTGAGAGGAAAGCAGACTTTTGGGTTACAAAGGGACAGCTGACGCTGGAATAAGAGGCAATATGAACATCTATGAAATTAGTAGATATGACTTTTAAGCATTCATATATAAGGTCAATAAGCAAACAATCCATGTCTATATAGTGGCAACAACCAATCAGAAATTAAAGTTTTAAAAGAATACATTAACAGCAGCATTAATATGTGAAATTTTTAGCCATATATCTAAAAAACATGAAGAAATGTGGAAATAATATTGAGCTAAAAGAAGACTTGATTAATCTAGAGAGAGAATATCTAGCTTAGTATGTTAATTGTTACATGTGGATTATGCCCAGAATAATCTATACATTAAATGCCACATTACACAAAAATCAGTGCAGACCTTTTGTAGAAATTGAGAAAATGACTAAAAATTCCTATGAATATGGAAAAGACCTAGAATAGCAAAATTATATTTGAGAAAATAAGTTTCAGGACTAATGCTGCATGATCTCAAGATTTTTATAACTATGATAATCAAAACAAATTCTGTGTCTGTCAGAGAAACGGGGCCAAACGACTGAAGATCGATGCTGTAATGTATGGAGAGAAAATGGGAACTGTCCAGGCAGCCACTGCTATGTCATTTCTTAGTTTTGGAAGCTGCGGGCCCTGCACTTCCTATATAATCAGATATATTTATCCCTCTCAGGTCTCTGAGGTGGTTGAAGAACAGATAGCTAGAGTCTCATAATTAAATTTTGAGTTGTTTAGGAATCAAGACAGTGTTCTGGATCTAAGAAGATGTTTTTAAAATTGTGATGCAAGTTAGTAGGAAAATTGAGTTAGATATAGAACTTTAAACTCATGGAGATGGTTAGATAGTAGAACATTAAAGTCAGGTGCCAAATACATATAGACTGGACATTGGGAATGTATGCTAAGCCATATAACTCTCATAATTGTGGCCTAATTACCTCTGTTGTTTTGTATTTATTTATTATTATAAGAGAAAGACCCATTTGTTGGCCTGAAAGGGGGAGCTGTTGGGGGGAAAAAGATATACCTTAAACTTAAAAAACAAAGGATGGGGATGGGTGGGTTGAGGCAGAAGAGGGTGGGAGGATGGGACTGGAGGGGGCAGTAGGGAGGGGATTGTGATTGAGATGTAACTTGAAGAAATAAAAAATAAAGAGAAAAAAAAAAGAGCACAGACTGCTCCTCCAGAAGACCCACTCTTGGTTCCCAGAACCCAGCAGGCTCTCATAGGAATCTGTGACTTGAGTTCCAGGGGATCCTACATCCTCTTCCGGCCTCTGTGGATACTGCATGCAATGTGGCACACAGATGTACATACAGGCAAAACACTCATACACATAAAAAAATAAAATAAATACATCTTTTTGTTGTTGTTAAAGCAAAAAAAAAAACAAATTCTGTTGGATAAAGAGACTCCTACATAGTAATGGCATCACAGAGAGTGCGAAAGCTCATGGACAAATACATGAAAAACTGAATTTTGACAAAAGTGCAAAGGTAAGCTGGTGAGGGTCCACGACTATCTTATATTTATATGTACACCCCTTGGAATATAATACCCTTGTGCCATTTACAGAAACTAATTCACAAAGGACTTAACTTTCTACATGAGTATGTGAGGAAGCTTTTCTTCCGTGGGTAAGATATGATATAAACCCCAGTCACTATCACTGGAAAAAAAATCACAGAGAATCTATATCCAGTGTCCTTTCCTCAATGAGCACCACCGAGAGAACAACAAGGCAAGCCCAGAGCAGGAAAATGTATCCCTACACTTCTAACAAAGCATTAGAGCCAGGGTACATAATATAAATATATAGTATATAAAGTCAGATATTTCTATAGAGGACCAGTATTAAAGAAGGCCTATGGAGGGCAAATAAGAACTAGAAAACCGTAAACATCTTCCATCAATTGTCAAATAAATCAAAACTACAATGAACACAACTGAAGTAAACTAAAAAGAAACAAAATAAATGTCTATATAAAATTTGAAGATATAGAAATGGAACTCTGGCCAGGTGGTGATGGCCCACTCCTTTAATCCCAGCACTCAGGAGGTAGAGGCAGTGGACCACTGAGTTTGAGGCTAGCTTGCTCAACAGAGTTCCAGGACAGTCAGAACTACACAGAGAATCCATGTCTCAAAACACCCAGCCAGCCAACCAACCAACCAACCAACCAGTGAACAAAAAAAAAAAGGTAGGGGTGTGTGTGCATGACAGAGAGAGAGAGAGAGAGAGAGAGAGAGAGAGAGAGAGAGAGAGAGATCTGCCATTGTATTCCTAGATAGGTTCCAAGAGAAATAACAAGTCCTATTAAAACCTTTATTTTAGGAGCCCAAAATTGGAAACAACCTAATCACAACAACAGATGAACAAGTAATGCATATGGACAATATCTAGTAATAAAAGTATAGTAAAGTGTGGATAGCCTTCAATAAAAGTATGTCCCAGAAAGAGGACAGACAAGTAAAAATACATATCTACTCCATATTATTTAATTTGTATAGAATTCTATAGAAGCATAAAAATATGAAAAGCAGATCAGTGTTTGCTGGGGGGGGGGGAGACAAAATAAGGTGGGAAGGGATCATAAAGCATACCAGCCTGGGGAAGGCAGAGGAATGGTCACTGAAGTTTTGCTGTTGTTTGGTTTTTGAAGATAAGAGCCTCATTCTGTAGTTCAGGCACGCCTAGAACTCACTGTGCAGTCTAGGCTGGCACCAGACTTGTAACAATCCTCCTGCCTCAGCCTCCAAAGTAATAGGATTACATAGGCTTGGCTTAATTTTTACTGATGTGATGGTATAACAAGGTTGTATATCAGTCAAACTTACCAACTTGTATGTTTAAATATTTATGCTTTCCTGTATATCAATTTTACCCAAGTAAGCTGTTTCCAATGGAAACTAGCTGAGAAAGAACTTCTTAGGCTTCCTTCCTCCACTAATGATGAAGCAATGCATCACTACATTTCCCTATCATATTTTCTCCCAGGGTGTGCCAATAAAGCAAGGGTCTGGCTGATAATGTGCTTGTAAAAAGCAACCCTGAGAGAGGTTTGCCCTTCTGATGAGAGAAGGCAGGTTTTGCACAGCTCACAACTGGGACAGTAGATTCATCAAGCCAAAGGTTCTGTTCCTGTGATGCAGCCTCCGGTGGCACACGCACCATGAATGGAGGTCTAGCAGCCAACAAGCATGTGCTACTACTGCCCCACTGCTTGCTGGGCTTCATTCTGCTGTCTTTGGACAATTCATAAAACTGTAGCAGGTCAGACTTTCTAAGATACAGAGGAATTAAAAGCTTTCCACAGCCCTTGAGCTCCCACAGTCTAACACTATTCTTATGGTTATGCACTCTAACAATGCTTTATGCTACCTTATCACTTACTGGACCTTCTAATCCTATCTGTTTCCTACACTTGACTATAAACTCCATGCAGGTAAAGAAATACCTGTTTTTCTTCAAACCACACCTGGTTACCTACCACAATACCAAACCACTAGAATAAACATTTTTGGAATTGTATAACTTAACATTTTGTTTTTTAATGAATAGCAAGTTTACTTTCTTTTTTCATTTTCATTTTTTACCTTTTATAGCAAACCTCTGTTGTGGTTTTCACACAACTAACCTTTGCTTAGGCCATCTCAGTACATGTGATTACACCCAGGATATTTAAAATTTACAGTAAATACTATGTGTTTAAATCTTTAAGCTGACTTCCCTTTAAAGTGTTCATATAACCTGATTTTAACCCAGTATTTGATAAATATGGAGTAACTATGCCATATATTTTTTATGTCAAAGTAGGGTCATCAGGGAAGAAGGAATATTAATTGAGAAAATGTTTCCATATGACTGGCCTGTAGGCAGATCTGTAGGGCATGTTCTTGGTTGATGATTCATGTGGGAGGGCCCAGCCCACTGTGGCTAGTGCTAACCCTGTGCATATAGAAACCAGGCTAAACAAGCCAAGGAACAAGCCAGTAAGCAGTACTCCTCCATGGCCTCTGCATTCATTAATCTCTACCTTTCAGTTCCAGGTAACAGTTCATCAGTGAGGGGAGTCAGGGCAGGAACTTATGATTCAGATACTTGAGTATACAAACTACTGGTCTCTAGAATTACAGAACAAGCACTAATGAGATGAAACTCACAGTCAGTTTAATTATTAAAATACAATTTAATGATTTTAAAGACACTATTAAATGCACTGTGGGGTAGGAGGAACAGGTCACAATCATTTTGTTTTTTTAAAAAAGTGGAGACAGGGAAGAAAAGATTTCCCTGTGAGAAACTGCACCCAACAGAGGATCAAAACAGATCCTGAGACACGCAGTCAAACATTAGGTGGAGCTCTGGGAGCTATGTTTAAGACAGGGAGGAGAAATAGAGAGACCAGGAGGGGACAAGAATACCACATGAAGATCAATAGAACCAACCAATCTAGGCCCCTAGAGGCTTACAGAGACTAAAACGCTAACCAAACAAATAAATAAATAAAAAGCATATATAGACCAGACCTAGGTCCTCCTATACATATATAGAGAATAGGCAACTTGGCCTTCATATAGATCCCTTAGCAAGTGGGGGGGGGTCGTGTCTGTCATGGACTATGGCACCTGTTAGTGGGACACCTTACCCTAGCTGGGCTGCCATGTTGGGCAGCAATGCAAAAGGAAGCTCTTAGCCCTCATGTGACTGATGAACTGAGGGGGCTTGATGGGGTGGGACCCTCCTCACCCGAGGGAAAGGAGAGGAGAGAGAGGAGGAAGAGGATGGGGACCGGGAGGAGTCAAGGGAGGGGGCTGTGAATGAGATGTAACTTGAATAAATAAATAAATGTTTAAAAAAAAAACAAAAACAAAAACCCTTCCCAGGCATTTCAAGGCTGAGGAGGGAGGTGTGGACCCAGAACCAGGATGACTTAACTTGAGACCTCATGCTTACAAAGGAAGCACTGTGCCACTGTGCCACTAAACTAGCTCCCTGCCTATCCTCTCCAAAGCCTGTGACATTTGTTTCTGAATACATTCAGTTTTGGGTTTCAGATGTTCTCTATTAGTTTTCTGTTTAATCCATATGTGTAATTATTTTCCTTAAATTTACTGTATTTTTCATTTGCCTTCCTTTCTCTATGATCTTAAAAACAGAAATTTGGGTCACTGATGTGATTCCTTCTCAAATATGAATATTTATATGAGTTGCAATGCAGTACTATAATTTTCATTCAAACAAAAATACTTTCTAATTTCTCTATTGATTTTTTTTCTTTCTTCTTAGCCTTTGGCTTAGTTAGAAGCTGATTTTTCATTCCAAATACTTCAGGATTTTTCCAGTAACACGATTACCTCACTTATTTCCCTCTTCAAAACTGAAATCAACTATTTTATCAAAGAATCCTGGTTTCTCATGACAAAATCACTTTTTAAACATTTGATAAGATTGTTTGTGAGTTTCACATCATGCACCCCAGTCCCACTATCCTCTCATATCTTCCCTTCACTCTTGCAACTTCCTCCCAAATCTAAAAAACATACAAACACACAAACAAACAATCCCCAAAAAACCCCAAAGCATAGAAAACATCTCATCATGGAAGTTGTAGTATGTCACAATGTGTCCCACAGTATATCCCTCTGTCCATGTCTTTACTTGCAAATGTTCACTGCAATGAGTCATTGGTCTGGTTTGAGCTCTCTGGCTTCTGTGACACCATCAATATCGGAGCCTTACATAGACTTCTTCTAGTTATCCTGTTGTTGCCCTGTGTCACGGAGATCCTGCAGCTTTGGATCAGCAGGACTGGGCCTTTCATGTGTTCCAACCATTTGCAGATGATATAGATTTTGGGGTGGGCCAACTCACAATCCCAGATCTGGGCCAGTGTGGTAGCTGAGCTGGTTAGTGCACAGGTTCTCCCTTATCCACATTACTAGGGTGAGCTCTCCAGCCCTGTTCTAGCTAGGCCACCCAATGCTGCAACAGTTGGAGGAAGGGTCACCTCTCCCACTTTCGTGACACCAGGACTAGCTCTCCCAACTGCCACAGGTAGTGAAGGTGGAGGGGGGGTGAGACATTACCCCTGCACCCATACCATCTCACAGTAGACAATTGGTGGGGCCAGGTCTCCCTAGCTCTTGCCCTCAGGGCTAGCTTACCTGCAGCCCCACCACCAGGGTCAGCTCTGCTGTGCTGCCCAGGAGAGGTGCGGGGCCTATACTGCAGCTGGTGAGAGGGAAGATTAGTTCTTCAGTGCTCATGACCCTGTGGGCAGCTTTCCCAACTGCTGGAGGTGTCAAGGGGCAGGGGCAGGGGCATCACCTGTGCTTCCATGCCCCTCCATGGCAGACAAGTGGAAGGCCCAGCTCTCCCATACTCAGGCTCTCAGGCAGGCTCACTCCCACTATCAGAACCAGGTCCACTGTGCTTCCAGGGCGAGGCTCATGGCCCACTCTCCCAAGTACTTCCACTGGTCTCCAGAGTGCCACAACCAGTGAAGGGTGGGAACAGTCCTGCAGAGCCCCTGGACATCCCAGACCAGGGACACCCACATGTTCTCTACCAGTAATGAGCCATGGACATTGACACTGACCCCTGCCACTGTGTATCCACAGACCAAGACATAGCCCTCAGTGGCAGCTCAGGCTGGGACCTTGTCATGGAACCAGGTGGTGGAGCTGGCCACTAACAACAGGCTACTCCTCTCCTCCCACAAATGAATCAAATAATCTTGATTAAAGAAAAAAAAATGAACCAGTTCACATTGATTTTATTCATCGCTTATCTCTTTTCTCCTGTCCATAGGGCTAGAGAGATGGATCTGCAGATAAGGACTTGATGCTGTCCTTATTCTGCAATTTCCAAGTCCCTTTCCACTTCCTGGCTTCTATGGTTGTTACATCAGATTATATGCTCATATCTAAAGATTCAAACCTAGGATGCACAAAATAAAACATGTGATGCTTGTCTTTCTTGGACTCAGTTACTTCACTACTCCCTGAGAAGTAGCTCTCAGAGAATCAAAACATGATATGGAAGTTACAAAGAGCAAAAAGCAATCAGTGGTCCACCCACTCAGTTCTAAAGCCTACAATCCACAATGACAGGCCCAGCAAGATATCTTCAATGGTACAATAAGTGATACTTTCAATCACTATATAACTGGACTGAAGGCCCTTCAATGGGAGGGAACTCATACCTAGTACTGTAAACTTAGCCAACTACCCATGGCTTGAAAGGCCACAAACCTAGGGAAAAGTCTACTACTGCCATTTTCCTTAAACCAATACAATTTCTAACTGTATTCTAAATACTTATCCTATACTCACAGGTAAGTGTAGCTCTCATCCTTCATCAAAGTAGCTTCTTTTTGCAACCGATGGAAACTATTACAGAGATTCACAACTAGTCAAACTGCAAGAGACAAATGACCATGAGGTGGACAGTTCCAGTTGATACATCTATAATACAACCCATGCTAACTAAGGCTCAGGGAAAGTTATGGAAGAGGGGACAGAAGGAACATTAGAGGCAGAGGACCAGGATGTCTGCTGCTAGATAGTGTCTTCTAGACATGATAAGGAAATCTCAGTAACATGTTGTCTAAACAAGACTTGCATGATTACAGCACCAGGTGACACATTGACAAAGATGAAGCAAACTTCACAGGGCTCTACATCAAGATGAGGACCACAGGCAACCAACCAGTGCCTGCTGAGAAGAAAAATCCATTTTCTCAAGCAATGAACTCACCACATAGTATCCAATCCCTAGTGTGTAACATATATATGTTAGCTGTTAAAAGAAGAGCTTAAGAATTGAGAGGGAATGGGAAGTACACAGGAGAGACTGGAAAGTGTGGTATGAGTTTGTTTAAAAAATAACAAAACAGTTATGAGAATGTTTTTGTTTAATCCCAGGTGTGAGGCTGCTTCAGTAAGGCCACAGGTATAAGCTATTAACTGCCTCATGAGCTAGCAGGGCCATGGCTTAGCCAGTTGAGAAAGTTTAACTCAGAGGACTTGAGAAAGGGTTTAAAAAGCCCCAAGGAGAAGGGGGACTATAAAGAAGAAAAAGAGGGGGCTACAAAGAAGAAAGAGGTTGCTGTTTTCCCTGTTGCTGGTTCTTCCTGCTGCCATTTCCTGGACTTCTGGATATTGTGACTATTGAGACTGGCATTGCCCCCAAAGAAACCAATGACCCTAATCAAAAGGAAGTAGCCTAAAGAGAACTATGTCCCTTCTTCCTCTAAATTTCTTTCTCTCCCACGTAGTGCTGGTGGATTGGAAGGGAGGTAGAGGTATGAAGCAGAGTAAAAAATAGAGTGAATAATGTTAAAAAAATAATAATAAAAGACACAATTGTTATGGGAAAAGGGTAGAGAGGAGTGAAAATGTAAACATAGCACTTATGTATGAAGTTCTAAAACATTAAAAATTCAAATTAAAAACAATTTTCAAAAAGAACACTTGCTGCTACTGCAGAGGACATGCTTTTAGCTGACAGGAGCTAGATGTCAGCTAAGAACTACCCCTGTAACTCTAGATGCAGGAGATCCGATGCCCTCTTCTGGCCTTCAGGAACTCCCGCTTACATTTGTTGCACATGAACTCACACAGGCACACACACAAACACAAAAATAATACATAAATAAATCTTTTATGAAAAAAGGAATTCCAATTCTCTACAATATTATCAGTTTAATCCACAGCACACACAATAATCTAACTTAACAACAGTAATAACATTACAAGCTACTTATTGAAGAATTTACAGCTTTTCCTGTCTTTTAAGCACATTTCATAAGGCTCAACAGAGTAAAGGAGGTGAATGGGGAAGGGGAATGGGATATAAAAATCTTTACCCCAGAAGTTATGCATAAGACTTATATTATTTCAATTTTGTTTTGTTTCAGGGGTTTTTCTTTAATTTTGTCTTATAACTAGACAGGTCTCACTAGAACCACTTAGTCCATTTAGATCCCCCTTAGTATTTTGGGGCTAAGGAGACAAAAACCAACTGACTTCTCAAGGCCAGGAGAAGAATGTCTAAGTAACAGGGAAGAATGAAAGTTAGAAAGAGACACACTAAAACTACATTGCTCCCAAGTCAACTGCATTACCCAGTACAAACACAGCTGGAAGCAGAGAAGAAAAAGAAATTATACAAATAAATCCTAGGAACTGATAAGCCTGACAATTCCAGAGCCCCATCAGCTTGCACACACACTGCTGGGCTCTAGAGGTAATGAAGAGACCATACAAATACATCAGAATATACAAATATATATTATGAATCAATAAGCCTGACAATTCCACAGAAAACTTACAAATACCCCATTAAAAGGAATACAAATGGTAAATGTGCACATGGAAAAGCTATAAAAATGACATTTATAAAATATATTAAAATCAAAATGTGAATGAACAAAAACACAAGAATGGCAAAACAAGCAACCCCCCCCCAAAAAAACTAAAATGCCCAACAACATTAAAACTGCCAATGGTAGACATAAAGATGGAAAACTGGGGAGGATCCAAGATGGCGCCGACCATAGAGCAGTGCATCTGAGTAGTAGGTGAATGAGATTAGTCATTGTGGAGTGAATGTGCGGTCCCCTAGCCTACAGTGAAGCACAGAATATGGCATTCAAAGATGTTTTCTTAACTTAAGATTTTTTGATATCGAGACATGTCAGCTCCTGACAGCACCCCCTATATTACTCCAAGTAGAAGATGAGCATCGAAGAATCTCCAGTGGGAGATGATTAAATTGGTGGTAAGCCATTCTCTTGGCAAGAAAAACCACTTGCTTCAACTGTAGACAGACTTCTGTCCAAAAAGGACAAAACTTGGAAGCAGGTAA
>CAJQZJ010011617.1:925904-992315 GCA_907164525.1 Lophiomys imhausi
CAGGATCAAGATAATCTCATCTCAAAATCCTTGTGTATGGTTCCAGATAGTTTCTGGACATGGCATTCTGAGAGTCATTATTCTGTCTACCAATTCTGTACTTCTGAATTTATTCCCAATAAACTGTACAGACTTGTCTTATTAATTAGTATTATCTGAACTAGCTGAATGAGAAACTACAATGTCTTATGGTAAATATCCTATAGTACATTCAGAAGAGGGATGCTTTACAAAATGGGAAACAACCTACAAGTACATGGAATATGGAGGACTAAGAAACAGAAAGTTTCCTGCTGAGGAAAAGAAGCCAAACAGAAACCATATTTTGGAAATAATGACCAACAGATAATTAAAAGGACTTACTATATAAATTATCTTTATCTTCAGAGTTACAGATTTAGCTTTTACTTTTTGAATAAAGTAAATTTATTGTTCCTCAAACCCAAGAATTATACTTTCTAATAGAATATTTTTGCTAAGCATGAACATGCATAGTCAGAAAGAACATGTTCCTAAGTAGGAAAATTTCCCCTTAGATACATTCTGCCAAAATATTACTTAGACAATCTGTTACACTGTCTGTAATCTTCAAGTCTGAAGATGGCTGCATTCCTTAACTTCGCCTGTCTAGAATCTGAATAACCACTACAGCACACTACAGGGACTGTACATGCTATATAAAAATGGAAGATGCTTCACAAACAACTTACTGTGGAGTTCTCCCCAAGGAAGCAATTAAAGTAATAATGATATCAGAAGATACAAACTATTCTAAATGTGAAATATTAATGAGAATATCTGCCTGAAATGATTATACTTCCTCTCAGTAGCTTCTTTGACTCACAAACAGATGGCCCTGAGAGGTAAGAACTGAAAAACATACACTGGAATTGGCAATTAAAAAGTAGGTCACTGGTAACCTTAGTGAGAACAACTTCAATAGAATGATGGAAAAAAGTCAGAGCTATTAGTTGCATGTAGTTGAGAAATCAACAGAATGAAAATAAAGACAATAAGAGAAGTTACTCTTTTGAGAAATATAGATAAGAGGATAAAAGAGGAATAAACAGTAACTAAAGAAGAGTGCTGTCATTTTACTTTTGATTAGACTGGAAAATTTAAGTTTACATTCAAGGTGAAGAAACCAGATTCCAAGACAGAAAGGAAAGTACCAATGATGTTGAGAAGAGTCTTCTCAACACCAGACTGAGCAAAAATAAGCACCTAGCTAGAAGAGGAGAAAATCCACACAGCTGCTGAAGGTCGAGGGGGATGAACCGGGGCTCTAATTTGAAAGAAAGGTATCCAGAATCTAAGTTTCTTAATGATACACTGTCCTGCCTTCAGAGGGTTGATTATTCAGTGATCAAAACGAAGGAAAGAGGCTAGATGGCAAGTACTGAGATCTGGAATGCTTAAAGAAAGTAAGAGAGACTTCTCTCTCTCCCTCTGCTCTCTCTCTCTGTCTCTCTCTCCCTGTCTCTGTCTATCTGTCTGTCTGTCTGTCTCTCTCTCTCTCTCTCTCTCTCTCTCTCTCTCTCTCTCTCTCTCTCACACACACACACACACACACACACACCAATAGCATCATTGCTTTTGAAACTAGATTAGGAGTCCCATGAAGTGTCTCAACAGAAAAAGGCACTTGTGGCCAAGCCTGGAGATCTGTGTTTGGTGTCCACGACATGGCAGGAGAGAACTAGCTCCCATAGGCCTGACCTTCACATATGCGCACTGGCACATGCTCACAAACACAAATAAATAAATGTAATAAAATTAAATAAAAAATAATAGTGATAGTGGTAATAAAACTAGACCAGGACTTCTGCCTCTGATTGGTCAAGATGGTACAAAAGGCCAGATTGACTCTCCTCTATGAAATACACAAATGGATGCAATCTATGATCAGTGGTTTCCAAGACATTGTGTATCACAGAACAAACAAAATGATCTCTGAGAGATAGGAAACAGGAATTTCCAGGGCACAGCACAGGGTAGGGGTAACAGACCAGCACATCAGATCATGGAAGGGTATACCAGAGAGGAGATAGCTACACAAACTCAAGTGACAGACCTGCAAAGGATTCACCCAGAATAAGTAGCAAAACTCTTCTCAGCATGTGTGATGAAAGCCCTAGAGGAACAAACAGCCATCTCAAACATTGGAGGGGAAATATCGGCTAGTCACACATGGTTGGTAATTCCTGGTCCATAAAGCCTGGCTGGGAGCCTCATAATGAACATTAGGTATGTGGAAAGATGGTAAGATGTTCTGCCTCTGAAACAGGAAGTAATGAGTCTAGGTTAATCACTGTTCCAATTTTGCTAATAAATCTTAAAACAAGTCTCAGAAGGTTCAATCTATGTGTGAATAGTTGCAGAAGACAGCAAAAATACTTAAAAGACAGAAAAGGCAGCCAGCATCACTCAAGGTGATATTCACTGTCTGTGACACAAGCAAAGGCAATCTAACCAAACAAGTGGGAGGAAAACAACAGAGCAGTGTCAAACAGGGTACTTCTAATCAGCCCTGAATCCTAGAGCTCCAATTTCATTTATTAGGGGGAGGGGGAGGAGATATACCAGAGGAGAGATGTGAGATGAGATAAGTTTACTTTACAGAATTGTTATAGCATTTCCATGAGAAAAATGTTGAACCAGTCACAAATAATATTCTGAACTGTGTAAGATTAAGACTTTTTTCAAAGAACAAAAATATCATATTTTAAAAGTTTAAGATTTTTCCATTATAGTAAAGGCTCTGGGGAGAAGATATTCAGATATATACTGAAAAAAATAGTAAGACAAATTATGACCAGAGTGATAACTCAGTGAGTAAAAGTGCTTGCCTATGTGACTGTGACCTGAATTTAACCCCAGGGACCCGAGGAGAAAAATCAACTTCCAAAAGTTGTGCTTGGAGCTCCAGATGTGTGCCATGGGATGCTTTGATCAGGATGTCCACGCATGCAAAATAAAAGTAAAAAGTGAAAAAACAAATTGAAGAGACTCATCAATGGAAAAGAGCCACGCCTATAACAACCCTACATTTTAAACAACTTGTAAAAAAAGTGATAGAGTACATTTTAATAGATGACAATACTAGATAACAGCCAAAATTAAAACTCAGACAGGTTTCATTCTCTTTCTGGCGTGATGATGGCTACCATTACCAAGGGGTCTCAGAGTTGGCAAGCTCTTATACATCTCTATTTTGTTAATGAGGATATAAATTCCATGAGATCAGGGCCCCACCCTATGACTGAATTTAACTCTGTTTCTTCCATTAGATGGCTGTAGTGTTTGTTTCCCTGTTTCCTCCACAGTGCAGCAGTTGTGAGGACTTTCATCTCACTAAATTTCATCATGTGTGTGGAGTGGAGGGCAAGGAAAGAGGATTATAGACTTCTGAGCCCACTTTCCACAGGAGAGTCCGACCATACGTAATAGTAAAATTGACTGGTATGAGATATCTTGATGGTGCAGCTGCTAAGAGTCATCAAGGGGACTGCTGGGTTGTACAGCTGAGTTGTTCATGCTTGCATAAGTAGCCCTAAGAAACCCATTGATTCATCAAGCTGGACTTGGATAAAATATTTCACTGCTCTGCCTTTGTCCTATCTACAGTGAAAAGACATTTCTTCACATTTCTCCAGAAAAAGTCACACAACAAGCTTTGTCCCAATACTGGAGAGATAGTTTTCAATATAGTAATTGTGTCTGTGTGGTGGGGAAACACACACAAGCATTAGTTCATAAAAGATGGTTTGAGTATTTTCAACAATTCTTAGTTTCTTTTCTCTCTCAGCTTTAAGACTTCAATTGTATGTAGAAAGTTAAAGCAGTCTTTGCTTTACTTCCTGGGGCCTTTACTTGGATTAATATTAATGTTTATGTCTTGAAATCCTTAATCCCCTCCCTCCTTTAGGGTTAAATCTGCTATTATTCTAACCTATTGAAATAATTTCAGATACTGTATTTTTCTTTACATTGACAATTTACCTCATTGCCCCTTAAATACTTGGGCATATTTAAATGCTTGTAGAGTGGCTTTAAACTCCTGGTTCACTCATTCCATTGAGTCTTTGTTCTTGACTGGGATGGGTCCTACTTTCCTGTTTCTTCCAGGTATGCACACTATAATTACATGTTGGATATGTGATTTTATATTGCTGAATAACATTTTGTTGTACTTGCTAGTTTTAGACTCAACTGAGCAAAAACACTGTGATGGCTATTCTTGTTTGTCAACCTCACTACAGCTGAAATGAACTACAATCTAGAAATGGGGGGCACACCTATGAGAGGTGTTTTTTGTTGTTGTTGTTTTGTTTTATTTTTTTGGCTTGGTTTGAAGTGACTAAATGCACTCCTAGTATGGAGGTTTGAGAGAGGAAGATATACACCTTTGATCCTGATCTTGAGGTAGGAAGACTCAGCTTTAAGCTGGGCCACACCTTCTGCTGTAAGTCAATAATAAGGACATAAAAGGAAGCTTTTGCTCTTTGCCTCCTCACCCTCTCCTTGTTAGCACATCTATTCCTTCACTGGCATTGGAGCCTACTTCTTCAGGACTCCAGAATACACTGAAGACCAGCTGAGACATCCACACAGACTACAGACTGAGCAACTACTAAATTCTTTGGACTTTTCATTCATAGCCAGCCATTGTTGGATTAGCTGGACCACAGCCTGCAAATCATTCCAATAAATTCCCTTCATATACAGAGAGAAATTAATTCCATTAGTTCTGTTACTCTAGAGAACCCTGACTAATGAGCAGTAAACCCTTGACTCTTGTGTTTTGTACAGCTGTTTGGAATAGAGAGGCAGAAAGTTGAATGACTTTGGAGTTCAGACTGTTTCCTTTCCTCATGGATCACTGCACAACATCCAGTGTCTAAAAATTACTCTCACGAACTTTATTTAGCATTTCAGCTAAAAGTTTGAGACAACTGTGTTGCAGCAGTTGATTTGATAGATGAGAGTCAGTCTGTGTTAACCTCTCTTGTTTTCAAGATGTATGTGACTTTGTATCAAAAAAATGACTAGTCCTTATTATACTATGTTTAATGGTAAGGTTATGGTTTTCCAGCAGTTTCACAAAGTATCAGCCATAGGACAACAGAATGCACATGGGTGTTGTAGGATGTATTCTCCTGGGAACGGGCTTCCACTTAAGACAGGGAGAGCTAAGTAGGAACAGCGAAATAGACAGGACAGGTGAGAGCAAAGCTCTATCTACATTTAAAATAGACTTTTCCAGGAATATTTGTGATATAAACAATTCATGAGTGTTGTCAATTATAATAAAGTTACACTGGACTGAGTACACTATTTAAAATATGTGACAATGGCTAGACTGATTTATGTCAACTTGCCACAAACTAGAGTCAGATGGAAAGGATTCTTAATTGAGAAAATGCTTCCATAGGATTGCTCGGCAGGTTAAGTTTATAGGTCATTTTCTTGGCTGACCATGATGTAGGAAGGCTCAGCTCACTGCTGGTGGTACCAACACAGTGCAGATGTTTTTGGATGATATAAGAATGCAAGTTGAACAAGACTGAACAGACCAGTAAGCATTACTCCATGGAATCTGCTTCAGTTCCTCCCTTCAGGTTCCTTTCCTCCTTGAGTTCCTGACCTGATTTCAATCAGTAATAGATAGTTATCTAGGAGTAAAAGTAAAATGAAATAAACCTTTCCTTCCTGAATTGCTTTTGGTCACTGTGTATAGCACAGCAGAAGAAACCCTAACTAAAACATAGATTAATATCAACAATAGGGCTTTTTAAAAAAATGTTTATTTATTACTTCAAGTTACATCTCCATCACAGTCAACTCTTTCCATCCCTCCACTAACGCTCTCCCCCTTCTTCCACCTATCCTACTCCTCCAGTGTGGGGTACCCCTATATATCAGCCCCTCTCAGTTCAGCAGTCATATAAGGGCTAAGAGCTTCCTCTTGTACTGGGAGCCTATATGGTAGCTCTCCTAGGGCAAAGTATCCCAATACAAGTCTATGTTCCTGTTTCTTTCAGTCTGTTAGCTGCAGGATAGTTATTCTGTACAATATGGCTAAAATCCAGCTATAACTGAATATATGCCCTGTGCATCCTTTTGGTTCTAGGTTAGTTCACTCAGGATGAGCTTTTCTAGTTCCATCCATGGTGTAAATTGCATGATGTCTTTGTTTTTGATAGCTGAGTAGTATTCCATTGTGTAAATGTGCGACAGGTTTTTTTTTTTTTTTTAATCCATGCTTTGGTTGAGGGACATCTGGGTTGTTTCCAGTTTCTAGCTATCACAAATAAAGCTGCTATGAACATAGGTGAGGATATGTCCTTGTGGTTTGGTAAGGAATCATTTGGATGTATATCCAGGAGTGGTATGGCTGGGTCTACAGGTAGAGCTATTCCAAGTTCTCTAAGATATCACCAGACTGATTCGCATAGTGGTTGTAGTTTGCACCCCCTCTCCCTGCAGCAATGGAGTAGTATTCCCCTTTCTCCACAACCTCACCAGCATGTGCTGTCATTTGAGTTTTTGGTCTTAACCATTCTGACAGGTGTGAGATGGACTCTCAGAGTTGTCTTGAGTTGCATTTCTTGAATGATTAAGGATGTTGAGAATTTCTTCAAGGGTCTCACAGCCATTAGAGATTCCTCCTTTGTGAATTCTAGGTTTAGCTCTGTTCCCCACTTTTTGATTGGATTATTTGGTATCTTGGTGTTCAGTTTCTTGAGTTCTTTATAAATTTTGGATATTAGCCCTTGGTTGGATGTGGGGTTGGTAAAGACCTTTTCCCAATTTGTAGGTTGCTGTTTTGTTCGAATGACAGTGTCCTTTGCCTTACAGAAGCTTTTCAGTTTCATGAGGTCCCATTTATTGATTGTTGGTCTTAAAGCCTAACCTATTAGTGTTCCGTTCAGAAAATGCCACCTATGCCACCAAAGGGTTTGAGACTTTCCCCCACTTTCACTTCTATTAGACTTAGTGTATTGGGCTTTTATATTAAGGTCTTTGATCCACTTGAACTTAAGTTTTGTGCAAGGTGATAAATATAGGTCTACTTGCATTCTTCTACATGTTGTCATCCAGTTAGACCAGCACCATTTGTTGAAGATGCTGTCCTTTTTCCATTGTATAGTTTTGGCTTCTTTGTCAAAAATTAAGTGACCATAATTGTGTGAGTTTATTTCTGGGTCTTCAATTCGATTCCATTGATCAACTGGTCTGTTTCTATACCAGTACCATGGTGTTTTTATTACTATTGTTCTGTAGCATAGCTTGAAATCTGGGATGGTGATACCTCTAGATATTTTTTTATTGTACAGGATTGATTTAGCTATTCTGGGTTATTTTGTTTTTCCATATGAAGTTGAGAATTGTTCTTTCAATGTCTATAAAGAATTGTGTTGGTATTTTGATAGGAATTGCATTGGCTCTGTATATTGCTTTTGGTAGGATGGCCATTTTTATTATGTTGATCCTACCTATCCATGACCATGGGAGATCTTTCCATCTTCTTGTATCCTCTTCCATTTCTTTCTTGGAGGACTTGAAGTTACCTCCAGGTATTTTATATACTTTGTGGCTATTGTGAAGGGTGTTGTTTCCCTATTTCTTTCTCAGCCCATTTAATTTTTGTATAAAGAAGGGCTTCTTATTTTTTTGAATTAATTTCGTATCCAGCCACCTTCCTGAAGGTATTTATCAATTCTAGGAGTTCTCTGGTGGAATTTTTGGGGTCACTTATGTATACAATCATATCCTCTGCAAACAGAGATACTTTGACTTCTTCCTTTCCAATTTGCATCCCTTTCATCTCCTTTAGTTTTCTTATTCCACTAGCTAGAACTTCAAGTACTATGTTGAAGAGATACGGGGAGTATGGGCATCCTTTCCTTGCCTCTGATTTTAGAGGAAAAGCTTTAAGTTTCTCTCTATTTAATTTGATATTGGCTACTGGCTTGCGGTACACTGCCTTTATTATTTCTAGATATGATCCTCATATGCCAGCTCTCTCCAGGACTTTTAGCATGAAGTGGTGTTGGATTTTTTCAAATGCTTTTTCAGCTTCAAATGAGATGATCATGTGATTTTTTTCTCTTTCAGATTGTTTATAGGGTAGATTACATTGATGGATTTTCATGTATTGAACTACCCGTGCATTCCTGGGATGAAGCCTACTTGATCATCATGTATGATACTTTTGAGGTATTCTCGGATTCGGTTTGCAAGTATTTCATTGAATATTTTCGTGTCTATGTTCATGAGGGAAATTGGTCTGAAGTTCTTTTTCTTTGTTGGATCTTTGTGAGGTTTAGGTATCAGGGTGACTGTAGACTCATAGAATGAGTGTGGCAGTGTTCCTTCTGTTTCTATTTTGTGGAAGAGTTTGAAAAGTATTGGTATTAGCTCTTCTTTGAAAGTCTGGTAGAAATCTGGGCTGAAACCATCTGGCCCTGGGCTCTTTTTGGTTGGGAAACTATTGACTGCTTCTATTTCCTTGTGGGTTATACCACTGTTTAATATGTTAACCTGATCTTGATTTAACTTTGGTTAAGTGGAATCTATCACGAAAATTGTCCATTTTGCTTAGGTTTTCAAATTTTGTGGAGTACAGGTTTTCGAAGTAAGACTTAAAGTTTCTCTGGATTTCTTCAATGTCTGTTATTTCTTCCTTCTCATTTCTGATTTTGTTGATTTGGGTATTTTTCCCTCTGCCATTTAGTTAGTTTGGTTAATGGTTTGTTTATTTTGTTGATTTTCTCAAAGAACCAACTTGGTTTCGTTGATTCTCTGTATTCTTTTTGTATCTAAGTTTTTAATTTTAGTCCTGAGTTTGATGATTTCATGCCTTCTGCTCCTCTTGGAAGTGTTTGCTTCTTTTTGTCTTAGCTCTTCCAGTTCTGCTGTTAATTTGCTAATATGAGCTGTCACAATTCCCTTCTGAATGCACTTAGTACTATGAACTTTCCTCATAGCACTGCTTTTATTGTTTCCCATAGGTTTGGGTATGTTGTGCCTTCAATTTCCTTGGATTTTAAGAAGTCTTTGATTGACTTCTTTTTTCTTCCCTGACCCAGTAGTCATTCAGTAGAGAGTTGTTCAGTTTCCATGAATGTATACGCTTTCTATTATTTCTGTTGTTGTTGAAGTCCAGTTTTATTCCATGGTGGTCTGAGAAGATACAAAGGGTAATTTCAATTTTCTTGTTATCTGTTGAGGCTTGCTTTATGTCTAACTATATGGTCAATTTTGAAGAAGGTTCCATGAAGTGCTGAAAAGGAGGTGTATTCTGGGTTTTGGGGGTTTTTTTTGTTTTTGTTTTTTTGAGGTGGCACAGTGGTTAAGAGTGTAGCATGTACTACTCTTTTTTTAAAATGTTTATTTATTACTTCAGGTTACATCTCCATCACAGTGCCCTCTTTCCACCACTCCCAGTCCCACCCTCCTACCCTCTACTCCCTATCCCTTCCAACGCACTCCTCAGGAGTGGATTGTCCCTACAGATCAGTCCCCCACCCCAGTTCAGCAGTCATATGAGGGCCAAGAGCCTCCTCATACACTGGGGGCCTACAAGGCAGCACCACTAGGGCAAAGTGTCTCATTGACATGGTCACTTAGTTTTTGACAAAGAAGCCAAAACCATACAATGGAAAAAGGACAGCATCTTCAACAAATGGTGCTGGTCTAACTGGATGTAAACATGTAAAAGAATGAAATTAGACCCATACTTATAACCTTGTACAAAACTTAAATCCAAGTGGATCAAAGACCTTAACATAAGGCCTGACACACTAAATCTATTAGAAGAAAAAGTGGAGAAAACCCTCGAACTCATCAGCACAGGTGACAACTTCCTGAACAGAACACCAACAGCTCAGGATCTAAGACCAACAATCAATAAATGGGGCCTCATGAAACTGAAAAGCTTCTATAAGGCAAAAGACACTGTCATTCGAACAAAACGGCAAACTACATATTGGAAAAAATCTTCACCAACCCCACATCTGACAGAGGGCTAATATCCAAAATTTACAAAGAACTCACGAAATTAAATACCAAGAAACCAAATAATCCAATCAAACTATGGGGAACAGAAGGTGTATTCTTTTGTGTTTGGGTGAGATGTTCTGTAGATACCTGTTAGGTCCATTTGGTTCATGACCTCTGTTACTCTCATTATTTCTCTTTGGTTTCTGTCTCAATGACCAGTCCACTAGTGTGAGTGAGGTATGGAAATCTCCCACTATTTTTTTTTAAACATATATTTATTAGTGAGGTAGAGTCTATCTTTGTTAGTGAGATGCATTTCTTGTATGGAGTAAAATGATGTGTCTTGTTTACAGATAAATTCTGTAAGCCTGTGTCTTTTTATTGGAGAGTTGAGCCCACTGATGTTGATAGATATTAATGACCATAGGTTGTTATTTCCTGTAATTTTGGTGTAGGTGGTGGTTGTGTATTTGTGTGTTTCTTTTGGTTTAACTGCAGTGGAATTTTTTGTTTCCTGTCCTTTCTTGGGTGTAGTTATCTTCTCTGCGTTGGAATTTTCCTTCTAGGATCTTCTATAGAGCTGGATTTGTGGAAAGATATTGTTTAAATTTGGATTTGTGATGGGATATCTTGTTTTCTCCATCTATGGTGATAGCAAGTTTTGCTGGGTATAGTAGTCTGGGCCAGCACCTATGTTCTCTTAGGGCTTTCAGGATATCTGCCCAGGCCCTTCTGGTTTTACAATTTCTGAGGAGAAGTCTGGTGTAGTTCTAATGGGTCTGCCATTATATGTTACTTGACCTTTTCTCTTACAGCTTTTAATATTCTTTCTTTGTTGTATACATTTGAAGTTTCAATAATTATGTGGTGAGAGGAATTTCTTTTCTGTCTAATCTATTTGGTGTTCCGTATGCCTCTTGGATTTTTACCAGTATCTCTTTCTTTAGGTTTGGGAAATTTTCTTCTATAATTTTGTTGAAGATGTTTCCCGTACATTGGAGTTGGGAGTCTTCTCTTTCATCGAGGCCTGTAATTCTTAGGTTCTGTCTTTTGAGTTCTTAATTTCTTGGAGGTTGTGGGTGAGAACTTTTTTAGATTTCTGCTTTTCTTTGATTGTTGTACTGATTTCTTCAACCGAGTCTCCCATGGCTGAGATTCTGTCTTCCATCTCTTGTATCCTATTTGTGATACACATGTCTGTAGTTCCTGTTCTCTTCCCTTGGTTTTCCACTTCCAGGAATGTCTCCACTTGAGTTTTCTTCATTCCTTCCATTTTAAATTTCAGTTCTTGAAATGTTTTATACATTTACTGTTCCAATTTGGATGTCCTCGCCTGCAAATCTTTCATAGCTTTTTCTCTTTCCCACTCTTTTTTGACTGAGTTAGCTTGGAGGTCTCTAATAGAATTCTCCATTGCTTTCAATTGAAGAAGTATGATTTCTTTAAATTCTCTCAGGGATTTATTTTCTTCTTTTAAGGGCTCTATCATTGTCATGAGTATGGATTTATCATCATTTTCTTGTGTTTCAGTGGTGGTGGGATGGTCAGTTCTTGCTGTATTAGCATCACTGAATTTTGTTGGAGTCATACTTCCCTGATTTTTGTCAGTTTTGTTCTTTCACTGACCTTTAGCCGTCTAGTTGTCCTTAGCTGATTGTTTCTAGTGTCTTCTGGACCTGATGCCAAGGAGAGTTCTGGTGTAGATGCCATATAATCGTGGTGGTCAGTAGCTCTACACAAGATGGAACTGTTGATGCTGAAGACCAAGTATCCTGCCAGGAGAGGCAAGGTGGAGTGGCTGGGAGATCCGATATGAACACTACCGCCTGTCTACAGGGCTTGGAGTTAGTAGAGTTCCGCCTTCTTTTAACTTGACCACCTCTGCCTTTCAGTCCACTCTGATCTTACTGTTCCTGTGGCTCTGCTGGTGCTCTTTTGGGTGCTGGAGAGACCGTGTGGAAGTTGGGCTCTCAGGAAGTCAGGGAGGACAGGACCTCTGTCTCACAGTCGGAGCTGCCTGGCCAGGCCCTGCATTGATCAAACCTGTGCACAACGGTACCATGGCAGGAAGGGGCATCTGCTGCCTTGTCTGGCTGCAATGTTCTTCTGAGTTTTCTAATAGTGCCACTTCTTATGGACCAAGCATTTAAACACATGAGTCTATTGGGGCCATTCCTATTCAAACCACCTCACTCAGCATATAAAAACAGCACTTCGCAAAAAATTATGTAAGCTCTCTCTATCTTCATATGGATCTTGAAATAAAATTTAGGTCCCAAGACTTGAGTAGCAAGTGCCTTTGCTTATTGAACCATGTGATAGGCCCAAGCAAGTCATTCTAATTACAACTTGTAATTCACTGCTGAGATATTTATTTGTTTATATCAAATCTTCATTTTATAACTCCATTTAAAAAGAATTCACTCTAATAAAGTATTAACTAAATCTTTAACATCAATTGGTTTATATTATCTACATAGGAAATAATACTCAGCTCAATTAATATTATTCTAAGCTGGGCATGGTGGCACACATCTTTACATGTCAAAACTTGGAAGGCAGAGGCAGGAAGATCTCTGTGATTTTGTGGCCTCGTCTACAAAGCAGAGTCAAGGTTGTTATACAGAGAAACCCTGTCTCAACAACAAAGAAGAATATTATTCCAATACTAATTGTAAAACTAATGAAATGGGTAAGAGATTACTCATTAAACATTTAAGAGAAATGACAATTTTAAAATAAAAGTAAAATGTTTATAAACCAATACTTTGGACATCAAATTTTAAAGCAACTTAACATTTAAAATGAAACAAATGGCTATAAACTTACAGTTTGCTGCTGCATGAAAGTGAGAAGAAAGAGCCAGAGTAACTGCATTCCAGAACATGTACAAAATGTCCGGCTGTCCATCCTGTGAGCCAAACATAAACAATAGGAGAGTGTTTGCTTATTTCAAGCTGTGTAACAAAGACTGGAGAGATACTCAGCACTTAAGAGCAGTGACTGATCTTCTAGAGGACTCAAAAGGTTCCCAGAACTCATAATAGCTGGCTCACAACTATTGGTAGCTCCTGTCCAGTGTGCCCCCACATGTGACATTCACTCAGACACTTAGTCATACATATACATAATAAAGTAACCAACAGAAAGATAAAGACAATTCAAGTTATATTTTACATTTAAGTAATTACTTGCTATCCTATCCTGCTCTTCTACTCATTAGCCCCATGGCCTTGGGCAAGGAGTGTGCACATTCTCAGTCTTTGTCTCCTCTTCTATAAGCTGGCTGGGAGCAGAACCATCACCCAGCACTTTATGAGAATTACAGAAGTTAGTACATGCCTTGGGCCACTACATGGCATACAATGAACTCTGATAAATGCTTGCTATTATCACCCTCATCCTTTGATATACACAAACAATTTGTATGACTGTAGCAAGACAGACAAAGCATACTCATTCCAGGGATCACTAGCATTATAAAAGAGAATGTTTAAACTCTTGATATAAATTTTTAAAAGAAAAGCAAAAGTGACATTATTACTACTAACTCAAAGGCTCAGGATAATTATATTAAACTTTGAGCATGTTTTATAAATAGATACTGAAAAGGAAAGGCAAGTATTGATACACATAGAATTTGTTAAAAAAGAAAATGTAGGGACTGGAGAGATAGCTCAGTGGGTAAAGTTCTTGTCACATAAGCATGAGGACATGACACTGAATTCCAAAAGCCACATAAAAAGCTGTGTGTGGCAGTGAACACTGGTAAACCCAGTGCTTCTTATGGTAAGAAGGGAGGCAAGTAGGAGCAGAATTCCCAGATACTTGTGGCATGCTGTTGTCTCACCCCCACAAAGATGTTAAAATAGATTTGCCACATGGTTTATTAATCTTACTTCTGAATACTTATCTCAAAGAGATTTAAATACCCATTGAACCCTCTGCACCACTACTTACAAAAGCCAAGAAGTGAAACCAACAAACAAAATCCCAAATTATTAGTGGGTAAGTGGTCGGTACAGAAGGAAATGGAGGGATAAAACACAAATCATACCAAGGTTTGCTAAAGCCTTAAGGAATTATCTTATATTTACCTAAAATTATATACAATACGTATCCTGACACATACACACACAGACATACACGCACACACATGCACCTTTACCTTAAAGGAAGTTAAGCCATTTGGGCTAACAATGCTCCCCACAAGAACCATGAACTGACAAAAATTCCAGTACGAGGCAAGAGAAACCTCTTTTTGAAAAAGTGGTCAGGGTAGGCCAAGTAAATCCCCAAACTATATAAAAATCAATGTAGCCCTCGGGTGCTTCTCAGGGATTGAGGATGGGCCCTCATCACTGAAGTCACTGTACACTTAGACACAGGATGCAGATGACTCAAACTGGATCTGGCCTGAAAGCCTGCTTCCTGTGGTCGAATTTCCATGGTTCCAGAGAATACTGTGCAAGCTCCCAAGGGAGGGAAGCAACCAAACAGTCCTACCCAGCTGCCATACCTCTGAATCGCAGCATTTACTGGAATGGTATGATATGCACAAAGGTGCAGTAAATGGACAATTATGTCAATGGCAACAAACAGTGATCTAACTAGACATAAAGTCCACTTAACAGTAGGAAAATCTGCCTAGTACTGGAAATCTAGCCAGCTTCCTGGAGCTAATGAGGTCATGGACCTTAGAAAAGAATCTACTATGCTAGACCAGCACAATTCCTTAATATTCTCTATATCTTAGCTTTATACCCATAGGTAAGTGTAGCACCACCCCTCATCAAAAAGGCTTCTCTTTATTGCAAATTTCAGCCATCGCTGAAAACCAAGATCAACAGGTTGTGGGGAGCCTAGCCCTAATGGATAGATACATCTATGGCTCAGGGAACATCTTGGAAGAGCAGAGAGAAAGACGTTAGGAATCAGAACACTAGGAATTCTGCTGTGAGACAGTCTCTCCTAGAAATGATTGTACAAACAAAAATAAAGGGATTTTATTTTTGGGATAAAGGAGATATCAACGGACATGTTAATACGGAAGGGAGAAATGGCATAGGGTCCCACCCCTAGACTAGGAATTACAGGTGACTAATGACTAGAGGAAGGAGAAACCCCAAGGGTAAGCCGCTGTATTGGTTATCTAAGGCAGAGTGGTGGTCAGTCCTGACACCATACATACACAGACAACAAAAACAGACTCAGATTATATATGTATATCTGTGCAAACACATTCGTGCATACACACACACACACACACACACACACACACACACACACACACGTGACAATAATAACCAAAGAAAAAGAGGTCATTAACTTAAGCATGGAGGGCAAAATTGGGGTTTGAGGAAAGAAAGAACAGGGAAAAGTGATGTCATTCTATTTCAATTAAAGCATATTAAAAAAGAAAACATGGTACATGCACACAATGGAATATTATTCAGAGTTTAAAGTAAAATAAACTCTGTCAAATACTAAAAACTAGATGAACTTTGCAGACATATGCTAAGTAAAATAAGCCAAAGACATACATACATACATACATACATACATGCATACATACATACATACATACATATACATACATACAAACATATTTGATTTTACAAGGTAAAAGCTTTACAGATTTCTAAAAACATGGTAGACATAGGTAACATTACTGTATTTTAGAATTAAAAAGTTAGGATATTAAAGCTTTAGCTTTTATTTTACCACAATCAAAAAGTACTTGGGAGCCAAGTATTTGGACTACAAAGTGAGTCCAGGACAACTAGGGCTTCACAGTGAAACCCTGTCTCGAAAAACAAAACAAAACAAAAAAAGTATTTGGGGTGTTGAAGTGACTCAGTGGATAAAGTATTGACTCTACAAGCACGAGGACCTGGGTGTGGATTCTAAGATTGTGCCATGAATGTGTAACCCCAGTACAACTAGGCAGAGAAATACAGATCCTGGGGGTGTTAGCTGCCAGCTAGTCTAGTAACATACCTAGCTCTGGGTTCAGTGAGAGACTGTCTCCAAAACTAGGTGGGAAGTGATAAAGTAAGACCCAAGACTGACCTCTGGCCTCCACATCTGCATGTACACATGTGCAAACACATATATCTCTGTTGGGGTAGTGTTAAGCATTCTAAATGTTAATTAATTGGTCCTGCTTGCTGTCTGTTACTTACATTGAATCTGATTGGTTAAATAAAATGCCGAGGCCTGAGATTGGGCAAAGACAGAGAAAGGTGACTTCCTGGGATTAGAGCAGGAAGCCTGCACTTTAGAAAGAGGATTAAAAGATTCCAGCCAGCAGCAGGAAGAAGGCAGTCCAGCCACGAGCAGGAGGAAGGAAGACACATGCCATGGGTTAGGAAAAAGAAACTCATTCCACATGGCCAGGAACATTGGCATGGCATGGAAAATGGCAGTCCAAGGGGACGTATATATGGGATCATATTTGGGTAATAGAATTATGAGCTAGCACAGATGGGCTAAGATTCCTCAACTCAGGCCTAGGCTTGATAAAATTCATGCGGTCTCTGTGTGCTCATTTATAATGGTTGGTTAAGGAACAGTCGCCGAACCAATTAACAATAACATAAATACTGGGGAAATACTTTAATTAGCCATATTTCTTTTTACATATCTCACACATACATACACAAAGTATTTATAGGGAATGGTGGTGCATGCTGTAATCCCAACCACCCAGGAGGCTGAGGCAAGAGGATCATGAGGTTAAAGTCAGTCTGGGCTACATAGTAAGATAATGTTTCCAAATCAAACAAACAAAAAACAACAACAAAAATTTTATGCTGAGTTTCTGCAAATTTAAAAAATAATAACCTAAGTGGAATTAAGAGATGGGTCAATGGTCAAGAGCACTGACTCCTCCTCTGGAGGACTTAGGTTCACGTCCAGCACCCACATGGCAGCTCTCAACTGTCTGCAACTCCTGTTCCAGGGAATCTGACACCCTCACAGAGACATACAAGCAGTTAAAACACCAATGTACGTAAAATAAAAATAAATTTTAAAAAATAACCGTTTATTAAGATTTGTTTCTTTTTATAAAGCACCAAGATGAATGTAGCGTTGTTTATTTTCTTATTGGAGACATTGAAGTATTACTAGATTCTCTAATAATATTAAATGATCCTCACATCGATGAAAGCTCAAACCACCTAGTTTAGAATACAATGTACATAATTATTTACTATATCATTGAGCCTCAGGAGACAGTATGGTCCTTGTTTACACCATGACTTCAACACAAGACTGTGCTCCAAATAAATTTTCTCTTTTTTGATTCTTTTGAGACAGGGATTCATAATGCAGATTATACTGGCCTTGAACTCACCACAATTCATCTGCCTCAGACTCTAGAGTGCTGTCATTATGGGCATATTTCACCAGGTCTGGTTTGAACACATTATCCAAATCAACTTTGTTTGATACCTAAAATTTTTATTTTTATATATCTTTTGTTTGTTTGTTTTGTTTTTATGGTTTTTTGTTTTGTTTTGTTTTCTTTTTCAAGACAGGGCTTCTTTGTGTAGCCTTGGCTATCCTGAAACTCACTCTGTAAACTGGGCTGGCCTTGAACTCAGAGATAAGCCTGCCTCTGCCTCTCCAGTGTTGGGATTAAAGGAGTGCTCCACCACTGCCCCTGGAGCTATTTTTACATTTGTAACAATAATTAGTTAGACTTTGTCTGGCTGAGGTGTGCATATATATGGAAGGATGCAGATGTTTATTTTGAAAGTACAGCTATATGATTCCCAATGTGAGCTACTTTTCTTATTAGGGGAAAAAACAGTGGTTCAAAACATAATTGGGGGCACTTTTGATAGACTGATAGATTTTCTCTCTATTAATAATCTGAAGAAATTTTATATATTAAAATGAATAATAAAATATTTTCAACATTTGGTAACTTTTTGTAAATGAAAAATGTAAGTAAAATTATTATTTTTGGCTATGAGCCTAACCTTTAACAGCTAAGCCATCTCTCCAGCCCAAAATTAGTATTTTAACTAATAAATTAATTATACTTTCTGGGAAAAGTCTATTTCATTTCACAACTCAGATTTAGTAAGAGAAAGTTTTTGAAATTTTCTCTATTCCACAGATCACTTCCTTTCCCTCGTTCTATACTGTTTGCTTTTAGATATGATCTTAAATTCAATATGGAAATTCTACCTTCACAGCTTTGCTTTTCTAAGAATCCATTAAGGGGCGGCATGTCTGGGCAACAGCCGCACAGCTTTCATCACTGCCTGTTTTGCTTCCCTTCTGCCCCTTTGTTTTCTGCATTTGTTGTATGTGATCTTTTTGTTTGCTTTCATCTTCTTCATGTATTGAGCACTACATTTTTCAAGTCCATCAAAGGACACATTTGGGGTTTTTTTCCCCAAAAAAAAGAATTTTAATCTTAAATGATCTCATATCTCACTTTTCAGAAGCAAAAATCAAAATACACCTTCTGAGGCTATGCTTTTTTTTAATAAATAAATTTATTTATTTGTTGCTTCAGGTTACATCTCCATTATATTGTCCTCTTTCCCCCCTTCCCAGCCCCACCCTCCTACTCTCTACCCCCTAACCTTTCCGTCCCACTCCTCTGAAGTGGAGTGTCCCTACATAACAATCCCTTGCCCCAGTTCAGCAGTCACATGAGGGCCAAGAGCCTCCTCATACACTGGGGGCCTACAAGGCAGTACCACCAGTGAAAAGTGTCTCATTGCCAGAGAGAGAAAACTAAAAAACAAACAAACAAAAAAAGTCTATGTCCATGTTCCCTTTGGTACATTGGTTGTAGTGTAGATATCCTGTACTATATAGCTAAAATCCTACTACAAGTGAATAGATGCTATGCTTTAAATAAATCAATTTAGAATTCAAAATGTCAGGAGTTAATAAACAAAATTATCAATGTAAAGATCTGAACAAACTATAGTTTTTCCTCAGTAAGTACTAGTGCAAGAAGAGCTTTTAGGCTATCCCAAGCAACCATCACCTATTTGTGTATTAATTAATATAAGGGATAATTCTTCCACTTAATGTTGTCAACTAGACTTTGGAGTGAGACAAAGTTGATGGTAGAGCAATGAAAACTTGATGTACTTTGATTTTTGTCCCAAATGTAAGCTAGAGGATAACAATGGCATTCTCTTTGTTATGCAATCAAGATCTCTTGGTTTTGACCTGAAAGCAAGACAGAATTCACCACATTGATATGGAAAAGGAGAGTATACAACATTAGAGATAGAGAGATGAAAAGCACAAGTGAATATATTTGGAAAAGAGGGAGGTAAAGATGTCGAGACAGGTAAGGGCAAGATCAAGAGGACCTGTTCATCATATAAGATGCTTCTCAGCCACTTGAGAGGTTTCACAAGAAAGTACCATAATGATCTAGATTTAGTTTAGGGAAAACACTCTGATAGTAGTATGGAAGTTTGACTGATTACAATAAGATAAATTAGGAATTCAATTAAAAAAAAAAAGCTACAAGAGGATTTTTCTAAGGCCACAGTAGTAGAGTAGCAAGACCAGTATGTAAGAAGTTGGTGTGACTAGATGAAAAATATACCATATTTATGACACACCAAAGCAAGATATATTTGAGAAGGACCAGAAAGATGGAGCCTGTGCAAACAAAATGGAACTCCAGAAGGAGCAGCTGGTGGGCAGAGAACAACGAGCTCATAGAGACCATGTTCTTAGAACCTGTGGGGCACCAAAGTGAAGAAGATCATCTATACCAACAACTATAAAGACTTTTATAAAATACTTATTTATAAAAATAAACAAAAGCATTTGTTTAAAAGCAAGATCCAGCTAAAGTGATTTGTATGATACCTCCATGAGGAGTTGGCAAAAATTGCTAGCATATATAAGATATTCCCCATATACCACATGTGGCATGAGAAAAGAAAAGATACTTAGGGGCATTTCATATATGAACTATAACAGCTGGGTTCAGAAGAGAGAATTAAGACAGAAGTAAATTTATCTATCCTGCATAAAATGCATCAGGACCAGCTATCATTGGTGGATTTGCAGAATATCTTATTCACTATCACTCTATCTCACATAGCATTTATTCTGACCAAGGAACTCACTTCATAGTCAGAGAAATGCAACGTTGGGCCCATGCCCATTGACTCTATTGATATTATATTCCCTTCCATTCTGAAGCAGCTGGCCTAACAGAATGGTGGGATGGCCTTTTGAAGACAGTTATAGCACCAATAACATGACAGTAACCTAAGGACCAGGGCAGGGTGTTCCAGAAGGTGGTATATGCTTTCAAGCAGCAGCCAATATAATGGTAGTTTCTCTCATAGTTAGGATTCAGCAGTCCAGGAAACAAGGAGGGGAAAGGAAATGTTTTTTTGTTTTTGTTCACTCACTATCTCAGCTAGTGACAAACTAGGGCAATGTTTGCTTCCTATTCTTACATACCTTAAGTTCTACTAGCCTAGAAGTTTGAGTTCTGAGCAGGGGAGTACTCCTGCTGGAGGCAAAACGAACACTCCATTGAACTGAAAGCTTGAGACTTGCTACTTTGGGCTTTTGATGCCCTTAAACCAAAGGTCAAAGAAAGGATTAGCAGTGTTAGGATGAGTGCTTGAACCAGAATACCAGGGGAATTTGGGTTGTTTCTGCACAATGGAGGTAGGAATATTATGTCTGAAGTTCAACAGATCCTTATGATGTCTCTTGGTGTTACCATGTCCTGTGATTAAAGTCAGCTGGAAATTACTACAACCCAATCCAAACAGAATGACAAAAGGCACAGACTACTGAGGAATAAAAGTATGGTCACTCTTTCAGGAAAACAAACAAACTAGGACCTGCTAAGGTGTTTGTTGAATGTAGAAAAAATACAGAATGGGTAACAGCAGCTAAGGCCAACTGACCAGTTGCAGAATCAAGGATGAATGTAACATATAAGTATTTCTGTCCTATATTGTTAATAGCATGTTTATGCATATATACATGCAGATATTATGTTCTCTTTACTCTCTTTATCGTACACTGTTACATCAATTGAGATAATATCAGTGGTTATCACACTTAAATTCTGAGATATTAAAAGACCAAGCATTGATAAGTATTCTAAAATAAATAATGCATTTTTGGTTGCAAATAAGATAGTTATATCATGCAGGGTAGGATTATGACCTGGCTATTGTTTTCATTTGGAAATTAAGTATGACATATGGAGATTTAACTAGGTGTCAGGTTTACAATGGATAAGACTTCTGGTGGCTAATATTGGTAGTCAACTTGACTACATTTGTCAGTATCCAAAACCCAAGAATCTAGGCATGCCTATTAGAGATTTTCTTGACTGAAATCATTTGAAGTGTGAAGATCCATCCTAAATCTGGGCCAGATCTCCTGGTAGTAGGCCAAATAAAAAGGCATGGAAAAAGGAAACTTTTACTTTTTTCCGGTTTGCCCCTACTCTTGCTGCTAAGTTCATCTATCCTGTTGCTGAAGCTTTCCTTTGCTGGTTTTGGAACCCACTTCTTCAGGATTCTATTGTAAACTGAAGACCAGCAGCTCCCTAGGAATTCCGCAGAATTCAACTACACATTAGGATTGTTGAGGCATTCGGTCCTGTGAAATGAAAAACTGTTGGGTTCTTTGCCTTTCCCTAAGGAGATAGCTATTGTTAAAATACCTGGACCACAGCGTAAAAGTCACTTTAATACCTTTCCTTTTATACATATATCCACTCATTTAATCAGTTCTGTTCCATTAGAAAGCCCTGACTAACACAGACTAACACCAGATTTGGGAGTTCTTGTTTTCGTATATGAACATTGAGAGAAGGACTGTTAGAAGAGAGTGAGAAGAAGTGCTTATCAGAACAAACACAGGAGGAGATTGGAGAGAAAGTATTAGTGGCAACTTCCTTCTACCTTCCAGACAAAGGTGTAAGTGAGAATAATAAGAAACGCCATGTTTTGGACATTGGCAAAGGTTTTTATGTCAAATGAGCTGACTGAGAAAGGGTCAGAGAGAAGCAGAGGAGCCAGGCTGAGATCAAAAGTAGAGAGAATGCAAGTGACTTAGGGAAAGTCTGTGCCAGAGATCTCTGTGGAGAGAGCGTGTGGTGAACCAGGAGGCCTGCAGATCTGATCAAAGACACAAGTGTAAATTAGATCTCAACTGTCTTCTGATTCAAAGCAGAGGAATCCTAGCTCTGCAAATACAAGACAAAGAAAGAAATTCTCTTTGCTGAAAAACTTTCAGGGGCTAAGTCTCATCTCATCTGACATGGAGTGTGAATAGGAAGAGCAATGTTTTAGATGTCTGGGTAGATAGATGACAAAAAAAACTGTGAAAAATACATAAATAAAAGTTCTCTCCAAACTCAAATCCTGTCTTTTGTCAGTCAGCTATACAGACACCTAAAATATCGCTGGGTCCTAGTCAGAACTTCAAGTCAGACGAGATGAGACTTAAACCAGAAATTTGGCAGCCACATATGCACAGGTATCAACACACATGCAAAACACAAATATACACACGTGTATGTATCACACACACACACACACACACACACACACAGAAAATAATCAGTAGAATAAAAAGACAGTTTGCACAGTGGAAGAAAATATTTGCTAACCAAGAATCAAATGAGGAGCTGGCATTAGAAACGTCTGATGTCTCATTTTTAAAGATTTTGTTAGATATCCATCCAATCAATTATCAAATACATCTTTTATATCAAGAGAGTGACACTGAAGAACTCTGTTTTAGTTCTTTTTTTCAACATATACTTCCTGGGTGAGGACTGAATTATAATTTCCCTCATCATCTTTGTCTGTGCTTAGTATTAAGGGTATGATAGACTCGCTAAATGTGTTGGGTGGGTGGGGAGTGTCCCTATTCTTTAGGATAATAGAATGATCTCTTCCTTGAATTCTTCATAATGTACACTTAAAGAAGTATCTTGGCTGACTGTTTCCTTGATAAGAGTTTAAACAACAGAATCAATCTCTTTAAAGGCTATAGGAATATGGGTCATGCTTTCTAATGCTAAGTAGACACTTAAAAGGTCTAGAAATATGTTCATTGCATCTTAAAATTAGTTCTTCATAGTATACTCATATATTTTTATAATGGAAAATTTAAATTCAGAGAAAATACACCAAGAAAAAAATTCATTCACTATTTGTTTTCTCAAATCGATTACTTGTTAATATCCAGCCACATTTACTTTATCACCTTCATTATCTTCTCCAAACTATTAGAGAGTAAGTAAAAAGCACAATGTCTGTAAAGAAATAAATTCATCTCTGAGAAATAAAGATATTCCTTTATTCTTTATATAAAACAGAGCATAATTATTAATAATGTTCAATTCCCTATGAATGACAGTTGAAATATATAGCAAGTGTAACTAAGTTCTATATATTGTAATGTGGTGGTCTGAATAAGAATGACCCTCAAAGGCTCACATATTTTAATGCCTTGTCACTAGGGAGTGGCACGATTTGAAAGGACTGCTTCAATTTGAAAGGACTGATTTAATGCCCTTTTGGAGGAACGGTATCCCTGGAGGTGGGCATCAAGGTTTCAAAAGTGCATGCTAAGTCCAGGGTTTATCTCTTCTTGCTGCCTGCAGATTTGGGTGTCGAAATCTCAGCTACTTGTCCAGAACTGTGTCTGCCTGTGTGCTACCACAGTTTATGCCATGATGAGAATGGACTAAACCTCTAAAACTGTAAGCGAGCCCCAATTAAGTGCTTTCTTTTATAGAAGATGCCATGGTCATGGTATCTCTTTTCAGCAATAGAACAGTAAGATGTTACATGAGCTGTGCATTTTGCATTCTGTAGTAATGCAAAACTAATTTATTAGCTTTTTTAGCTTCTTGAATATTCCACTGAATTTTGTGAGCTTGCATCTGGGTAAGGAACCATGTTTGTGTGCATCTATGCATGAGTGGAGATGATCATGTCACCTATAATATAGTCTAATGTCTTTCTTTCCCAATAGGAAGTCTTTTGTTGTTTTACTTATTATCTCTTAAAACAGACACAACTATGTGGAATACAAGTAACAACAGAAAAAAATAAATTCTTGTAGTCTACCCCTTTTTAGGGAAGAAATATTTGTTTTCATCGTTATATATTGAAAATCTTACCTATTTGTTTTTCATCAGAACCTTTTATCAACTTGAGAAATGATTATTCTATTCTTAGTTCAGAAAGAACTCTTATCAGGAATGGATTTGGGATTCTGTTCCATGATTTCCTTGAATGAGATGGATTATAACAGGTTTCTTTTATATATTCCCTGGCTTTCTTTTTCAGATGAGGCCTACATTAAAATCTCATTTGATTATTCACAGTTTTATGTTTCTCTTTCATATTTACTATACTTATCCTTCACATAAAATGCTGAATAATGTCATTAACTCCTTGTGCCAGGCCACTAGTTTCTGTTGGTTTGTATAATATGCTGTCTAAACTCTCAGCTGACCTTTATTTCAACTACTTGATTGCTCATTCATTTGTTTATTTACCCACTTATTACTGTGTGTGTTCACATGTGTGTGTGGGCATGTGTGTCATGGTGCATGTGTAGAGGTCAAAGAACAACTTAATGTAAGAGTTTTCTCCTTTTACTTTTACATTGATTCTAGGGATCAAATTCAGGTTGCCAGATTTACCTGGCTATCACCTTTATCTGCTGAGTGATCTTGCCAGCCCTCAATGACTTTTATTTTCAAATGTTCTATTAGGCTACTTTTAAAAATAACATTTGATAATTTAATTTTTTAATTTTCTTACTATTTTCAATTATTTACTTATTTTAGTTTGTCAAATAATTCTAATACAGCAAATCTAAAGTATGCTAGAGACATTTTCAAAGGCAAAGGGTTTCTCTGCATTTTCTTTCTGTTGAATCTTAATAATAACTTTCAGTTTAGAGGAGTCAGCATTTTCGCTGTGAAGTGATATTGCCTGGGACTATAACACATGGAGTAGTCTGATGAGCATCATAAGGCTATGAATGCTCTTCTCTACCAAGGGCCTGCAGTTGTTTCTGGGGGGAACAAAGGTCCTGTTAGCATGGAGACCTGGTTTGCTACTGTGGTTTAGGCATCAGCTTAATCCAAGGCTTTTCTCTTGCTTGTTTGCTCATAATGCAATGATAAGGTCCTTAAGAATACTTATCTCTAGACTAGTAGAAGTAGGAATTATCCAACCTGTACAGATAGACTATTTACCAATACTGGTCTAACTGGTTTATCCCTACTCAATTGTTCAATACATTAAAGTGTCACAGACCTTAAAGGGTTGAATATCTTACTTATAACATTAAAATTTTGAATTTGGGTACCATTAAACTTTTCTAATTAGAGTCTCCAATGCTATTATTGAATCATATGCTATGTCTAAAAGGGCAAAAGAAAGCACATTTTTGGCATTGTTAAAATTCTCATTAGTACTATAGCAGCTTAAAATGCTCACATTCCAAATTTAGCTTAATGCATCCTACACACAATTACAAGACTGTTTGAAGATAGAAATTGTTGGCTTAGAAAATGAAGGTATCATATCTACACCCCCACACACATAGCTAAACTGGCTTAATTCTGTCCATGAAAATATACAGCCTGTTTTTCACTCTGTGGTTCCTAAATAATCTCATGATAATTTGCTGACTCACATTATAGCCAAGAGTTATTATAGAGTCGTAATGAGTCTATGGTGACACTAGAACTCTTGCTTAGTCAAAAAATAACAAAATTGAGTGTCTGTTTTCTTTTCTTAAGCTCTTTTTTAATTTTAGATTTATTTTATGTGTTACATGTGTTTGCCTGCATGTATGTCTGTGCATCATTATGTGTGCCTAGTGCTCAGGGAGTCCAGAGGACTGTGCCAGATTCCCTGACTGAAGTTACCGACAAGTGTGGGACACCAGGGAGATGCTGAGACTCAGACCTGGGTTCTCTCAGAGAGGGGCTAAGAGCCAGCGTTCTTAAGCACTGAGCCACCCCTCCACCCCCAAGCTTGAACATCTATTGTCTAACAGTCAACTGTGAACTTTTATTTATAAAGAAATTATTGATTCTTTCACATAAACTATAGAAAATATTATAGAAAGAGAAAATTCAGAATTAAAACAGAAATACGAATTAAGTGTGAGTGCATTTTTTTCAAGTGATCATACTGAGTAGGTTAATTTTACATGGCATTTATGCAATTTGAAGAATTAGCCACTTCAGTTAGGAAGAGCTTTGAAATGGTTCCACATTTTTACTAAAACATACATAAACTTTACCACATTAGATATCAATGGTCCAGGATCATTTTATAGTCAGTCCAATTTGTTGCTTCAAATTCATGGGTTCTCGACAACAGATGAATATCTACCAAACAACCTCGCAGTAATAAAGCATTGCAGAAACTACCTCTTAAGGACATTCTTACTATTAGACTATGGATGTTGACACACATTGTCCTTTCTATCACCCAGAATCAAGTATCTTAGCAAGTACCAAGGCAAATTTAATAATAGTAAGCTGAAAACTAAAAATTTTAAAGTGAACTCCACTGCTTTTTGCCTGGAAAAAGAGTATAAATAAACATTTTGAAATGAATTCTAATTCTCTGAAGATTTGCAAGAAAAAAAACCTTACACTAAATAAGTCTGACTATTTTTACGGCTATAAAGTTACCATATATTGGATTACAACTTTATTGAAATGAGATATACAATCTTGACCCTTTTATAATATTGCATATTATCTTATTTAAGGAAGTATGATTAATGACTATGATTAATTCTGATAGTCTTCATGAATTAATACCCAAACATATCGTGTTATTACAACTGTTAAACAAAACTCACTTCTTCATGTGTCAGGGTTTTTTATTACCTAGCTTTTGTTTAGCTTATGAGCCTGAAATATGCATTTTAAGATTTTTGAAAGACTGAAATAGTAATCATCATATGGTGCCATTGAGTTGTATTATTGTTCACTGCCTTATCACTGTTGGGTCTGGCATATAAACTAATATATCTGAATCAAATCTATACTGTACTTCATTTTTTCTACTCAGAGCAATTTATTTCAATGGTAGGATAACCATTCCATTTGATAGCTTAAGGCTCTGAAAGACTATACAGCCTATGATCAGCTTAGATAGAGCTTAGTGCTGTGAAACCAAGGCTTAAGTTACTAATCAATATACTAGCCTGCTTTGACATTGTTTGAATAGGTATTAAGGAAGAAGACCTTAATAATTGAGCTTTCCAAATGGTAAAAAGCTAATACTATATTAAAATGTTAAGCATAAAGGAAAAGATTTTAGGAAAAGGAAACAAGTAAGACTAACTTGCATGGTACTATAATGAAGAACATGGACATAATTTAATGTACATTTAAATAATGAGTTAATCATCTTAGTTGGTAGTATGTGTGCCACAACTAATGAATAACTATGGGTATATTAATAATGTAACAAACAAACAACACATCAGAGTACTATTGAAGTCCTAAATTTTCATAGGTATTTGTTTTTAGCCTTACTATTTTACAGTTGCTTGGACTTTGCATAATGAATAATATTTTTATTTAATATTTTTATAACCTGAAGTCGATCTAAAATCATAAATATCCAAAAATAAAATTTAAAAATTCAAGTAGCGATATTTAAAAATTGAGTAATGAGACAATAATTATAAACAAGATAATAATTATAAAAATTATTTGACATAGGAAATCATGAAACGTTTTTGAAAAAGGAAAGTTGTCAAAAAACTTTCTCATTTTAGACTCCATTGAACTGCAAAAGCACTGGTGCCACTTGGTTCCAAGCAAGGAAATCTGGAAAAGAGATTCTCAGTCTCCCACTGATAGCCATTATTCCTATAGTGCTAGTCATACCTATAGTATAAACAAAGAGAAGCATCATAAACCGGCCTGTCATTGAATTTGTGATGTAGACAATTTAAAAAACCTGCAAATGTATGAAAATTTTTAATTTGCATTTGATTCTAATGTAAAAAGAAAAATGTTCACTATTAATGATCTCTTTAGAACAAAAGCTTAATTTCTAAACAGAAATCATAAAAAGTCTGGATTATAAGAAGCATTTTTCACTAAGAATTATGTACATTCTCTTATTTTTAAAATACACTTTCACAGATTTCAAAGACTGAACCAGGAGTTAGAGAGACGGCTCATTGTGTAAGAAGGATGCTTTCTGGAAAGGCTGAGCTCATGTCCCAGAACTCAGGTAAGAGAGTGGGCATGGGCTCGTTGTGTATAACCCTCAGCCCTGGGGAGGAGACACTAGGCTATCAGTCTAACTCCAGATTAATGAGAAATAGAGACTCTGGCTCAAAGAAATAAAGTAGAGATTGATAGAGCTGGATACCTAATAGCTTCCTCTGGTCTCTACGTACACACACACACACACACACACACACACACACACACACACACACTCTCTCTCTCACACACACACACACACACACACTCTCACACACACACACACACACACACACACACACACACACACACACACACACACACACACACACACACACACACACACACACACACACACACACACACACACACACACACACACACACACACACACACACACACACACACCACATCACATTCATGTATATAAATCCACACTCAACATGTACACTCATGCAGAGAGACAAACACAAAAGACTGAACTTTTAAATTAGGAAGACAGACATTATTCTAGACAATAACCAAACTTTTATAATTTCATGTCCTTAAAATTTCTCTACATCTTTGGTATAGGCCCTTCTTCAAAAACCTTAACAATATAGACAGGCAGTGGTGGTACAAGCCTTTAGTCCCAATACTTGGGAGGCTGAGGCAGAAGGATCTCTGAGTTCTGAGTTGAAGGGAGGCCTGGTCTACAGAGCAAGTTCCACAGAGAAACACTGTCTTGAAAAACTAAAATAAGTAAATTTTAAAAAGAGACTAGAAAAAGATTCAATTTCTCAAAGCATACAAAGATTATTATTTAGGCCTTCAAGTCATTCTAAGAACTCTGAACATTTTACAAAGGTTCTTTTGCCTCCTCTTAACTACTAAAACAACGCTCTTACTAGGTAGATGTTTAGGAATTTTGCTGTTTTGTGAACGTTTTGAGATGGAGTCCTGGTATATAGAACCATGTCAGTCTCAAATGTCTGGGTCAATCAATCCTGCCTTCCCAGCCTCCTGAGTAGCTGGGACTAACTACAGGCACAATGATAACAGATATGTACTTCAAAGAAAAGACATTTTTAAACTGGATTAAGTAGAGGGAAACACAGATGCTGTCTTTCAACAAATAGAGCATAGTTTGCATTTAAGATTTTTTTTCTGTTGCTCTAGAATTCCCAAGTATGCAGGGACAAACATGATCTTAGATGGTTTCCAATAAGCCTTTCCTAAACATAAGTATGAGCTGAACCCTTAGGAGAGCATTTTTTTTTCATATATACTATCTCCAAAGTACAAATATCAACTGGCAGTTTGCACTAAATCCTATCGAAAAATATAAGTAGTTATGTATATCTTATCTTTAAAAAAATAATTCTTATAGTTTTATTCAAATAAAATAAGAAATTCTGAATATAAATTAAAAAATACAATAAAATTAAGCATATTTCAATGCATATTATAAGGAGATTTTTTAAATATTTGATGACATAAAATCATTAAAAGTTTGGCCTATACAAATTGCCAGTGTTTATTTACTACAATTTATTGCTGATAAGAATGGATTTATTTTTATGTAAAAGTTTTCCTAAATGTAATACAATTACAAACATATGTCTCTTTAAGAGTACTAGTTTTCTTTAATCCCAGCACTTGGGAGGCAGAGGCAGGCGGATCTTTGTGAGTTCGAGGCCAGCCTGGTCTACAAAGTGAGTCCAGGACAGCCAGAGATATTCAGAGAAACCCTGTCTCGAAAAAAAAAAAAAAAAAAAAAAAAAAAAAAAAAAAAAAAAAAAAAAAAGAGTACTAGTTTTAATTTTTTTTTAATCTTTTAAAATAATCACTTGAGGGCACTGGAGATAGAGCTCAGTGACTAAGAGCCCGAGTTATTCTTCCAGAGGACACATGTTTGGCTGCCCACCCCCACATGGCAACTTAAAACTGCTTGTAACTCTAGGGAGTCTGATGCTCTCTTCTGGCCTCTGTATGCAAACAAACCCATATGCATAAAATATTTTTCAAATCTCCTGAATTGTTAAACTTTAGTTATCTTTATGTTGCATACAGAATATTAAAATACAAAATGGAATTTTAAAATATAGGGTATCAGATAGTAAAAACATGAAAGGCTACTTCTCATGAAGATGGGGTAAACTAATGTAAGTAGAAAGACAGCTCAGCATTGACCCAAGATGGCGCCTATCATAGAGCAATGCATCTGAGTAGTAGGTGAATGAGATTAGTCACTGTGGAGTGAATGTGAGGTCCCGCAGCTGACTGTGAAACACAGACGGTGTCTGAATTTCACAGTGAACACTGAGACTAGTCATCACGCAAAACAGCTCACGCAGTTCCTTGGAACATTCCCCTGAGATCAGCCAGCTCGGTAACCCATCTGGAGGGGAGGGAGCCCAGGCTAGAGCAGACCTAGCCCACGAGCGGATTCAGCCCACGGGTCCAGCCACAGATCAGCGGCCCCGCCTGTCTGCCTGATATCCAGCCTTCACGCGGACCTGTACACCCAAGAGGGAAAAACAGCCGGACCACAAGAGCAAAGGTAAGTGAGATTTTCTTTCCGGAGTTCCCAACAAGGCTGCACAGTGTGCACTGTAGCGGAGAGGCAGAGACCTAACACTGTCACAGCAAAGCAATTAGGAGCCAAGTCTGACTGCAAACCGAGCCAGCGACTGTGTGTTCTCCACAAATATTGGGGTGGGTCACTCACCCTAGCACCCAAGCATTTGAGTCAGTCAGCAACAGGCACACTGGGGCCAACACCCGTCTTGGGTGGAGCTCCCTGCCTTCATAGCCAGCCTAGCATCAGACCCAGAACAACTGTGTCAGTGAGGGGAGAACACAGGCCCAATCACAACTCTACCTGCCTTTCTGAGGTCCTCAGAGGGTCCTCAGAGGATAGCGCCCTCCCCACTCCAATCCCCTGTATATTGGTCCAATTGGGTCACAAGCAGTTGAGGGGAGCGGCAGTCACTCTCATCCCCAAGAGTCAGTCTATTACAGGAACCTGCCCACCATCCAGAGGTGGACACCAGGATCTCAGGATCACCCAAACCCCAGAACAGGGAGTTTTCCTAAGCACCAAAGTCAACTGACAAAAGAAACAAACAGACAACACCAGGGTCAATCAGATGACAAAAGGTCAGTGCAAGAACATGGTTTAAAAAAAAAATCCCAAAAAACCCAAAGCAATATGTTGTCTCCAGAACTTAGCTATAAGCTACAGACAACTCTGGACATCCTAACACGATTGAAACAAAGGAAAATGACCTTAGTCCTACACTTATATTAATAATAGAAGGCCTAAGGGAGGAAATCAAACATCTCAGAGAACAACAACAAAATACTGCAAAAGAGGTGATGGAAATGAATAAAGTGCTTAAAGGAATGGAAGACCTGAAAAGGGAAGTTGAAGCAATGAAGAAAATCCAATCTGAGACATCCATAGAACTGGAAAACCTTAAGAAAAGAAAGGAACTACAGACACTAGCATCACCAAAAGAATACAAGAGATGGAAGAAAGAATTTCAGGCACAGAGGATAATATTGAAGAAGTTGATACATCTGTTAAAGTAAATGTCAAATCTAAAAAAGTCCTGACACAAAACCTTCAGGAAATCAAGGACACTATGAAAAGACGAAATCTCAGAATAATGGGAATAGAAGAAAGAGAAGATTCCCAACTCCATGGACCAGAAAATAACTTCAACAAAATCATTGAAAAGAATTTCCCAAATCTAAAAAAAGAGATGCCTATAACTGTACAAGAAGCTTACAGAACTCCAAATAGATTAGACCAGAAAAGAAAATCCTCCCACCACATAATAATCAAAACACTAAATGTACAGAACAAAGAAAGAATAGTAAAAGCTGCTAGGGAAAAGGGTCAAGTAACATAAAATGGCAAACCTATCAGAATCACACCTGACTTTTCATCAGAGATGCTACCACCCAAACGGGACTGGACAGATGTCTTACAGACCCTAAAAAATCACAAATGCCAGGCCCGACTACTATTCCCAGCAAAATTGTCAATCAACATAGATGGAGAAAACAAGATATTCTATGACAAAGCTAAATTCAAACAATATCTATGGACAAATCCAGCTCTACAGAAGATATTAGAAAGAAAACTCCAAACCAAAGAGGTTAACTACAGAGAAGAAAGCACAGGAAGCAAATAATGTACCTGCAGCAAAACCAAAAGAAGAGAAGCTCACTCACACACTATTTCCTGCTTTTGGATCAATGTCAGTCATAGAAACAGGGACAAACGGCTGAAGATTGATGCTGTAATATATGGAGAGAAATTGAGAACTGTCTAGGCAGCCACTGGTATATCATTGCTTAGTTTTGGAAGCTGCTGACCATGCACTTCCTGTATGATCAGATATATTTATCCCTCTCAGGTCTCTGATGTGGTTGAAGACTAGATAGTTAGAGTCTCATAGTTAAATTTTGAGTTGTTTAGGAATCAAGAAGGTGTTCTGGATCTAAGAAGCTGTGTTCTAAAACTGTGATGCAAGTTAGTATGAAAGCTGAGTTAGATATAGAACTTTAAACTCATGGAGATGGTTAGATAGTAGAATGTTAAAGTAAGGTGCCAAATACACATGAACTGGACATTTGGAATGTATGCTAAGCCCTATAACTCTCATAATTGTGGCCTAATTATTTCTGTTGTTTTGTATTGTATTTGTTGTTATAAGAGAAAGAGCCATTTGTTGGACTGAAAGGGGGAGCTGCTGGGGGGGGGGGGGATAAACTTTTAAAAAAAAAAAAAAAAGGGGAAGAGGGGGGGGGGGGGGGGAGGGGGGGGGGAGGGTGGGTCTAGAGGGGGGAGGGAATTGCAATTGAGATGTAACTTGAAGAAATAAAAAATAAATCAAAAAAAAGAAACACAGCTGAGACCAGAGCAAAAGAGCATAGTGCATGTAAATTTGTCTGTCTATAAATGTAAATGTTTAATACTTTTACCTCATATCCTAGTAAATGCACACACAAAAACTAGTGAGTATGCAAATTGACAAAGTTGCAACTTCTGCAAGTGAAAGCAGCAGGGTTAAGTCAGAGAAGCAGGCACCTTTTTTAAGTGCTCTCTGGAAAAACACTGTCACAGTGGCAGGTGTGAGCAGCCACTAAAGGTCTTTGGAATGTTAATCCATGGATGAATCTGGAAACTTGAATCTTGAAAGGAAAATTATGAATCTTTAGCTAATAAAAGTGTCCTGTTAGATAACTATGCAATGTTTTGTTATTTTTTAACAGAGCACACACTTGGTGTTCTGAAGTCCTAGAATTTTGATATATCCTAGGTAGCAATTGACCCTTGATCAATAAAAACCACTGGACCAGCAGCCTCCAGTAGAGCTTTGTTGAGATAGCAACTGATGATCCATACCAATTGTTTACTGACTTTGCTTCCTATGACTGTAACACATCACTAGCATCAGGAGAACTACAGGCTGGCTCCTGAGTCTATAATTCAATCACCCAAATGAAGGCAATACTGTAATGTATGAAACTTTCAATAAAATTACTTATGCTATGATAATGGAAACATACTTTTTTTCCTTTAGCACATTCAGGGATAGGCTTTAATAATAAATCGCATTATAATTCATTATTCTATTAACAATTATAAAAGCACTTAAAATAAATCACTAAAATGAGAATCAGAGATTCCTAGACTTGAAAGGAGACGTAATGGCTCATGAAGCAAGGAGATTAATAAAAGACAAAAGGGAGATTTCACGACATGAGAAGTGAACACAAGCAAAGAATGTCATGGGGCAAACTAACAATGGAATGGGTTCTGTAGCTTTAAGTGAGCATGTTATTATGACTACTGCTTAACTCTCTTATATACCAAAATATTTCAGATTACTTTCTAGTGGAATTTTGAAAATTTTATAAGCCATCACTTTCCTGACAGAAATGGCAATATCTGAACTGCACTTCAGATATCAGAGCACACTCATGTTGACACTAACCTTGCAAAGAAAATTTACAGTTGGCAATAAGTATATTGCCTTTGACATGCAGTTAACATGTAAGGCAGTGATCCATATAATGCTTGTCTGTATCTTCCTACTTTCTGCAAGAGATAAAAAATATCTTCATTTACATACCTTAACTACTTCTTCAATGAAACAAATGTGAGAAACAGGATCTCTCTTCTTTGTTAATACTTTTTGTAGATGCTGTACCTAAAGGTGGGAAGGAGAGAGAGGCAATGTATATTTAATTGGTATTCCAGAGTAAAACCAATGTAACACTTAGGAACTATAAAAAAGCAAAGTGTATTTCAGATATTCCTCAAAAATAGCATTACTGCCAGCATATGGAAGAAGAGGACAAGGGGAGGAGGGGAGTGTGTTTCACCTGTGTGTACAGTACAGCCAGTCAGCAGAGGCATGTGGAGTGCTCAGAGATGAAAAAAGACCTGCCCCCAAAGGCCAGGAGTTAGTTTATCTACAAAGCTCCTTCCATTTTTAAAAATATTTACCTGTCCACAAGCAGCACAGATATGATCCATAAGTTTTTCCATATTGGTCCACAGGGAGGCACGAAAAGCTGCTGCGTTTCCCAGAGTTGGCATGGTAGCTCGCCCAGGACCTCCTGGTTAGTAACAGACAAGAGGGGAAAATGAAAGTTCCCAAATGTAACAAAATATGTATTACTCTCAAAGCACAGAGAAGACAAAAACCAAGAAGTCCTTCCTCTCACAAAAGCTTTTTAAGTCCAACATAGAAACAATCTTTGTGTGTAGGATATTAAGAAAAGACAGGGTAGGTAAGTCCTTCATAACCCCTGCTTTACAATCAATGTCTGTCAGAGAAGCGGGGCCAAACAACTGAAGAGCGATGCTGTAATGTATGGAGAGAAAATGGGAACTGTCCAGGCAGCCACTGGTATGTCATTTCTTAGTTTGGGAAGCTGCAGACCCTGTACTTATTATAAAATCAGAGATATTTAACCCTCTCAGGTCTCTGAGGTGATTGAAGAACAGATAGAGTCTCATAATTAAATTTTGAGTTGTTTAGGAGTCAAGAGAGTGTTATACATCTAAGAAGATACTTTTAAAATTGTGTTGCAATTAGTATGAATGTTGAGTCAGATACAGAACTTTAAACTCATGGAGATGGTTAGATAGTAGAATGTTAAAGTCAGGTACCAAATACATATGGACTGGTCATTGGGAATGTACGCTAAGCCATATAACCCTCATAACTGTGGCCTAATTACCTCTGTTGTACTGTGTTGTATTTATTATTATAAGAGAAAGAGCCATTTGTTGGACTGAAAGGGGAAACTGTAGGGGGAAATAAGATATACCTTAAACTTAAAAGAAAAAAAAAAGGGAAGAGGATGGGGGTTGAGGGTGGGAGGGTGGGATTGGAGGGGGAATAGGGAGGGGACTGCGACTGAGATTTAACTTGAAGAAATAAAAAATAAAGGAAAAAAAAGAAAAGTACATATTACACAATCACATGTGGGGTTATGAAAACAATAATAATAATAATAATAATAATAATAATAAAAATAGTTTCCTTAAAAGGGGAAGAGGGTGAAGAGACATGAAACAAAGTTAAATTATGAACATAGTTATCTGTGCATGTATTCTGGATGTAAAATCCCTGCAACTAGTTTAGGTTTATATTCAAAAGCAGCAACAAAAGTTCTCACTATAGACAGAGTAAAGGTGAACAACACAGTGGAAATTTAGGGTGCTTCCCAGACCTGTCTACCAGAAGAGCAGAGCAATAATGACACCTCAATAATAATAATAAGCATATCTACCATCCAAGTTTTTATTTTTACAACCATCCTTCCCAATGCCAACCAAACAAACTCATTGATAAAAACCAGATTTCACAACTACAATATGAAAATACAATGCAAAACCACTATCTATTACACCAAATGACTTATCAAAACAACAAAAACTATGAATTTGACTGGAGGGGACTGCTATTAGACCACAAGCCTGCCACATACAGGTGCTGGTCACCCGAAAAGATTCTGGGAGTCTGCAATGACCAGGCCAGACAATCCTGCAGCTATTCTGCTCTCTAGGTCAGTTAAGAAGCCATGGTGAGCTTTGTTTTGCAGCTCCTCCTACTTAAAGCTGAAACAGCTTACTGTCCAACCCAGTACTTGGCTCTTGTCCTGTACACCATGCAGACCAAAATCATGTAGTGTGAACTTCCTACAACTCTCTGAAAGAGTCAGAATATCCCACTTTGTTCAAGGGGTTCCTTTGAAGCCTGGTATCCTTCCATGCTGTCCAGGGCAACTCTCTCTCTCTACTATTTTTGTTTTAAGCTAATTTTCCTATTGTTCTCATACTGCTCCAAATTCGCTCTCCCACTTAGATGTGATCCTAGCTCACATGGTCCTTATTAGGTCTCAGAACCCAGAACAAATGGTTAACTGAAGTGCCTATTAACATACCAAAGCAGATGCTAGCCAGCCCTCCCAGCACCATTCAGTATCTGTGGCTCCTCCCAGCACTTCTCACCTCACCTCCTACCCTAAACATCTCCTCCCCAGGGGCTAGGCTTCAACTTCCCTTCCCCTAGCCTGATCCCTATATAACTCAGCCATTGTAAATACACTCCTTGGTCTCCTGGCCCAGGTTGGTCTTCTCTCTTGCTCTCCCTCCCCCTCTCCTCTTATCATGTGGTTTAGTTTGTTGGCCATGTTCAGCCTTGATTCTTCCCTCTGCCTGCTTTTTTCTCTTTCACCTACAATAAAAATCTTCACCATACTTTAGAATTGTCATGTCCTCCTCCCTTTATTTTCATTCAGTCTTGAGGATCTCTTGCTTAATAAAACTCATTCCTAAAGGGCAACTGGTCTTAGCCTCCCTCCTGTCTCAAACCAGTCATTCTTCATCTCTTTGTAATAACAATTTCCTCAAAACAAGGTGGGAAAAATCAGACCATCCAAAATGACACTGGTAACAATGGATTTTAAAACTGATCAAAAGTAAGTCATGAATAAAGGGAGAAACAAGCATTTTAAAAGGATAAAGGGGTTGGCAAAATGATTCACCAGGTAAAGGAGCTTGTTGCTAAGCTTGGCAAACTGAGTTTAATTCCCAGGCCTCACAGGTGGACAAAGAGAATCAACTCCAATAAGTTGTCCTCTGACTTCCATACATGTGCCATGGTAGGCATGCATCCACATACACACACACACACAAATAAATAAATGAATGAATGAATGCATGAATGAATGAATAAATAAATAAATAAATAAAATATAATTAAAATTTAAAAATAAATAAAACTAGAAGGATAGAAACTCCTTTTGAAGACATTCAGTGGGAGTTCAAACACCAAACTCCTGGTCAGAATTCACAGTCAAGGCCAGGCTCACAGAGTTACAGAAGGAAATGCATGCGTACATTACTGGGAACTGGACTAGAGGCTATTTGTGTTACATGCTATCAAACAATTTGTTCCTGCTCTAAGACAGTGAGGAAATACTGAATTTAAAGACTGAAGACCAATTATCTTAGAAATATCAAGTATTCAAGCTGTAGGATGATTATTGCTGGCTTATGCCTGATTTAAAGTGAAAATAGGGACAAAACCCAGAGTGAAAAATCATAGTAAAACTTATGAATCTTGATAGAAAACAAAGAAAAAAACCACATGTTTAAACCTGAGGCAATGAAAGAAAGGTAAGTTTGCTGAAAATATTAAAACCACCAAAAAGAGCCAGGCATGGTAGCGCACACCTTTAATCCCAGCACTTGGGAGGCAGAGGCAGGTGGATCTCTGTAAGTTCAAGGCTAGTCTGGTCTACAAAGTGAGTCCAGGACAGCCAGGCATACACAGAGAAACCCTGTCTTGAAACAACAAAACAAACAACAAAAAAAAAAAAAAAAAAAAAAACATCAAAAAGAAAGCAAGCAGTTTGTTCCAGAACAACAGGAAAGATGTTTTGACGGTATCTCAAGAATTGGACAGACCAAGCCCATAGGATTCTGCTTTGAGAAAGGAGGTCCTTGTTTATACAAAGAAAGCTTTTCCCCACGTTTCTGGTGGTACAGAGTCCACTGCAGCTATAGGCCTTGTGACTGTTAGAGTAGGAAGTAGGCTTTTGCACTGACCATTTGATGCTAACTTTGTACACAGAATGAGTGAGTCATAAAGACTTCCACTTAGACTTCAAAAGAAGACCTGAAAGGCCAGTGTTTGGCCATGTCAATATGCCCGTGGATAGCTTCCAAAAACTTACCATGTAAGTTATGAGAGTAGAGCCAAAGCTGTAATGGAAGCTCAGAGAAGCTTAGGAACCTAGAACATCTGTTAAAGCATGCTGCAAGCAACAGACAGAGAGGCCATGCAGGCTGGGTGGGCTGTGCAGACTCCTCTGGAGCTCACATCCTAGTGATATGTACTTCGGTTGCTGGTCATGGAGCAACAGTACTAAAGTTTGTCCTGCGAGATTCTAGTCTTGGGTTAGTTTCATCTCTCCTTTTTTTTTGAGACAGGGTTTCTCTGTGTATCCCTAGCTGTCCTGGGCTCACTCTGTAGACCAGGCTGGCCTTGAACTCACAGAGATCCACCTGCCTCTGCCTCCTGAGTGCTATGATTAAAGGCATGTGGCACCACGCCCTGCTCATCTCTCTTTTTTAAATAACAAAGCAGCTAAAATTATTAACCCTCTTTCCTGTTTTACTCTACAGTATCAGATGTTGGAAACTTTAACCTTTTTTTCTTAACCTTTATGGAAGTTCAGAGGTAAGAGTGTCTTGAGTCTCAGTAGATTTGAATTAGATTTGAAAATAACACTGAATTATTCCAACTATGAGAACACACAGACAAGACTGAGCACACTTTGCTCTGTGTGATGGGAGTGACACTTGGGGGCCAGAGATGGGATGTTATGATTTGATCGTCACTAAAAGGGAAATGTCCTTTTGAAAGTTTAAGCCCCCAGCTGGTACCACTACTGGGAATCAATGGAAACTTAACCAGGTAACCCTAATTAAAAACACATCTTTTGGGGCATGCCTTTGCAGGACATATTTTATCCCTAGCTTCCTGTTTCCTTTTTTTTTTTTTTTTTTTTCCTTTTTTGCTTCCTGATTGTCATGAGGTGAATAATCTCCACCAAAATCCTGCTACCATGATGCTTTGCATAACAGAGGCAGGCAAATATAGGGGAAGCTGAATATCCAGTGATTACCTAGCTTGAGCTACATACCCAACTCTTTAAAAAAAAAAAATCACTTATCGACCTATAGTCCTACCTGCACTGTACTGCATGTGAACCATGTTACACACAACCGGATAGGTCACATGTTCCTAGCACCTTCTAATTAGCTACCCTTAGGTGATCAACCATGTCCTGGAATATCAGGAAACTATGAGCAATGGGATGACCCAGCCTGGGCTGGTTTTGGACACATGCACAATAAGGCAAACTGTTTTTTTCTGAATGAACTTTTAATGAAAATATCCTACCTACATTCTTACATATATGAATGATTGGACATTCATATGATTAAAATTACATGTACAGGCATGCACAATAAAAAATAGCAGTACATAACTCAAGTCCATCAATCAAAATATCATCTATACCTATCCTTAGCAAATGACTAGTCTTTCTGCTGGACCTAGAAAAGGAAACCCCAGACAGTAAGCACCCACTCCTGAACTGCATGCTTGCTCTGAGCCTGTTGCTCTCTTATTTCGACAAAAGTAATATTTTTTTCCTTTTAAATTATTTTTTTTCATGACACATTGCTAAGGAAATAAAAGGATAACTAACAAACAGTACACAAGGACTTATATATGGCCACAGTCTAAATGCACTGGCTGAAGACATAACCATGATAGAAATAATCAACTGACTAAAGAGAATACCTACAAAAAGGAAGAGAGCAAAAGAATATTGGAAATAAATGGATACTTTCATTAATTAGATTTAACAGACTTATGACACACAATTAACTGTGTCATAAATTTGGTTTTATTAAAGTAATAAAAGAAGCTAAGAGTTCCTGAAAGAAATAATACCTCCTAACAGGTAATTTCTAGTTAATGATACCCTCTTCTTTTAAAAGCCAGTAAGATTAAGAACTAACACAAAGTAGAAAATAATTTACTTAAAAGAAATAAAGAATCAGATAACCCCTTCAACTTGATTATGAAACACTCATACCAAGTGCAATTGATTAATTAAAAGGAAGAAGAGACCAGCTAATAACTGACAAATGAGCCATTAGAGGGAAACTGCTTTAAAATCAATTGTAAGCACAACTGTGAAACAGAAGGAGATCCCTACTCAACGAGTCTTAAGGGTGCACTTAGTCACTTATCACCTGAGAGCTGTCCCTTCCTCTCTTAGAGGTTTAGGATTTGGTTCCAGTTCAGAGTATCTCCAATGACTACAGAAAACACACAAGAGATGCTGGAAGAGCTGAGTTGATAGAAGATGCAAAGGAAATGGAAACTTTAGAGACCATGAAGAGATGACAGAAAAGTCAGAATGATGTAGGTGGGACAATGGTACTAAAACTCTGGGATCCCCAGAATGAGCTGAAAAACAGGTGAGGATTTACTTTCACTGTCAACTTAATTGGAAAACAGGCACAGATTAGTAAAAACGTATCTCTGAATGTACGTATAACGGTGCTTCCAGAGAATTAGCTCATGAAGGATCTAACTTAATCAATGACCTAATCCATTAATGGTTTAAAAAACTCTGAGCATGAGTGGAAATGCAGAAGGTAGAGCCTAGTTGGAGGAAGTGAGTCACTGGGAGCATGTTTTTGAAGACTCAATTCACACCTTGGCCTTCAACACCCATTCAAGGTCACCCAACCTTGGCCCTGGCGACTTCTTGTTACTCTTCTCTACTTCCTACCACACACTTTCTGCAATGATGTTCAGCCTCACTTAAGGTACAGCAATGAAGCCATCTGAGCATGGAATGAAACCATGAAAATATGAGTCAAAAAAGGGGCTTCTACAATTGTTTTCTTCTCTTAGACACCAGTCAAATGTCAGAATCCTAACATAGCCAGTAAATTACAGAGAGCTGGACTTTTGTCTGAATTTTGACTTAAGGAAGTCTATATGGAGTCACATAATTCACATCTCCTTAGTGATAAAGAACATGAGAACTAGGTTTTCTAAGAGAATAGTTAGGCTGTGGGGTAATGGTGCTCTTTACTGACATTAGAAGTCCATGGGAGAGATCCCAAAGGACAATCTGCCTGCATCAAGAAGGCCTTTTATAAGTAGCCTCCAAACCTAGGTCCCTCCAAATCCCATGTGTGTGTCTCTGAACTCTAATTATTGGGATCTCAAAATATATACACTGGAGCTGGTTTACCTCCAAGGTGACAGAATGATTTCTTCTTTAACCTGGATTGAAAGATAACGCTTTGTATGTTGTCGGAAGGCCAAATTTGCTTCAGGAGAAGTACTACCTAGCCCCCCCACCCCCCCCCAAAAAAAGAGGGCAATTGTCCTAGGGTTGGGATTGGGGCAGGGCTCTGTTCTTATCGTTCCAGGGGAATCGAAGCATCCATTAGGGGAGCCCGGGGACGACTGGACAGCGGAATCCTCAGCAGAGAGCAGAATCAGGCACCAAGGAGGACGAGTGACCCAGTTGATTCTGCCTGGCAGACTTCCTCAATAGCTGTCTCCATCGGGGGCCTGCAGCCACCACGGCAAACCAATGTCGCTGGGACCATTCAGCTCTACACAATGCCCCGGCAGGAACCTCAGTGAAGCCTGCAAGATCAGCTTCTGCCTACAAACCCCTTAGGTCATCTAAACAGCTGAGAACAGAAGGACTGAACATAAAAGGAGTGTACTAACATTTTTAACCATTTTTTCCATCTGGGTTCGGGCCCCAAACAGGTCTACTACGACCCAAATCAGCAGGAAGTCACTTTAAGAGAGCGACATCCCATGCCCAGAGGGTGGGGAAGGTGTTTCTCGGCCCTTCTTTTTGGTTATTTGAAGGATAACTGAAAACTCCGATATTTAGGGGAAGAGAATACAACTGATAAATGGTCCTGTTTAATGGGTTTTGGAGGTTAGCCCCAGGGACTTCCTACTTTTCCTTTTCTGTATCCTTCTTCCTCTCCTATGTAGGAGTGCATAGGCTTGAGAAAAATGAGATATAGACATAGCACAGGAAGGTCCAAGAAGAAGGGGCAGATTATTGAATATGCCCTTATACCTTTGTATATTAATACAAAATGAGTAGTTTATTTGGCTAAAGTGGTATTGAACATTGTTTATTGTGCAAAAATAAGATTGTATTGGATTACATCGGTATTGATCTTTGTATATTGATACAAAATTAAGATTATAGTTGGCCACAATGGTATTGACCCTTGTATATGGACGTAATATTAAGATTGTATTGGGCTACATAGGCATTGATCTTTGTATATTGATACATAATTAAGAGTATATTTAACCACAATTGAATAGATCTTTGTATATTGATACAAAATTAAAGGTAACGCTTCCTAATGGTATCATACCTAGAGATACTTAAAAATAAAATGTGAAGCTCTGGCCTCTTGATACCAACCGTCTAAAACGGTCTAGGATAGTTAAGTAAAACAAACTCCTAGTCATGCAAACATGTCACTTTGTTAGCTACTATGACAGTCTATCACAGATATTCTCTAAACTACCCAGTAATCAAGTTGCTAAGAGACAAGCAACATTTGCTTATCTAAATACAAGAGATGGATAGGGCATCTTCAAAAACCCCAAGAGATCTGCAGAATATGGCATTCAAAGATGTTATCTTAAATTAAGATTTTCTTTTTTTTTTGATATCGAGACATATCAGCGCCTGACAGCACCCCTTATTCTACTCCAAGTAGAAGACAAGCATCGAAGAACGTCCACTGTAAGATGGTTGAATTAGTGGCAAGCCTATCTCTTGGTATGAAAAAAACCCCTTGCACCAACTGCAGACAGACTGCTGTCCAAAAAGGACAAAACTTGGTAGCAGGGAAGTCGACAGCCTAACTCTGCCAAGACAGGGTAGGTAAGTCCTTCACAATCCCTGCTCTACAACAAATGTCTGTCAGAGAAACAGGACCCAAAGGCTAAAGACTGATGCAGGAATGTATGGAGAGAAAATGGGAACTGTCCAGGCAGTCATTGGTATGTCCTTTCTTAGTTTTGGAAGCTGCAGGCCCTGCACTTCCTATATAAGCAGATATATTTATCCCTCTCAGGTCTCTGAGGTGGTTGAAGAATAGACAGCTAGAGTCTCATAGTTAAATTTTGAGTTGTTTAGGAATCAAGAGGGTGTTATAGATCTAAGAAGATACTCTTAAAAGTGTGTTGCAAGTTAGTATGAATGTTGAGTCAGATACAGACCTTTAAACTCATGGAGATGGTTAGATAGTAGAATGTTAAAGTCAGGGCCCAAATATGTATAAACTGGACATTGGGAAGGTATACTGGGCCATTTAACTCTCATAAATGTGGCATATTTATATCTGTTGTTTTGTATAATACTTACTGTTATAAGAGAAGGAACCATCTGTTGGACTGAAAGGGGAAACTTCTAGGGGGAAGAGGGTGGAAGGGCGGGATAGGAAGGGGGAATAGGGAGGGGTTTGTGACTGAGATGTAACTTGAAGAAAAAAAAAAAAAAAAAGAAGTCCATGGGAGAAATGCCAAGAATCTGTGAACTTTGGCAGCTTCTAAAGAAGCTGAGTAAAGAGAATCTCCAAGCCATTGGACTAACTGTCCTAGTCTGCCTCTCTATTGAGGTGATAAAACCATGCCCAAAAGCAACTTGGAGAGGAAATAGTTTATTTTAGTTTACAAGTTACAGTCCATCTTGGAGAGAAGCCAAGGTAGGAATTTACGGAAAGAATGGAAGAGAAGACCATGGAGGAATGCTGATTATTGGCATGCTCCCCATGGCTTGCTCAGGCTGTTTTTTTTATACAAACCAGGACCATCTGCCACAGGTAGCACGACCCACAATGGCTGAACTCTCCCACATCAATCACTAAGTGATCAAGAAAATGTATCACAGACATGTCCACAGGCCAATCTGATGGAGGCTATTCCTCAACTGAGATTCCCTTGTTTCAGGTGCAAACTAACATAGGCATTTTCTCAAATTATTTTCAAAGCACTGTTTCTTTTAAGTTTTTATTGTACATATGATGTGCATGAAAAAATACACAAATGCCAAGGTAAGCATGTGTAGAAGTAAGAGGAAAACTTTATGGTTGGTTCTTTCCCTCCACCTTCATGCATGTTCCAGAGATGTTAATCAAATCATCAGGCTTGCAAGACACAATTACATGCCCTATTGAGACAACTGACTGGCCTGATTTTCAAATCTTTTGCAACTGCATTTAATTTTATTTTATGGATGGAAGAACCAAATCTAAGGTCAGATATAGTGAGTAAAGGCACTAAAATAAAATACTGGTTTGTGCAAAAGAAGAAAGAAGTTGCTTCAGGCCTCATGGCAAATATCAGTCAAATGTGATTTTCATTTATTATTTTGTGTTTAAGAACTAAAATAAAATAGACTTAGTGCTAAAAGTCTCCCAAAAGCAAATCAACAGTAAGAATGTATATTAAACTGTCTACTGACTTTTTGTTAGAGCTAAGATCTACAGGCAGGATAGGTCAAGGAAGAAGTAAATTGTTGGAAGATCCAAGATGGTGACGGCCCGCATGGACGCATTTTGAACATGGGGAAAACAGCCATAAAACCAGAGTTGTAAGATGCTGTGCAAATATCTGAGTGATAGGACCCACCAGAGTTTCACCCAGCTCCCAAGAGACCATTAAAAGTCTCTGGGAAAGGCTCTCACCCTGCCTGTCTAGGACACGGAAGCAGCTGAATCCGGGAATCAGGAACCCCCATCAGGAGAGACGCCTGGTAAGATCAACTCTAATAACCACAGGACAGATTCGGAACCCTCACGGAATCACTCACCACCCTATTGGGGCCCCCTCACCCCATGCAGGCATTCCAGCTATTTAGCGAAAGGTTGCGGACCCTTGGGAGTGCCATACACTCTTAGCAGCACACGCACACGGTGGCAGCAGTGCACTGCAGAGGCGCGCAGAGGCTGAGGGTTCCAAAAGGCAGAGGCCAGCAGCTAGGGGGCCCACAGAAGGATTCTGAAAAGCTCACGCATATCAGGCGTGGATCAGGTCCTCTCAGACTCCTTGGAGACCTCCAGAGTCCACAGAATATGTGCGTGGGCACACAGGACGATACCACCAGAGACAGTGCAGGCTGAACACGCAGTGTGCAACATAGAGAGGTCTGACTTGGGAGCAGTGAAACAATCCCAAGCCATTCCTCATGCCTGGGAATAGGATGCACCAGCTCACAGTCCTTCTGGCTATCAGATACACAGTGACCCTGAGATCCCTCTATAAGCAGCGACATATCGCCAAGCAATTCAAGTGCTACAAGAAAAATCAGAAATCAGGGAAACATGACTCCAACAAAACACAACTATGCTAGTTCATCCAATCTTGACCACCTCACCACAGCAGAAACACATGAAAACGATGATAATTCTACATTATGGAAAGTGATAGAGTCCGTTCAAGAAGAACTTAAATCATTGAAGGTATTCAAAGAAGCCACAATTTCACAAGCAAAGGCAATGAATAATATCATTAGAGAGCGTCAAGACAAGGTGGCTCAACTTGAACAGGAAAAAGACGGGACAATAAAATATTTAGAGGCAAAGACAAGCAAATTGGAGCAGGAAATGTACAAAACGAATAAAACCATTCAAGGCATGATAATGGAAATGGAAACAATAAAGAAAACACAAGAGTTAAAAGTGGAAATGGAGAATCAAGGGAAGAGAACAGGAACTACGGATATGAGTATCAAAAATAGCATGCAAGAGATGGAAGACAGGATCTCAGGCATGGAAGATTCGATGGAAGAAATCAGTACAACATCCAAAGAAAATGAGAAAGCTAAAAATTCTCTCACCCACAACATCCAAGAAATCAAGGACTCAATGAACAGGCGGAACCTAAGATTTATAGGCATAGAGGAAAGAGAACACTCCCAACTCCAAGGTCCAGGAAATGTCTTCAACAAAATCATAGAAGAAAACTTCCCAAACCTAAAGAAAGAGATGCCAGTAAAAATCCAAGAGGCTTAAAGAACACCAAACAGATTAGATCAGAAAAGAAACTCCTCTCGCCACATAATAATTGAAACTCCAAATGTATAGAACAAAGACAGAATATTAAAAGCTGTAAGACAAAAAGGTCAAATCACATAAAATGGCAGACCCAGATTTACACCTGACTTTTCCTCAGAAACTTTAAAAGCTACAAGGGCCTGGACAGATGCCCTACAAGCCCTGAGAGAACATAGGTGCCCAGCCAGACTACTATACCGAGCAAAACTCTCTATCAACATAGATGGAGAAAACAAGATATTCCATGACAAAATCAATTTTAAAAAATATCTACCAACAAACCCAGCCCTACAGAAGATCCTAGAAGGAAACTTCCAACCCAGAGAAGATAACTACATCCAAGAAAACAGAGGAAATAGAAAACTCCACAGCAACTAAACCAAAAGAAACACAGGACGACCACCTATACCAAAATAATGGGAAATAACAACCCCTGGTCACTAATATCTATCAACATCAATGGACTCAATGCACCAATAAAAAGACACAGACTTACAGACTGGATCTGTAAACCAGACCCATCTTTTTGCTGCATACAAGAAACACATCTCGCTATCAAAGATAGACACTATCTCAGAGTAAAGGGCTGGGAAAAGGTCTTCCAAGCAGATGGACCCAGGAAGCAAGCTGGAGTAGCCATCCTAATATCAAACAAAATAGACTTCCAACTGAAGTTAATAAAAAAAAGACAGACAAGGGCATTACATACTCATTAAAGGAAATATTCATCAAGAGGACATCTCAATATTGAACACATATGCCCCAAATACAAAGACACCTACATTTGTAAAAGAAACGCTTCTAAAACTTAAATCGCACATTGATCCCAACACATTAGTAGTGGGAGACTTCAACACCCCACTCACAACAATGGACAGATCATCAAGACAGAAGACAAACAGAGAAATAATGAGTCTAACAGAGATCATGAAACAAATGGACCTAACAGCTATCTACAGAATGTTTCACCGGAACACAAAACAATACACCTTCTTCTCAGAACCTCATGGAACCTTCTCGAAAATCGACCATATAGTTGGCCACAAAGATAGCCTAAACAGATACAAGAAAATTGAAATAACCCCTTGTATCTTATCAGACCACCATGGAATAAAGCTGGACTTCAACAGCAAAACAATCAACAGAAAGCCTACACACACATGGAAATTGAACAACTCTTAACTGGATGTCTACTGGGTCAGGGAAGAAATAAAGAAGGAAATCAAAGACTTCTTAAAATCCAACGACAATGAAGGCACAACATACCCAATCCTATGGGACACAATGAAAGCTGTGCTACGAGGAAAGTTCATAGCACTAAGTGCCTTCAAAAAGAAAATTGTGACAGCTCATATTAGCGAATTAACAGCTAAACTGGGTGAATTGGAAAAAAAAAAAAAAAAGCAAACACTCCCAAGAGGAGCAGAAGGCAAGAAATCATCAAACTTAGGGCTGAAATCAACAACTTAGAAACAAAAAGAGCTATACAAAGAATCAATGAAACCAAGAGTTGGTTCTTCGAGAAAATCAACGAAAAAGACAGTTGCTTAGCCAAATTAACTAAAAGGCAGAGGAAAAAACCCAAATCAACATTTTCAGAAATGCAAAGGGAGGTAACAACAGACATTGAGGAAATCTATACTCCACCAAATTTGAAAACTTAAGTGAAATGGACAATTTTCTTGATAGATTTCAGCTACTGAAGCTAAATCAAGATCAGATTAACATATTAAACAGCCCTATAACCCCCAAGGAAATAGAAACAGTCATTAAAAATCTCCCAACCAAAAAAAGCCCAGGGCCAGATGGCTTTAGCATGGAATTCTACTGGACCGTCAAAGAGGAGCTAACACCAATACTCTTCAAACTCTTTCACCAAATAGAATCAGAAAGAACACTGCCAAACTCATTCTATGAGGCCACAGTCACCCTGATTCCTGAACCACACAAAGACCCAACAAAGAAAGATAACTTCAGACCAATCTCCTTCATGAACATAGATGCAAAAATACTTAATAAAAAACTAGCAAACCGAATTCAAGAACACATCAAAAGTATCATACACCATGATCAACTACGCTTCATCCCAGGAATGCAGGGATGGTTCAACATATGACAGTCTATCAACGTAATTAACCATATAAACAAGATGAAAGAAAAAAAACACATGATAATCTCGCTAGATGCAGAAGTAGCATTTGACAAAATCCAACACCCCTTCATGCTAAAAGTTCTGGAGACAGCGGGCATACAAGGACCATACTTAGAAATAATAAAGGCAATATACAGCAAGCCAGTGGCCAACATCAAATTAAATGGAGAGAAACTTGAAGCATTTCCTCTAAACTCAGGGCCAAGACATGGATGCCCACTTTCACCATATCTCTTCAATATATTACTTGAAGTTCTTGCTAAAGCAATAAGACAACTAAAGGAGATCAAGGGGATACAAATTGAAAATGAAGAAGTCAAATTATCCCTATTTGCAGACGATATGATAGTATACATGAGTGATCCCAAAAATTCCACCAGAGAACTCTTACAGCTGATAAACACCTTCAGCAAGGTGGCTGGATATAAAATTAATGAAAAAAAAAATCAGAAGCCCTTCTTTATACAACAAACAAATGGGCTGAGAAAGAAATAAGGGAAACAACCCCCTTCATGATAATCACAAACAATATAAAATACCTGGGGGTATCTCTAACCAAGCATGTAAAAGACCTGTACAATAAGAACTTCAAGCCATTGAAGAAAGAAATGGAAGAGTCCTTTAGAAGATGGAAAGATCTCCCATGCTCATGGATAGGTAGGATCAACATAATAAAAATGGCCATCCTACCAAAAGCAATATATAGATTCAATGCAATTCCTATCAAAATAGCAAGACAATTCTTTATAGACTTGGAAAGCGCTATTCTCAATTTCATATGGAACAACAAAAAGCCCAGAATAGCTAAATTAATCCTGTACAATAAAAAAACATCTGGAGGTATCACCATCCCAGATTTAAAGCTGTACTACAGAGCAATAGTAGTAAAAACAGCATGGTATTGGTATAGAAACAGACCAGTAGATCAATGGAATCGAATTGAAGACCCAGAAATGGACGCACACACCTATGGCCACCTAATTTTTGACAAAGAAGCCAAAACTGCACAATAGAAAAAGGACAGCATCTTCAACAAATGGTGCTGGTCCAACTGGATGTCCACTTGTAAAAGAATGAAATTAGACCCATACTTATCACCTTGTACAAAACTTAAGTCCAAGTGGATCAAAGACCCTAACATAAGGCCAGTCACACTAAATCTACTAGAAGAAAAAGTGGGAAAAACCCTCGAACTAATTGGCACAGGCGACAACTTCCTGAACAGAACACCAACAGCTCAGGACCTGAGACGAACAATCAATAAATGGAACCTCATGAAACTGAAAAGCTTCTGTAAGGCAAAAGACACTGTCATTCGAACAAAATGGCAGCCTACAGACTGGGAGAAAATCTTCACCAACCCCATATCTGACAGAGGGCTAATATCCAAAATCTACAAAGAACTCAAGAAATTAAATGCCAAGAATCCAAATAATCCAATCAAAAAATGGGGGATGGAGCTAAGTAGAGAATTCACAAAGAAATGGCCAAGAGACACTTGAAGAAATGCTCAACATCCTTAATCATCAGAGAAATGCAACTCAAGACGACTCTGAGATTCCATCTCACACCTGTCAGAATGGCTAAGATCAAAAGCTCAAATGACAGCACATGCTGGCGAGGGTGTGGAGAAAGGGGAACCCTCCTCCATTGCTGGTGGGAGTGCAGGCTTGTGCAACCACTATGGAGGTCAGTATGGCGATATCTTAGAAAACTTGGAATAGCTTTGCCTCAGGACCCAGCCATACCACTTCTGGGTATACATCCAAATGACTCCTCTCGGAATCATAAGGAAGTTTCCTCATCTATGTTCATAGCAGCCTTATTTGTAATAGCTAGAAACTGGAAACAACCCAGATGTCCCTCAACTGAAGAATGGATTAAAAAACTGTGGTACATCTACACAATGGAATATTACTCAGCTATCAGAAACAATGAAATTATGCAATTTGCAGTCAAATGGATGGAACTAGAGAAGCTCATCCTGAGTGAGTTAACCCAGACTCAGAAAGATGCACATGGCATCTATTCACTTATAGTAGGATTTTATCTGTATAGTACAGGATATCTATACTACAACCAACGCACCAAAGGAAACATGGACATAGACTTTTTATTTTTTTTGTTTGTTGGTTGGTTTGTTTTTTAGTTCTCTCTCCCTGGCAATGAGACACTTTTCACTGATGTTACTGCCTTGTAAGCCCCAGTGCATGAGGAGGCTCTTGGCCCTCATATGACTTCTGATCTGGGGCAGGGACACTACACTCCAGAGGAGCAGGATGGAAGGGTCAGGGGGTATAGGGTGGGAGGGCAGGGCTGGGAAGGGGGGAAATAGGACAATATGATGGAGATGTAACCTGAAGCAACAAATAAATAAATTTGTTTATTAATAAAAAAGAAGTAAATTGTTTAACACTGCAACATAATAAAGAAAAGTAAAAAAACTAAACCATAATAAAGTGATATTTACATAAGAATTGGCCCTTAAATTTGGAGAGTTACTGGGAGTAAAGTGAGAAGAAAGGGTGGGGGGAAGTTAAAAATATTAGATTAAAAGACAAACAAACAAACAAAAACCTCAAAAATTTTACGAGGACGACAGAAAGTTCTTGAATGGCTCAAAATTTGAGGAAAGATAGGCTTCCAAGAAAATCAGAAATAAAGACACCCCTAAAGTGAACATAGATACTGGAGGTAGAGGTGAGTGTAACAATAGAAATAAAAGTAATTTCTAAATAAAGGACAGCAGGTTCACTGAGTTCTACAGTTTGAATCTGAGAGAACTCTCCCAAAGTGTTGATCCGCAGTGAAGCAGTGTTCTGAGGACATGATTAGATCATGAAGAGTGTAATCTCATCAATGGGTCACTCCATTGGCTGAGTTATCTTTAATAGGCTATTGGAAAGTGGTAAATATTATAGGAGGTAAGGCCTTATTGGACGAAACAAGTCTCTAGGCTGTGGCTACAAAGGCTATATTTTGTTATTGACTGCATCCTCTCCCTGTTTCCAAGCTCCCAGAAGGTGAGCAAATATGTCCCACCCTACGATGCTCAACCTTACAATGGCCCAGAAACAACAGAGCCAAGGGATCATGCCCTGACCTTCTAGAACTTGTCCAAAGTGGCCCTTCCTCCTTTCAGCTGTTTTACCCAGTATTTTTATTGCAGCAGTGGAGTTATCTCAGAGCAATTATAGAAAACACCTTGTACAAAACTTAAGTCCAAGTGGATCAAAAACCTTAATATAAGGCTGGTCACACTAAATCTACTAGAAGAGAAAGTGTGAAAACACCCTCCCTCAAAAACATCCATAAATAAAGAGGACAGTAAAAAGAACTCCAACATTCTAAGGAACAAAGATAGAAATACAGTGAAACATAGCAAATAGGTTAAGAAGAAATCACAAAATGAAGTAAAATACAACAATGTTACAATAATTACAAAAAAAATACTAAACATAGAAAACAAACATCTGATAGATACATGTACCAGGTATGCATAAGGTTCTCAAAACAGCAAGTGAAGTTATCAAAACTGAAATCAAACTCAAAGAGTTAATGACACACAGCATCCAACTCCAAGGTAACAGCCTTAAAGTTCCTAAACTAAAAGATATGGAAAAGCCATCATGGCATCCACAGAAAACAAATTACCAGGTAACTGAGATGGCACAGACAATAACGTGCTCACAACAAGCGTGAGGACCTGACTTAGTTCCCCACAACCTCCTTCCAAAGCCTGGCAGCATGTACCTATAACTCTAGCCACTGTGAGTTGGAGACAAGAAGACCTGAGGTTCTTCCTGGCCAGCCAGTGTAGCTCCAACATTGAGATTTACTTTCAGCAAGGCACCCTGTCACAAAGAGTAAGGTGTAGAAGTTACAAAAGAACTTCTCTGGCCTCTATACATACACACACACATGCACAGACATGCATACAATACACATACATACACAATAGAACAAACTGTCTTTGTAGGAGGGAGTCTCTGTTTCCCAGGCCTCATCTCTTACCTGAGAAAACTGCAGCAAACAGAACATACATTCTTGGACCAGGGAGGTGGGCAGGTGGGTAAAAGCATTTGCTACACAAGCCTGATGACCTGATTTCAGGTCAAATATAAAGAACAAATATAAAGGTGGAAGGAGAGAAGGACTCTATGACATTTTCCAGATTTCCACATGCTACCAGACATGTGCACTAACTCTCACACATCAAGAATTTACACAAAACTATAGTTTTAAGCTTATAAATGTGCAGCAGACCTAGGATACATCCTTACAGAGGAGCTAGGAACATGAGGAGCACACAATTGTAACCTGTGAAATCAAACTGATACGGATGCGGGACTGAACCATATCCCTCACCTACAATATGAATACTAGGTTTTTTGTTCTCCTCCAGTAGTTTTGTTTAGATTTAGCTATCTAATTAGGAGAAAACAGTATCTTCCTTAATTTGTATGTTCCTAATCACTAATTGTCTTGGTTAGGGTTTTTATTGTTGCAACAAAACACCATGATCAAAAAGCAAGTCGGGGAAGGGTTTATTTGGCTTATATTTCCATATCACAGTCAGGACAGAAACTCAAACAGGGGTGGAACCTGAAGGCAAGAGCTGATGCAGAGGTCATGGAGGAGTGCTGCTTACTGGCTTGTTCCTCAGCCTGCTTTCTTATAGAACCTAGGACCATCAGCCTCGGGATGGCTAAACCTACAACAGGCTATGCTGTCCCCCATCAATCACTAATGAAGAAAATACCTTACAGCTGGATCTCATGAAGGCATTTTCTCAATTGAGGGTCCCTCCTTTCAGACAACTCTAGCTTGTGTGTCAAGTTGACATAAGACTAGTCAGCACACTAGTTCATTCCCTAAAAAGATGTTGAAAGTCTTCCATGTTTATTGCACATGTGGTCCTGGAACACTGGTAATCATAACTACACAGCTACCTTACAAGCGTGCTTCCAACTTGGGTTTGTTGTCCTTTTGTTTTTTCCTGAGACATGATCTCACCATGTAGCCCAGGTAAGCCTCAAACATCCTCCATCTTCCTGACTCAGGCTCATGGATTCCAGACTAAAGGTATCCATCACTATGCTATCTTTATGAATTTTTGTCTTCTTTATATATTCAAAGTTACATTTTTTTAAATTTTATCATTAGATCTTAAATCTGTAAAAAAAATTATAATTAATATATACAAATTTTGGCCCTAAACTATGTGCAAAAAAATTGTTGTGATGTTCTACCATACTAGAACGCTTCAATAAGTATTTAAAATAATTCTATATAACCTCAATATAGATGAAAAATTAACATGAACACAATTTGATATCAGAAATAAAGATAACATTTATTTTAAAAGATGAAGAATTGGTGCTTAGGGGTTCTACATTACATCACGGTATCCACTTCTCAACAGATGGTAATAAGTCACCATTAAACCCTTTATTCTTTCTATAAAAGAGGCTTACATTAAGATTGACAGCATGTGAATAATTGCTTTCATTTTTCCCGTTCTTGACAAGGCCAGAGGGAATGAGATTAAACTGCTCTTGGAAATTTAAACATTAGATCAAACTTTGTGAAAATAATTGCTAGCAAACTTGAGAGGAAAATCTCCTTTGGCAATTTCTTTTCAACAAACTCCTTTGGTAACAGAATGAATATGGACCAAGTCAGAGGCTGAAGTCAACCTTTAAAAACTTCACTTGAGACTTAAGATTCTTTTATTTCTTTTTATTAGTGCAATTGATTCAGGAGCTATGAACTCAGTTTTGCTTAAGGTCATTTAAATGAAATTCTCTTGTATTACCTATGCACTAGAAGTGTCATTAATCTACATGGTCATTTTCTTTATTCTTCAGGATTACTCTGTGATTGTTAGAGGGGCTTCAATATAAAAATGTGAGAAAAAATGATAGTTAGTACAGATAATAATGTGGGAAATTTTTCAGTGCCAGGCAAAATAAAATGGGAGAGTAGAGTCAAAGAAAGGGCAGTCAAGATATATTTGTTTGATTTTTAAGCTAGAGCTAATAGGACAATTGTGTGATAAAAAAGGAACTCAGAGAAGGAAAAACTGACAAGCTGTCAGAGCTGAGCAAAACCGAGAAGGAGTGAGATCTAAGGACAGGTTGAGTACTCTTTTCTTTTAAACTACCAAAAGAAGAATACATGGTGAAAAATGGAAAGTCATAAGTGCAAGAAGGGGGGGTGGGGCAGGAAGAGACACATACAACATACATATACACATATGTACGTACAACACATACAGCATACAACAACATAGGCTATGCCTATGAATGAAACTGTATAGTATGTTGCAGCAGGAAAACAGTCAGAGTACTGTTAGGGCTCTGTGTCTCCTAGAGTCTACCTTCCAATAGCAGTTTTCTTTTTTTGAGTGCCTAAGCCATTACTGCTTTTTCCAGAAAGCTAAAGTAGAAATGGAATTCCTTAAAAATGTTTTCCTTCCCAATAAAAATTCCATGTCAGGATAAGGACTTTAGGAAGAAAAATATGTTCTGTTCTTTTTATGCATCTGTTTCCTCTCAACTAAATGATGCCACAGCTTAGACATCTTTATCTAGAGAGTCTGAATAAGGTCTGAAACATACTTTTTTCTCATTTTTGTCTACTAAAAACGTGAGTCATTAGATTGCTTTGAAACATGAGTGCTTCATATACTATTCAAAGGTCCTCTTGGTTATAAATAAACAAGTGGGCTAAATATAAGCCATATCCATACCTCTCACAGCTGACTGGGAAGGCTGAGTCAAAACTTTGACGTCCAATGCATTGTTGATACTGTCCTCCAAAGTAGCACAATAACCATCCACAACACTGGTAACAGTATCCTTCAAAGTCCCGAGATTATGGAAAACCTGAAGAGCTGTTCCAACCTGAGCTGGATTCTTAAACACAAGTGAAGTGGAATGAAAACGAATATTAATAGGAAATAAGAAAAACCAATATAAATCTTTAAAAAACAATATAACTGGCACTTTAGCTATTACTAATGCATTTCAAGGCTAACAAAGGTAAGAGCAAGGACAGTTTGGAACAGGTTTCATATATATTTGTGCCATACCTTCTTCATAGAACATTTAATTTGAAATAATATTCATTTGCATTTTCTTGTTCAATGAAAAAACAACCTCAAACCCATTTCCTGGTTTTTTTTAAAGGTCTACTGTGATTTATATATACTTCTAGCCCTTTCTCCATTCTGTGTATGTCTGTTTGTTTTTGTGTGTGTGCATGGAAGTGTGTGCAAATGCAAGATATAGTATTATTTTAACATAATGCCAGCAGATTTCAGAAGTTTTTATCTTATTTATTAACCTAGTTTGGAATAACAATTGATGAACTAATTTAATTTATAGATACTGAGCCATGGTGAATGATTCTTTCGAGTGAAGAATTTTAACTACTGAGTCTATATATATATATATATATATACGTATGTATATATATATATATGTATGTGTGTGTATATATATATGTATGTGTATATATATGTATGTGTGTGTGTATATATATATATATACACATGAGAGCAAGTGACAGCTAACAAGACTGGACACATAAATATGTTCTGAGTTTGATTGAGAGATCCAGCCTTAATGAATTAAGTGCAAGAACAATGAGAATGATTTCCTGATATCAGAATTTGGTCTTTCACATCACATATGCACCTATGTACTAGTGTACACCCACATATATGTGTGCACCCACATTCATATGCATATGAAGTCTAAATCATAAGTTCAAATACTGTCAGCACCTTTAAACTGTCTATGATTCCCCAAATTGTACCCCTCCAAGTATTTTCGCTACTATAACTTGTGACATGAACCTAATTCTACCTGTTTGTCACCCTCATTATACAGTCACATGATTCTGTATGTAGTTTCCTTTGCTCAGAGGACTGCTTCTGTGTTGTTTCACATTACAGAACTGACTCATGCTTATTGCTCTATAGCACTGCACTGGAGAACTTTTCTTCTGACTATTCTATTGTGGGCATATATATATGAGTTGTTCTCAATTTCAGGCAATATAATTCATACTGGAATAAACATTCTAATAATCAGCATTTGGTGAACAAATATACATAGGTGTTTCTGATCTGTTAAGGCAGAATAGACTCATAAAGCATTTACAAGCCTTGTGTTTACAGATATAGTACACTTCCCAAAGATATTGCAAAACTTACAGATGCTCTGCCAACTCACCTACAACTATGACAACTATGCCTCTAATATAGTTACTACTTTCAGTATGATTATGGTTATAATTGTCTTTTCAATAATGACTAAGGAGGCTGTCTTGTCATGGATGCATCTGGAATTTCTGGAGTGCATATAAAATATGTAATCCTTATTGTCCACTGTTCTGACTGGGTTTTTTTGTTGTCATGTATATATTTATATAAACTGTATATTTTAGGTGTAATTACTCTGATAATTGTTTCTATGGTAAAATGTTCTCTCACTATTACTGAAATCTTTTAAGGACAATAAATTGTTAATATGAAACATTCTTTCATTAAATGAAAAGAAATTACTAATCTGAATGCACTGTCTATTACTAGTACTTTGGACACCCTATTTTTTAATGATTTTTTTTTGTTTTGTTTTTTCAAGACAGAGTTTCTCTGTGTATCTTTGGTTGTCCTGGACTCACTTTGTAGACCAAGCTGGCCTTGAACTCAGAGATCCACCTGCCTCTGCCTCCCAAGTGCTGGGATTAAAGGTGTGTGCCACTACGCCAGGCCATTGCAGACAGCTGTGAACTGCCATATGGTGCTGGGATGTGAACCCAGGTGCTTTGGAAGAACAGCCAGTGCTCTTAACTGCTGAGCCATCTCTCCAGCCCTTAATGATATTTCTTATCTGTTAAAAATTGCATACATTTATAATGTGTCTCCATTATCCCAGACATAAACAAAATGGCCTGACAATCCCTAGACCACCAGCTAAAATACATGTCTTCACAAAGAACCTGTATCAGTTATTCTCTTGTCCTAGTGTGAAATTTACTAATAGAAAGACATAATGAATAGCATAGAGGGAGAGATTTGAAACATTAAAGGAAAATAGATGCCACCAGTGATGACTATTTTTGATTGTCTAGAACTACTAAAACCCAAGCAACTGGGTCCATCTCTGAGGGTTTTCTCTTGGTTGGACTGTTTGAGGTAGAAGATCACCCTAAATCCACATTATTTGAGGTCATGAGACTCAAGTTAAGTATAGGTCACACCTTTTTGTAGCAGTCCACATAAAAGAACATGGAAAAAGAAAGCTTTTACTTTTTGCCTGATTGCCCTCACTTTGGCTAGCAAGTCCATCTATTCTGTTCCTAAGACACTCCTTAACTGGCTTTAGAACTTTCTTTTTCAGGGTTCCAATGCAGACTAAAAACCAGCAGCCCTCTAGGACCACCAGCCATCTGAGATTCCAGTATCAGATTGGGAATGCTGACATATCAGTCTTACAGATTCAACAACTATCAGACCTTCAGCTTTCAGCAACTGTTAGACTACTAAAAACCATAGCCTGTAAGGCGCGCTAATAAATACAGGTATATTAGTTCATTCAGTCAGTCCCTTTAGTGAACTTTAGGGTACATCAACTCACTAAAACTGGTAAGAGAGAAGGGACAATCCATGTTTTTGAAATGAGGAAGTATCTCATGTTACAGACTGTGAAAAAAGAAACAGAAAAGGGAGAGTCAAAAGATGGATTTTACTTGGGTGAGAAAGTGACAGGGAAACTGTGTGATATAAAGCTGTTACTAATAAATTATTTCCTTACATATGGGTAGGTGTAAAATGCCAGTGGTATCATCTTTGCTGGAAATACGAATGCTTCTGGAATATATAATCATACCAAAACTCGCCGAGCAGAAAATGAAAATGAAGAATGAAATATATGAATTGGAAACCAGAAGTCACACTGGGAATGAATACCAGAAACACTGGGAGCAAACAGAACAAAGTGTGATAATGGACTACTCTAGACATAGTTTGGATACAACATTACAACATTTAGAAATGGAAACAATTTTTCTAGCTATGACTCACATGAAGATCATATCCTGCAGATATTGAACAATTGCATCCTTTTTCAATTATTCTGTCTTATCGGCGACAAATACAACATATTTTGACCTCTAGCTTTGGATAAGCCCTTATTAGCAATTTCCAGGCTCCTATCTCACTCATCCATAAAATTAGAGGACAGAAAAAGATGGACTCCATTGCCTTCTTAAACATAATAATTTTATTAGCTTTCCCAAAGAACCATCTAGGACGTGCTGGTACTGTACAATATTATTGAGAATAAAATAATGCTTTACTCTATGACCTTTTACAATATATGGTCTGATTGGAAATAGGACAAGTAAGTCAGCAATTAAAATGTGCTGAAATAATGAGAAATGAAATGAAATGATTAAAGAAAGCAAAAGAAGAGGTAATTATTCAGATATGGAGACAGAAATGGAGGGATGAAGGAATAAGGAAACATTCTGTAAAGGAAGACGTCTTAGCTAAGACCTGAAATGAAGTAGTTTGTGGGAAGATGTAGGAAGCTGAAGTACGGAAGATGGAAGACATAAAACAGAGGCAGGAAAGTAAAAGAAATTTGCATGCACAAAACCTGTGGGTGACAGCATGTAGGAACCCACGTCTATTAACCCACTCCTGCTGATGGGAGATCTAGAGGAATAACCTCCTTCAAATCCAAGGGTTTATACAAGAGCCTCTCAAGTTCTGCCATGCCTCTAAGAGTTTCTTAGGGGGGCTTGTTGAATAAAAACTGACTTGTAGAAAGCTTGTGAGAAGCTAGTGTGATTTTATTAGTAGTCTTTTGCTTAACTCTGGTTTTACATGTTCACTCTGTAAAATGTTCATTGGGGTGAACTCAAATAACACATGCACTTTTCTGTGGATCACGGTTTTAATATAAAATTTCTGAAAGAAATAATAGGACATCAGTCACACATACAGACATATACACAGACACAAACACACACACACACACACACACACACACACACACACACACATCTCTTTTACTTGAATACCTAACATACAATTCAATGATGCTTTATAGTTAAGCTTAGGAAAAATATATAAGAACAAAACAAATAATACACACATGACTAAATTATTAAATAAACATGAATCTTATATATTTCCTGAAAAAATATAAGCAATATTTATGTTTATATAGATTACATGCATACATTACTCAAATTATTTGTTAATACAATAGTGTACACCAATAGAACCAGTGACTTTTGAGGCTGAAGCAGGAGGATGACCAGAGCTCAGGGGTGCAAGGGCAGCTTGGGCCTTAGAGGAAAACTCATCTGAAAACTTTTTATTTGCTTTCGTTCTTGCTTGCTTGCTGATTTATTTATTTGTTTGTTTGTTTATTTTGAGGCAGGCTTTCTCTATATACAGCCCTGGCTATCCTAGAATTTATTGTGTAGACCAGGCTGGCTTCAAACTCACAGAGATCTTCCTGTCTCTGCAGCCCTAGTGTTGGGATTAAAGGCATGAGCCATCATACCCAGTTCTTGAAAACTCTCAAAAATTATAAAAGTTGATTTTTAAAATATTGTCTAAGTTATATTTTATTTTAACTGTTCTCAAAATTAAATTGTTTGTGCATCCCAATATTCAACCAAAGAATGGATTAAAAAACTGTGGCACATCTACACAATGGAATCCTACCCAGCCATCAGAAACAATGAAATTATGCAATTTGTAGCCAAATGGATGGAACTACAGTAACTCATCCTTAGTGAGCTAACCCAGACTCAGAAGGATGCACATGGCATCTATTCACTTATAGTCGGATTTTAGATATACAGTAAATGATATCTATACCACAACCAATGCACCAAAGGGAACATGGACATAGACTTTGTTACCTGTCAATGAGACACTTTTCCCTAATGGTGCTGCCTTGTAGGCCCCCAGTGTATGAGGAGGCTCTTGGCCCTCATATGACTTCTGAACTGGGGCAGGGGACTGTTATGTAGGGACACTCCATTTCAGAGGTGTGGGATGGAAGGGATAGGGGGTAGAGGGTGAGAGGGCAGTGCTGGGAGGGGTGGAAAGAGGGCACTGTGATGAAGATGTAACCTGAAGTAATGAATAAATATTTTAAAAAAGAAAAAGAAAGTTCAAAGCAGAATTAAAGGGCTGAAGCTGTTGTTTATACCATCCCTCAACCTCCAGGCAAAGATAAACAGCAATGATATAACCAGCCATGCCTATTAATGGGAACTGATAAAACCTCACATGGCTTTTTTTGAAACTGCCTCTCTTGTGTATCCATTTTCTGACTTTTTAATAAAAATGCTAGGATTTCCCTTTGCTACCTGACAACCCCTTGCTGACTCCCCCAGTCTCTTTACCAAGGAAGGCAGGCTGTACTAATGGCAGTAAGTCACCCTGACCTATGAAAATAGTATACTTCGATAACACACTGTCTCTTTGAGACAGGAACACTCTGATGATTGGTCTTAGTTGGCCTTTAAAGGAACCTTCACATCCACTGATCTTGTCATCATGAAACAGGCAAAGCAGATACTGCAAGGTGGCAGGCCAGGCTCTTAGGCCGTTCCCTTTGTGTGTATCAGATTTACCCCTTGACTTGGAGGCTCCATGGGCACCAATTTTTCATGGGAGACACAGACTGTGTAACAGCTCTCCAAATAAAGATGAGGCACTTGAAAACGCTGCGCTGCAGGGTCTCCACAAGAGTGCTGACAGTTAAACAGTCCTAGGCTTGAGAGAATAATTTTTTAGCAAATAGTAACAGTATCTTCTAGTCAAAACAGTGTCTTTACATGAGATACTCAAATATTCTTAATTTCTCTGCTATTGTCACTGTGACTTTCAAGGAATCAAGGGATCTTATAGGAAATTTTCCAACTTTATAAAATATGACATCAAGCTGGACAAAAGACCATGTAATAGACTAAAAGAGAATATTTTAACTGGGAAAACTGGACTTTACTCTCCTCAGAAACAATTCCAAATGCGGTTCAACCATATTCTTTGTAGAGTTGAAATTATTTCTCTTACTTTGGAAATAAATATGATGCAATTTCTTCTTTCTCAACCTCTCTATAGCTGACATGGAAGCAAAACAAAGCCTCAAAAGAACATAGAAGCACACTTGTTTAAAATCCCTACAAAAACGACAAAATCAGAAACACTGTGAACAATGTGACAGGTGGTGTACAGCAATGCAACAGACACAGCGAAACGCAGCAAAGGCTGCCCCATGACACAGAGGCAACATTCCACTGTCTACCAAGCTACAGACTGACATGGAAACTTTCCTACACATGTACAGCCCTGAAAAAGGTTGGAAGAACTTCAAAAGCTTTCTAAAATGGAAGTTAAAAATGAAAATAATGAAAGAATTTGATATAATTCAATTAAAACAAAAATATCATAGCCATACAAGTGGAGAAGTCCATAGTGGATGATATCTTTATACACATTAAATCTGTGAATCATCAAAGCCAGAGCGGCTGCTCAGTGGTTAAGGGCACTTGCTGTTCTTGCAGAGGAGCTGAGTGCTATTCTCAGGACAACATGGTGGCTCACAACTGTGACTCTAGTACCAAGGGTCTGAAGTCCTCTTTTGGCACCCACCAGACATACACATGGTATGCATACATACATGCAGGTACATGTATACACACACACACACACACACAATAAATAATATTTTGAAACTGCTAAGCATATTAAGTAATCTTTGTATTATTGAATCCTCTTCGAGCACATCTTACTTTTTTCTTTTTTAATATTTATTTATTACTTCAGGTTACATCTCCATCACAGTACCCTCTTTCAGCCCCTCCCAGTCTCACCCTCCCACCCTCTACCCCCTCTCCCTTCCATCTCACTCCTCTTGAGTGGAGTGACCCTACATAACAGTCCCCCACCCCAGTACAGCAGTCATATGAGGGCCAAGAGCCTCCTCATACACTGGGGGCTACAAGGCAGCACTACTAGGGCAAAGTGTCTCATTGGCAGGTAGCAATGTCTATGTTCCTGTTCCCCTTGGTGTATTGGTTGTAGTATAGTTATCCTGTACTAAATGGCTAAAATCCGATTATAAGTGAATAGATGTCATGTACATCCTTCTGAGACTGGGTTAGCTAACTCAGGATGAGCTTCTCTAGTTCCATCCATTTGACTGCAAATTGCAGGATTGTTGTTTCTGATAGCTGAGTAGTATTCCATTGTGTAAATGTACCACAGTTTTTTAATCCATTTTTTGGTCGAGGGACATCTTGGTTGTTTCCCATTTCTAGCTATTACAAATAAGGCTGCTATGAACACAGATGAGGAAACTTCCTTGTGATTTGGTGAGGAATCATTTGGATGTATACCCAGAAGTGGTATGGCTGGGTCTTGAAGTAGAGCTATTCCAAGTTTTCTAAGATATCACCACACTGATTTCCATAGTGGTTGTACAAGCTTGCACTCCCACCAGCAATTTTCTAATAGAAGTTGGGCTCTTGCTAGCATTTCATATGTGACAGAAGGTGACACAGTGAGGGAAAGGAGAGGAAGAGCATACACTACAGACTTTGCAGAGACTCCTCTGCGCATAAACTCCATGTGTTACTCTCCCAAGTGACTCAGTTCATAAAGTTCTGACCACAGATAATCGCAACTAATTTTAAGTAGAAAATCAGGCAGAGATTTAAAAAATTTACTTGCACAGTAATATATTAGGGAGAAAATTCCAGAAATGTAGCATTTCTCTCTTGTCTAACCCTCCATTTCACATGAGACAGAAGTTAGGGAACAGAGCATCCTTAGGAAGTAGAAAAGGAGAAAGGCAGAGGCAAAAAATAAGGAAAACAAGGAAGAATGAGAGGACAGGGTGGTAGAGGGATGCGAAAAACAGAATCAACAAGTCCTCATTTCTCTGGGTACCCCCCAAAACATAGCAAGACCCTGTCTCAAAACAAAACAAAATCTTTATTTAAATGCCAGATTATATTAAATACCATACTATAGATTCTAGTAGATATATTGTTCAGATTTATTAGTTAAAAATTTAGAAGTTAAAATAACCTCTTTTCTACTTCTCTATTCTTTTTCATTTTCTATTTTGTTAGACTGTCTTGGTGTTATTGCTTCTCTTCCTGTAGACTTTTTCTTTCTAAATTTGTGTTCATTCTTTGGTTTCTCCATTTTCTATTATTTTCTTTTTTACTGTTCGGTTCACTCTCATCCTTTTCTTTTCGTCTCTTTAAAATAAAAGTGGGAATAAGTTTATATTGATTACTGCTTGATAATATCATTAAATATCTTTCTGAGTGTCTTTATGATACTTGGGTTCTACTCTGTTGCCTGCTGGTTGTTAGCAGCCTGTGAAATAGCCCTGCCAGGTTGACTGAAAACATCTTATCAGGTGTTAATGGGATGCTCCTGAATTGCTTCTGTAAACTTCCCTTCCTTCAGCATAATCTTGCTGGATGCTCCACTAAGTTTTCAGTGCTGTGCAGATTAGAAATGACAGAGAAAGTGTCAGCTGTGTGCATCCTTTTAGAGCATATTCACAGAGATACAATAAAGTATCCTAACTATTTTGGCTTAATATCCACTTGTTAGGCACAGATATGTTCAGAATGGTATTCCAAATATTAACATCATTTAAACACTTTTATTTGAACTGGGTGTGGTGGTACATGCCTGTAATCTTTGCCCTTGAGAAGCTATGCAGAATAATTGTGAGTTCAAGGCAAGTAATCGTAGCTAAGACTTCAAGTATACTAAGGGTATCCTCAATAATAAAATGAATTTCATAGGGAGATATAATCATGACAAATTAAGTCAGCAAATCCACAGTTCTGTCTTTTAAATTTTTAAGCTAAATATATAAACAGAACTTATTTTAGAATAAGGTCATAGAGTTAGAGATTTGTAACTGCCTGTGCTGGGTGCAAGAAGAGGGGATGATTATAAACAGGCATAAGCAGACTGTTTGTGGTTTGAGCAATATTCCAGAACTAGGTTATAAAATGGTTTTGAAACTACATAAACTCAATAAAACTATATACTTAAAGTACATGAATGTTGTGATTTATGTAAGTTACATCTAATCAGTAATGAAGGAAGCCATACAATGGAACAAAAACACACATATATATAATACATAAATATATATCACAAAAGATTTATACTAGAATATATTAAGGATTATTCCAACTTGATGAGCATACAACAGTACGTCCTTTCAAACTGTGAAAAAAAACAATCCTTCACTATTCTCATTTGCAAAAGTAGTTACAACAGTTACTCTTTGATTTCCTTCATTAATTTATGTATTCAGTTTACATCCAGACAGCAGCCTCCCTCCTCTCCTCCCAGTCCCACCCTCCCTCTTCCCGCATCCTCCCATCCCCTTCTCTTCAGAAAAGAGGAGCTCCTCAACCCCTGTCCGGTACCAACCAACCCCAGCACATCAAGTCACATAAGGACTAAAGAAATTATACCTACAAGAATCTTCCACACACCCACTAAAATGTTTATAATAAAAAGATTGCCAACATGGATCTGGCAGAATCAAAACCCTAAACCACTGATGTGGTACAGAAAATCATAGTACCACTTCAGAAAACTGATAGCCTCTTTAAAAACTACCATGACAGGGCTGCATGTGCTGAGCATGTGCGAGGCCTGGGGTTCAGTCAGAACACCAAAGAGAGAAGTAGTGTGTGTGCGCGCGCGCGTGTGTGTGTGTGTGTGTGTGTGTGTGTGTGTGTGTGTGTGTGTGTATACACATATGTATACATACAATTTGAAAGGACTTACTGTATGCTCAAGTTGGAATAATTCTTAATATATTCTGTTATATGTACATATACCTATACACACATATAGATACATGCATACACACACACACACACACACACACACCTAACAACTTTCGTCATATACACTCACCACACAGGGACTGGAGGTCTACAGATGCAAACTTGTCAGCTCAAGCACACATGAGCTTTACTCAGCATGGGCCTAACGTAATAAACAGCAACACATCATGGGTAAATGTTATTTCTATAAAATGAGATAATGAAAGAAACAAAAGAGTAACAAACTACCAAGACACAATAAGATTAATATAATAATTCTGAATTAATAAAGCCAAACATACAAAAGAATATACTTTATGACTCCCATTCTATAATCCTATAAAAAACAGAAAACAATAATTTAGAATAGTTGCCTGATTCTCTGACACTGTTTCTGAATCACAAAATAAGAATACTGGTATGTCCTACCATTATAAAAGTCTAATATTGTGTAAATTAAATAAAATTATTTATAGTTATCCAAATACAAACAAACTTTTTACAAACATAAAACAAGTATACACAGATTGAAGAGTAAATATCAAATTTTAACCAAAGGAAAGTAAAATATTCTATGTTGTTTAATAAAATTACTAAATTATTGAAAAATTCACAAAGCAGAATGAAAATGAAATATTACTCACTGAACTGGAAAGCTACAGAAAGCAATAATGCCAGAAGAGCTAACGGCTAGTAGTTGCTAATTAGATGGGAATGTATATACTTCAGGATGGCAATAAACAAGTGATGAACACTTCTTGGGTTATTCATGAACGGGGATTTGGCCAAAATGAAGAAACAGGTATGTGTGTAATCTAACATTGGAATAGAAGTGATGTGTGTGTAATCTAA
>CAJQZJ010011617.1:1001140-1021069 GCA_907164525.1 Lophiomys imhausi
TCTCTCTCTCTCTCTCTCTCTCTCTCTCTCTCTCTCTCTCTCCCTCTGTTTTTCGAAACAGGGTTTCTCTGTGTATCCCTGGCTATCCTGGACTCACTTTGTAGACCAGCCTAGCCTTGAACTCACAGAGATATGTCTGCCTCTGCCTCTCAAGTGCTGGGAATAAAGGCATGCTCCACCATGCCTGGCTCACCGTAGATCTCTTCAAGGGAGATTCGAAGGTCGTGGGTGACTGGGGTCTCTTGGGAAAAGCAAGGACATCCAAAGTTCACACTGGTGAAGCCATCCATACTCACTGAAAAGCCAGAGCACAGGTCATGAAGTCCATTCCTTCCTCAGCATTGAGCTCACCAAAAGAGGTATCAAAGGGGTTTCTGCTACCGAAGAACTCAGCAAACATGCCATGAGGGGCTCCTTGGAATGTGTAGCTGAAAGAGGTACCATTAGCACCACCACTGCTACCACCACTAGGGCCACCACCCTTTTAGGACTTCCTCTCCATAGCTGTCGAAAATCTCGAGTGTCTCTGAGCACCTAGGCTTCAGGGATCTTGAACTTCTCAGTGCCGGGCTCCTGCTGGACTCCTAGTTCTTGTCTGGGTGGTAGCACAATGCCTGGCAGTGGTGGGCTCACTTGATTTCATCGATGGATGCTCAGCAGGCCAGGCCCAGTGTCTGGTAGTAGTAGTCCTTGAACATGGCCACGGCTGCCCAGCTCTGGTTAGTGTCATTCTTAATTCCTAAACTGCACACTGGCACAGATGGATGATATCTATGTCTGCTCCTCTTCAAGAACAGGAGGTAGCTACACAGAGGTCTGCTACCTCCCAACAATTACCACAGTGATATTATTGATCAAGGCTTAATTCTATCAGCTCTGCCAAGCCTGAAAGCAGACTATGAAATTGACAGAGAGAGCCAGATTTGAGGAGGACAGGCATGCAACTAAATTCAAAAGTACATGATTTCATAAACACAACTACTAGTTTACAGTAAACTCTGTGAACTGAACCAGAGTGGCAGTATGAGCACAGCAGGGCACTATTGCCTTAGAAATATTGCTGAGGAAGCAGAATTGATCTAAATATTGTGTGCCTCTCCAAATTCATTTTGAAATCCTAACCTTTAAGGTGACAGTATTAGAAGTAGGGGTAGCTAAGAGGTGACAATGACAGAACACTCATAACAGGGCACATAGGTCCTTACTACAGAAACTCTAGGTTTCTGTAGGAAACACTAGGAGGGAGAACATTTGCTCCGTCCATCATATAAATACACAGAGAAGATATCGTCTGCAGAATGGAATTGAAACTCACCAAACACACAATTGCTGACACTCTCATTTTCAATTTCTCAACCTCCTAAAATTCTGTTGCTGATAAATCACCCTGTTTATAGAGTTTTCTTGTAACAGCCCAAAAACAGAGACAGCAATTAAATTATAGTCAGAAGGACACCTAATACATCTAAATAAGACAAGTAAATTTGATATTAAAAGTTAATGTTAATAAACATGATCCGTACAGTCCTGCAAAGAGATAAAACTGCTATTGATTGATCAGTAAGTACCTAACCACTGAACCATGCTGAAACACAACAAAACGAAAGTTCCTGGACTTCTATATTCTACGATTTACAGGTAATTCCACAAGAACATACACAGGAATCCACATGTGGATGAGTGTGTGTTGCTGCGGGCCAAACTCAAGGATCACATGTGCTAGCCAAGTAATCAGCACTAAGCTCTGTGCACATTTTTTCTTCATCTTTCTAACTAAATTTCATTGACTAAAACACAGGCTTTGGCTACAAAACAAGATCTAACTAGCTTAACCTCCTTTGATTAACTTTATACAATATGAGCAGAATAAAACTATTAATATTTAAGGACTAGCAGTTTAATGTTATATGAATTCAAAAACTGAAGCAAAATAAAATTTCATAACTATTAAATGCATATATAATTGAGAGATATAAAAATAGTTTATTGACCTTGAAAAATACTTAAGTACAGAATTTCTTAAATAAAAATTCCTTTAAAAAGTGTTAAAACGGGGGGGGGATCCAAGATGGCGGTGGCTCCCCATGGACACATTTTAATCTTGGGGAAAACAGCCACAAAGCCACAAAAGTTATAAGATGCTGTACAAAAAAATCTGACTGACTGGACTCACCTGGGTTTCACTCAGCTACCCAGGGACCATTAAAAGTCCTTGGGCAGGAATCTCCCTCCCACTCTCTGACACGCACGGAAGCCGCTGAATCCGGAAATCAGAAACCCCCACCAGGAGAGACGCAGGGTAAGATCCACTCTAATACCCAGCGGGCAGATTCGGAACCCACACAGGGTTACTCACCAGCCTACTGGGCCCCCGAGATCCCACCCAGGCGTTTCGGCTATTTAGCGAAAGCTTGCGGACACATGGGAGTGCCACACCCTCTTTTTTTTTGGGGGGGGGGGTTGATTTTTTTCGAGACAGGGTTTCTCTGTGTAGCCCTGGCTGTCCTGGACTCGCTTTGTAGATCAGGCTGGCCTCGAACTCACAAAGATCCACCTGCCTCTGCCTCCCAAGTGCTGGGATTAAAGGCGTGTGCCACCACGCTCTTAGCAGCGCGTGACTCGGTGGGTGTGCAGGGGCTGAGGCTCCACAGGCATCAGCCCAGTAGCCAGCTGTCGACAGCTGCATTTGCAAAGCCCAGACATATCTGTGCGCCGCCAGAGGGGTGCTGGACAGGACCGCCTATTGGATTTACAGTCATGGGGAAAAAAATCCTGCAGCTGAATTGAGCTACAGGATACCCTTCCGGCTGCAGATTACATTCCACTGTGGTGTACAGGAACTTGGACAATAGTGACACCATTTGCCAGTATCCAAAGCCAGCTACATACACACATAGGCCAGGCTGTGAGAGTGGCAAGGCTACAGGGAGTGAAGGCGGATTTACCCACCACAGGATCCAACCCTGGGAAAACTGTGAGGTCTTTATTATTATTATCAGACTTTTTTGTTAGTACGGGCCCGTAGGACAGGGAACCAGAGCTTAAGTATATATAGATAGACACCCTGGATCAGAGAAGTTTCCACCTGGGAAGCGGTGCTGAATGACTCACCTTACAGGGGAGGAGACAGGAAATTCGACTGCTAAACCAAAGCTCCCCCTTTGGATCCAAGCCCAGAAGACAACAGGAGAAGACAGCTAAGCACATCCAAATGGCCAAAGGTCCAAGAAAAAACCAAAAATCAGGGAGACATGACTCCAACAAAACACAACCATGCTAGTTCATCCAATCCTGACAACCTCACCACAGCACAAACACATGAAAAGTGACAATCCTACATTATGGAAAGTGATAGAGTCCCTTCAAGAAGAACTTAAATCTATGAGGGAATTCAAACAAGCCACAATTTCACAAGCGAAAGCAATGGATAATACCATTAGAGAGCTCCAAAACAAGGTGGCTGAATATAACCAGGAAAAAGACGGGGCAATGGAAGACTTCCAGACAAAGACAAGAAAATTGAAGGAGGAAAAGTATAAAACAAATAAAATCATTGAAGGCATGAAAATGGAAATGGAAACAATAAAGAAAACACAGTCAGAGTTAAAAGTGGAAATGGAGAATCAAGGGAAGAGAACAGGAACTATAGATCTGAGTATCAAAAATAGCATGCAAGAGATGGAAGAAAGGATCTCAGGCACAGACGATTCGATGGAAGAAATCAATACAACATCCAAAGAAAATGAGAAAGCTAAAAAAATCTCTCACCCACAATATCCAAGAAATCAAGGACTCAATGAAAAGATGGAACCTAAGAATTATAGGCATAGAGGAAAGAGAAGACTCCCGACTCCATGGTCCAGGAAATATCTTCAACAAAATCATAGAAGAAAACTTCCCAAACCTAAAGAAAGAGATGCCAGTAAAAATCCAAGAGGCTTACAGAACACCAAACAGATTAGATCAGAAAAGAAACTCCTCTTGCCACATAATAATAAAACTCCAAATGTAGAGAACAAAGAAAGGATATTAAAAGCTGTAAGAGAAAAAGGCCAAGTCACATACAATGGCAGACCCATCAGAATCACATCTGACTTCTCCTCAGAAACTTTAAGAGCTACAAGGGCCTGGACAGATGCCCTACAAGCCCTGAGAGAACATAGGTGCCCAGCCAGACTACTATAACCAGCAAAACTCTCTATCAACATAGATGGAGAAAACAAGATATTCCATGACAATCAAATTTAAACAATATCTACCAACAAACCCAGCCCTACAGAAGATCCTAGAAGGAAACTTCCAACCCAGAGAAGATAACTACATCCAAGAAAACAGAGGAAATAGAAAACTCCACAGCAACTAAACCAAAAGAAACACAGGACGACCACCTATACCAAAATAATGGGAAATAACAACCCCTGGTCACTAATATCTATCAACATCAATGGACTCAATGCACCAATAAAAAGACACAGACTTACAGACTGGATCTGTAAACAAGACCCATCTTTTTGCTGCATACAAGAAACACATCTCGCTATCAAAGATAGACACTATCTCAGAGTAAAGGGCTGGGAAAAGGTCTTCCAAGCAGATGGACCCAGGAAGCAAGCTGGAGTAGCCATCCTAATATCAAACACAATAGACTTCCAACTGAAGTTAATAAAAAAAAAGACAGACAAGGGCATACTCATTAAAGGAAATATTCATCAAGAGGACATCTCAATATTGAACATCTATGCCCCAAATAGAAAGGCACCTACATTTGTAAAAGAAACGCTTCTAAAACTTAAACCGCACATTGATCCCAACACATTAGTAGTGGGAGACTTCAACACCCCACTCACAACAATGGACAGATCATCAAGACAGAAGACAAACAGAGAAATAATGAGTCTAACAGAGATCATGAACCAAATGGACCTAACAGCTATCTACAGAATGTTTCACCGGAACACAAAACAATACACCTTCTTCTCAGAACCTCACGGAACCTTCTCCAAAATCGACCATATAGTTGGCCACAAAGATAGCCTAAACAGATACAAGAAAATTGAAATAACCCCTTGTATCTTATCAGACCACCATGGAATAAAGCTGGACTTCAACAGCAAAACAATCAACAGAAAGCCTACACACACATGGAAATTGAACAACTCTTTAACTGGATGTCTACTGGGTCAGGGAAGAAATAAAGAAGGAAATCAAAGACTTCTTAAAATCCAACGACAATGAAGGCACAACACACCCAATCCTATGGGACACAAAGAAAGCTGTGCTACGAGGAAAGTTCATAGCACTAAGTGCCTTCAAAAAGACAATGGTGACAGCTCATATTAGCAAATTAACAGCTAAACTGGGGGAATTGGAAAAAAAAAAAAGAAGCAAACACTCCCTAGAGGAGTAGAAGGCAGGAAATCATCAAACTTAGGGCTAAAATCAACAACTTACAAACAAAAAGAACTATACAAAGACTCAATGAAAACAAGAGTTGGTTCTACGAGAAAATCAAGAAAATAGACAGACCCTTAGCCAAATTAACTAAACAGCAGAGGGAAAAAACCCAAATCAACAAAATCAGAAATGAAAAGAAATAAATAATAACATACATTGAGGAAATCCAGAGAGTATTTAGGTCCTACTTTAAAAATCTGTACTCTACCAAATATGAAAATTTAAGCGAAATGGACAATTTTCTTGATAGATTCCACCGACCAAGGCTAAATCAAGATCACGTTAACAGATTAAACAGCCCTATAACCCTAGGGAAATAGTAATAGTCATTAAAAATCTCCCACCAAAAAAAGCCCAGGGCCAGATGGTTTCAAAACAGAATTCTATCAGACCTTCAAAAAAGAGCTAATACCAATACGCTTCAAACTCTTTCACAAAATAGAATCACTGCCAAACTCATTCCATGAGGCCGCGGTTACCCTGATTCCTAAACCACACAAAGACCCAACAAAGAAAGAGAACTTCAGACCAATCTCCCTCATGGAAATAGATGCAAAAATACTTAATATAATACTAGCAAACCGAATCCAAGAACATATCAAAAGTATCATACACTAAGATCAAGTATTTGAAAAATATCCAATACCCTTCATACTAAAAGTTCTAGAAACTGGAAACAACCCAGATGTCCCTCAACCGAAGAATGGGTTAAAAAACTGTGGTACATCTACACAATGGAATATTATTCAGCTATCAGGAACAATGAAATTATGCAATTTTCAGCCAACTGGATGGAACTAGAAAAGCTCATCCTGAGTGAGCTAACCCAGACTCAGAAGGATACATATGGCATCTATTCACTTATAGTAGAATTTTAGCTATATAGTAGAAGGTATCGATACTACAACTAACACACCAAAGGGAACTTTTTAATTTTTATATTTTTTTTATACTTTTTTTCTATTTTTTAGTCTTTTTTATCTATTTGTCTCCTTATTTGTTTGTTTTTTAGTTCTCTCTCCAGGGCAATGAGACACTTTTCACTGATGGTACTGCCTCATAGACCCCCAATGAATGGGGAGGCTCTTGGCTCTCATACGACCTCTCAACTGAGATGAGGGACTGTTATATAAGGACACCCCACCCCAGAGAGATGGGATGGAAGGGTTAGGAGGTAAAGAAAAAAAATGAAATGTGATGTTTCGGCCTTTTACTACTAATTGTCATAAACTGTTTAGGATAATTAAGAAATGCAAACTAATAGTTATGCAAGCTGGTCATTCTGTTAGGTACTATGACAGCCTATTATAGTTACTTGCTAAGCTAATCAGAAATAAACCTGCTAAGAGACAAGCAACATCTGCTTACCCTAATATAAGAGATAGATAGGGCCTCTTCAAAAACCTCAAGAGATCTGCAGAATATGGCATTCAAAGATGTTTTCGTAACTTTAGATTTTTTATATCGAGACATATCAACTCCTGACAGCACCCCCTATTCTACCCCAAGTAGAAGATGAGCATCGAAAAATCTCCAGTGGGAGATGATTGAATTAGTCGCAAGCCTATCTCTTGGTAGGAAAAGCCCCTTGCTCCAAATGTAGACAGAATGTTGTCCAAAAAGGACAAAACCTGGAAGCAGGTAAGTCGACAGCCTAGCTCTGCCAAGACAGGATAGGCAAGTCCTTCATAACCCCTGCTCTACAATCAATGTCTGTCAGAGAAACGGGGCCAAACAACTGAAGATCGATGCTGTAATGTATGGAGAGAAAATGGGAACTGTCCAGGCAGCCACTGCTATGTCATTTCTTAGTTTTGGAAGCTGCAGGCCCTGTACTTCCTATAAAATCAGATATATTTATCACTCTCAGGTCTCTGAGGTGGTTGAAGAACAGATAGCTAGAGCCTCATAATTAAATTTTGAGTTGTTTCGGAGTCAAGAGGGTGTTATAGATCTAAGAAGATGTTTTTAAAATTGTGTTGCAAGTTAGTATGAATGTTGAGTTAGATATTGAACTTTAAACTCATGGAAATGGTTAGATAGGAGAATGTTAAAGTAAGGTGCCAAATACATATGGACTGGACATTGGGAATGTACGCTAAGCCATATAACCCTCATAACTGTGGCCTAATTACCTCTGTTGTTTTGTATTGTATTTATTATTATAAGAGAAAGAGCCATTTGTTGGACTGAAAGGGGAAACTGTAGGGGGAAATAAGATATACCTTAAACTTAAAAAAAAAAAAAAAAAGGGAAGAGGATGAGGGACTGAGGGGAAAGAGGGTGGAAAGGGGGATTGGAGGGGGGAGTAGGCAGGACATTGTGATTGAGATGTAACTTGAAGAAAAATAAATAAATAAAATATAAAAACAGAAAAAAAAAAACAAAGTGTTAAAACTACCTATCCCTATTGAAAACAGTACTTCAGTTTTACAAACCCTGACATTTATTACTCTGCTACAATTATTTGGTTTTGTTCTCTTTTCTTCTATAGTAAAATGTGAAGAATTACAAAACCTAAAGATATACACAGACATATATAGTCACAACTCAGTATCTACAGGGTACTGCTTCCTCTTCTATCAGCTCCCATTAAAAATTCAGAAATGTCCATGTATATAAAGTAAGGTAGGACTTGCTAATACACATAAAACCTCCAATACAATCATTATCTTCATTTAACTTATTATTATGCCTAATACAATGTAAATAGGTGATATACTGCACTATAGCAACAATCATGGGGGAGTCTATACATGTTGAAATACAGATACAACCATCACATGTACAGCTTTATACCACTCAGAAGAGACAAAAGCAAATCATGCTCAATGTGGTGCATACACACAAGGTAATTTTATTCATCTATGAAGAAATAAATTATGACATTTGCAGAAAAATGAATGGAATTGAGATCATATATTTAGTGAAATGAGTCAGACTTGGAGAAACAAATACCAGGTTTTCTCTCATGTCCAGAATCTAGATTTAAATTTAGAGATGTATATGCATATATTCATTTATGTGTGTATAGATATGCCCATATGATGTAGAAGAAACTCAAAGTAGTAGAATTGATGTTAATAGAGTTTCTTTTTTATTTTATGTGTTTGGGTGCTTTGTCTGCATATATATGCCTGGGCAGCACACATATCCTTGGTACCAGGAGAAGCTAGAAGAAGGCATCAAATCCCCTATAACTAGAGTTATAACAGGTAGTTGTGAGCTACCATGTGGATACTGAGAATAAACTCAGGCCATCTATAAGAGCAGACATTGCTCTTAAACAATGACCCATCTCTCCAGGCCATGAACAGATTTTCTTAAGAGACACTAAAGAAATAGAATATAGCTATGGGAATACTGGCCCCTCCCCCAAAGATATTCACTCTGCTAACCAAGCCTGTTAGAAATAAGTGAAATTTAGAGTGCTAAGATGTATATCTGTTTCCCAGGATGGACTAGCCATTAGTTCCATCCCCAAAGAACATGCCTCTAACAGGCAGCTCAAGGCGGCAATGTAAGATAACAGCCAATGTTAAGTCCTGGGCTGCCAGAAAGCCTCCCAGTTCTCTTCTTGGGAATAATGTAATTCTGCCAAATGAGCAAGATCCTAAATAACAAATATCTGAAAAGAATAACACAGTACTTAGAAATATTCTGACTCTATCTTTGTTGTGTAAATCTCCCATCTCTCCAAGAGGCTGGACTTATATTAGAGTCTCCTGTCTCTGTTTAAGTTGTTCAAACTTTGAAGAAAAATAAAATAGTGGTATCTGCAGAAAACAGATGGAAGTATATGGAGATCATTATGTTAAAAAGTAAGCCAGAATCTGAAGAGTAAATACCATATTTTCTCTAAAATGCAAAACCAAGATTCTGGACGTGGCTACAGCTTATGAAACTACAAGAGAACTATAAGAGGAAAGGAGGAGAGAAAAGAGATGGTAAGGAGAATGTGTGACAGGAAAGCAGAAGGGAGGATGGTCTGAATGAGAATGGCCCCCACAGGCTCAGATATTAGAACACTTGGTCCCCAGCTGGTGGAAGTTCATGAGAAGGACTAGGTGTGGACTTTTTGGAGGAGTGTCACTGGGGGCTTTGAGGCTTCAGAAGTCCACACAAGGGCCTCTCTGCTGCATGCCTGTGGATCAGATCTAAGCTCTCAGCTACTGCTACAGAGCAATGCTTGCACACTGCAATGCTCCCCACTGTGACTACCATAGACTGTAGCTCTTTGGAACTGTGAGCCCCAAATTAAATGCTTTCTTTTATAAGTTGTTTGGGAGATGGTGTCTCTTTACAACAATAGAACAGTAACTAAGACAGAAGACAACTGGGCAGCATGAAGGTGGGTATGTAAAGGGAAAGACAAGTGCACTGCAAGAGGGAACAAAGCATAGCATATATGGATGAAAATGCCATCAACTGACTCAACACAAAGTAATGGTATGAAATGCACTGAAAAAGCACAAGAGGAAACCAACTGGTAAGGAAGGAGATCAGTAAGATGGAGATGGAACAGAAGATGGGACTGGGGCGGGGAGAAAACAAACACAGAAATATTGGGAAAGTCCACAACTTTGAAGACTAACCAAATGACTAATTTTAAAAGTTCTATAGAAATAACAGCCTATACTTAAGGTTAATGTGGAATTCCTTAACTATTTGTCTAAAAAGTATTGTACAATTGTCCTTTAAACACTAAGACTGCAATCTAGTATTTTATTCTATTACTTCAACTACTTATTTAACTAATGTTTTACAGAGAAATTCAGGTATGGTCCTTGTATGCCCGTTCTCTCCAGAACTTTTAGCATGAAGGGGTGTTGGATTTTGTCAAATGCTTTTTCTGCATCTAGCGAGATTATCATGTGGTTTTTTTCTTTCATCTTGTTCATATGGTTAATTACGTTGATAGACTTTCATATGTTGAACCATCCCTGCATTCCTGGGAGGAAGCCTACTTGATCATGGTGTATGATACTTTTGATGTGTTCCTGGATTTGGTTTGCTAGTATTTTATTAAGTATTTTTGCATCTATGTTCATGAGGGAGATTGTTCTGAAGTTCTCTTTCTTTGTTGGGTCTTTGTGTGGTTCAGGAATCAGGGTGACTGTCGCCTCATAGAATGAGTTTGGCAGTGTTCTTTCTGATTCTATTTGTTGAAAGAGTTTGAAGAATATTGGTGTTAGCTCCTCGTTGAGGGTCCAGTAGAATTCCGTGCTAAAACCATCTGGCACTGGGTTTTTGATTGGGAGATTTTTAATGACTGTTTCTATTTCCTTAGGGGTTATAGGGCTGTTTAATCTGTTAATCTGATCTTGATTTAGCTTTGGTAGGTGGAATCTATCAAGAAAATTGTCCATTTTGCTCAAATTTTCAAATTTGGTGGACTATAGATTTTTAAAGTAGGACCCAAATATTCTCTGGATTTCCTCAATGTCTGTTGTTATTTCTCCGTTTTCATTTCTGATTTTGTTGATTTGGGTTTTCAGAAAGGCTAAGAAAGAAAAAAATATAGTTCTAGCTCTTAGTGAACCTCAAACAAGTGAGTTCCACATAAATACGTGTATTTTAATAAAGCGCACTTGATTTTTTTTCTTTTTAAATTTATGTATTTTGTCTGTGTTATGGGTACTCTTGGTTATTAATATGACTACATATAGATTAACTAAAAATCCAAAAATGGAGGGCACACCTGTGAGGGATTTTTACTTATTTTGAAGTAAGAAAATCCACTTTCATATCCAGACCTTTGATATAGGAAGACACACGTTTAACCCAGATCTTAAAATATATATATATATATATATATATATATATATATATATATATATTCTCTCATATATATATGAGAGAGAGATTCACTCTATATATTGTTACTCTAGAGAACCCTGACTAATAGAGTCTGTATGGGAGTATGTGTACATGAGAGTAGGTATTCAAAGAGGCCATAAATGGGCATCAGAACCCCAGGAAGTGGAGTTACAGGTAGTTGTGAGCTGCTTGATATGGGTGAAAGGAATTGAACTCAGATCCTCCCCCAGTGTAGTGTACATGCTTTTAATCATTAAGCCATCTCTCAAGCTCAAAATTTTTAAAGATTTATTTTATTTTATGATATGGATATTTTCTTGCCTGTATGTCTGTGTACCACATGCATGCAGTACCCTCGGAGGTCAGAAGAGGGTGTCAGATGCCCTGGAACTAGATGATTGTGAGTTGCCCTGTGAGTTCTGGCCATCAAACCTGGCTCCTGACTGTCCCAGCCAGTAAAACCCTGAAGTTCAGCCTCTGACTACAAACTCCTTAGGACATTTAAATTGCTGAGCACAAAAGGCTGAACATCAAATGTTACTATTAACTTGCTTAACCATTTTTCCATTCTTATTTGAGCCCCAAACAGGTTACCTACACTCCAACTCAGCAAGAAGTAATTTTAAGAGAGCGATGTCCCATCCCAGAAGGTGGGTGATGTTTTCCCCACTTTGGTCATTTGATGGGTTATAGATGTTTGTTGTTATTTAGGGGGAGAAGTTACAAGTTGTTAAATGGTCTTGTTAAATAGGTTTTCAAGGTTAGACTCAGGGATTTCTCTCTTTTTCTTTTCTCTAAACTTCCTTCTCTCCTATGTAGGGAGGGGGAAAGACTTAAAAACAGGATATACACATACTATAGGAATGATAAAGAAAAAGGGAGGGATTATTGAATATGCTCTTATATCTTTGTATATTGATAAAAAATTAAGGTTATATTTGGCTACACTGGTATCGATCTTCGTATATTGTTACAAAATTAAGATTATATTTGGCTACATCAGTATTGATCTTTGTATATTGATACAAAATTAAGGTTAAGCCTTTTTAAGGTATGGTACCTAGGAAACACTTAAAACTGCAATGTGAAGTTTGGGCCCATTGATAGCAACTGTCACAAACTGTTTAGGATAATTAAGAGATGTAAACTAATAGTCATTCAAACATGTCATTTGGTTAGGTACTAGTATAGTATATCACAGATGTTTTCTAAGTTAACTGGAAATCAAGTTGCTAAAAGACAAGCAACATTTGCTTATCCAAATATACAGAGATACAAAAGTGGTCTTCAAAACCTCAAGAGATCTGTAGAATTTGGCATTCAAAGAAGGTTTCTTAGGATTTTTTTGACATTGAGACATGTCAGCTCCTGACAGCACCCCCTATTCTATTCCAAGTAGAGGATGAGCATCAAAGAATCTCCATTTGGAGGTGGTTGCATTAGTGGTAAGCCTATCACTGGGAAAGAAAAAGCCCTTGCTTTAACTGTAACCAAATGCTGTCCCAAAAGGACAAAACTTGGAAGCAGATAAGTCTACACCCTAGCTCTGTCAAGACAGGGTAGGCAAGTCCTTCATAATTCCTGCTTTACAATTAATGTCTGTCAGAGATACTGGGCCAAGAGGCTGAAGATAGATGCTCTAATGTATGGAGAGAAATTGGGGACTGTCCAGGCAGTCAGTTGTCTGTCATTTCTTAGTTTTGGAAGCTGCTGGCTCTGCATGTCCTGTATAATCAGATATATTTATCCTTCTCAGGTCTCTGATGTGGTTGAAGACTAGATAATTATATTCTCACAGTTAAATTTTGAGTTGTTTAGGAATTAAAAGTATGTTCTAGGTCTAAGAAGATGTTTTTAAGTTGTTAATGCAAGTTAGGATGGAAACTGAGTTAGGTGTAAAAATTTAAACTTACAGAGATAGATGGATAATAGAATATTAATATCAGTTGCCAAATATGTATGGACTGGACATTGGGAATGTATGTTATACCTTATAATTTTCATAATTTTGATCTAATCATTCAAAAAAAAGAATTATGAGTTCTGGAAGAAAGGAGAGAGGATGGGAGAGTGGAACCGGGAGAGGTGGAGGGAGGGGACTGTGATAGAGATGTAACTTGAAGTAATAAATAAGCATTTAAAAAAAAAAAAAGAGCAACCAGTTCTCTGAACCATTGAGTTATCTCTCCAACCACTTTTTCCTTTTCTTTTTATTTTTTTAAGTGTGTAGTTGTTTCCTTCAAACAGAGGTCCTAAACACAGGTAGAAGAAAAAGAAAAAGCTTTTTGGAGAAGGAAAGGAAAACACTAGACATTACAGAATGAATACAAAACAAGCAGATGAGTGAGAACACCAAATGTACTCAAAGGACTACTAAGTGTTAAATATACACCAAATAAAACCTGGTATGTGCCGGGAAACAAAGGCAATGATACTAAATTCAATTTGAAGATGTAGAAAAATGATAAAATCATATGGAGTTAAATAAAATATAGGATATGAGTTATAAGCAAGGCTGCTTGACGAGAAAGTGGTAAAGTTATTGTGTAACTCATATGCTGATTTCTGTACCCCCCCCATATCTGGTTGCAATCCTTATTCTGAAAATCTCCTGTCTCAATATTGTATAAACAATGCTCTCCAATTGTCCCCTCATATGCCAATAAAGCAGCTTACAGCCAGCAGGGGAGAGAATAGGGCTGGACTCTCTGCCCTCCAAGAGAGGAGGAGTTAGTGGAGAAGCAGGGGGGAGAGGTCCATGAAAGATGAGGAAGGAACAGAGATTAAACAAATAATATAACCCAGTCTCAATTATTTGGGCACTATCTGGGTTAACAGAGAAACTGAGAAACAAATACAATTATATAAATTTACATTAACATAGGTAAGAAGAAAAAAAGTAAAAAATGAGAAGACAAAAATTTGGATTAACTGATGGGAGAATTTTGGTTAGCTGTGTTTTTGTACATAAAGTTTTACTGGAGCACTGTCAAGCTCCTTTATCTACAGATTGGTCAAGGCTGCGTCCCCTGATACAACAGCAGAAAGCGGAAATAGCATGGCCTATGAAGTCTCAAGCACTTACTATTTGTCTCTTTACAATGTTTTTCCTCAAAGTTGATTGCCAAGTTTCATATGTGAATGGCACCCCTCTGTAACAGCTATAAAATGCAGGAAAAGATAAATGTAATGACTTGTGTGGGGGGCGTGTATGTACATGTATGCTCATGCATGCACACATGAATGCATTTGGGGCATGGGACAGAAGATGAGGTTGAATTCACTGGAGCTGGAGTTGCAGGTTGTTGAGAATTGCCTAACATGGATTCTGGGACCCAAACCTGGGTCCTCTGTAAAAAAAAAAAAAAATCACTCTAAATGCTAGCCTCAGTGACTGGTTTTTAACATCCTGAGTTATAAGATCGTTGCAATGCATACTTGGAATAATACAGATGATAACATGAGTGATCTGGCCTGGCATCTAGTCTATCTTCCTTTTAGGATGCTTTTGCTATGGAGTCTGCATGAGAGTCAATTTTAGACTCCTTTGTAGTCAGTGTTGCAGACATATCTGTGTTTCTTTTGATTAAGCACTTTTGTAGCATTCAGAAGACAGAGGCTGAATTTCATAGTTCTAGTGTGTCCATGTTTCACCATGGAGATGTTTGGATTTCCCTGCATTAGAGCTAACTGGTTCTAATGTTCAATCTAGCTTCCTGACTGTTGAATGGCAGAACAGAGAACATTCATTTTGTTGATCTGGATCATGTCCAAGGTCATGGGTCTATGAAATTATTAATTACATTGAAGAAGAGCCCAAACAGTAGGCAGTTTCCTGATACTAAGTACTACATGCAAACAATCAATTCTGCATAGTATTGTAACTTCAGAATTCCAAGTGTCCCAGGTGACCCAGATCCTGGCAACACTGTTGCTCTCTGTAACAGACAACAAACGAAACAACAACATCAAAAGTAAGCACACAGCTTTTACCGGAAGCCATCAGTTTGAAGTCCTCTAATAGATATCTGGCCACTACATTTTGCTAAGTAGCTTCTGTTCTTTATAAGAAAACACTAAACAATACAAGCTGTCCCAGAGTACACATACTTACAGATCTAGAATTTTAAAAATGGGTCTGGGATTCAGATGCAGATTTGAAAGCAATCAGTAGGAGGAAATGTCTGAGATCACCAACAAAGAAACCACTAGAATAAAGAGGTCAAAAAGACAGAAGATTCACAAGCACTAAAGAGGTGCAGAGACATTTTCAAGAAAGAATAACACAAAAAGCAATGTCAGGAAGAAAATAAAAAGGAAATCAAGAAACACATGAGATTAGAGAAACTGAAAGATAAGACAAACATTAGGAAGCTGATATGATCTAAGTCAAAGAAACCTGAGAGAAGCAAAACTGGCCAAGTGTTGGGGAATTTGGAGCTCATTCGTTCCCTAATTGAAAGCAGCTTTTTTTTTGGGGGGGGGAATATATATATATATATATATATATATATATATATATATATATATATATTAGAGGCCACAATAGAGGAACCATACAGCTACATAAGAGGTCAAGAAAGGGTGACAGCATTAACAGCCTATTGTTTCTAAAAGCTTGATGGTAAGGGGACTAGGAAGTACCTATATAGTAAACAACAGCAAACCTGAAACCCTGGCACATATTTGAAATCACAGCAGACAGGAGGCTGAGACAGGAAACTTATGAGTTCTAGGACAGTCTGGGATACTGTCTTTAAAAACAAAAAACAAAAAACTCAGACCAAAAAAAAAAAAAAAAAACTAGTGACATCCATATAAAAGTAGCTGTTTGATTTTTGGCTCTAGTTTTAGTTTTTTGAGACAGCATCTTACTGTATAGTTCTGTCTATCACAAAAATATGTTGCCCAGGCTCAACTCAAACTCAAGCTCCTCCTATCTCACCCTTCTAAGTACTGGATTACAGGACTTGCAGTTGTAAAGAGTTCCAATACCAAATTAGTTTCTCCTCTTACTTGGGAGAAACTTTAGTATTTTTACTGTTGGAAGGGGAAAGTCTGAAGATTCACATTCACAAAAGAGCACAACCCCAAATAATACATATACAGCACAACCTCTACACCTAAGACTCAGGAAAAACCACAGAGCAGAATGCAGAAAGATTAAAAGAGCCAGACAACCAGGAAACCTGCTAACAGATAGTATCTTAGAGACATGACAGAGAGACTGTACCCTATGAACCCTCAACAATAGTGCTGCTTAAACAAGACCTGCATAATGTCAATGCCAGTTGACATGTCAATGTAGAAATGGGAAATTGAACATGTCCCCACTCCCAAATGAAGGGCTACAGACAACCAATGGCTGTTGAGAAGGGAGAATCACTTTTCTTCAGGGATGAGACTCCAAACAGGTTATTTAATTCCAAATGGTCAGAACTAAATTCATATACATCGGAGCTACACTACATGGACTCAGTAGTTGAGTAGGACTCTGGGCGTGTATTCGTGCGTGTGTGCGTGCGTGTTGTGTATAACAATAATAATTAGAGGTGATGAATTTGAGAGTATAGTGGAAATTGAGTTGGAAGGGGATGAAGAAGGGATAACATGTATGTGTGTGTGTGAGAGTGTGTGTAATATTCCTGTATGAAATTCTAGAATTAAAAAAAAACAATAAATTTAAAATAGCAGAAATTGGCATCCTGTAGACTAGATGCAACCACTGGAGTCATCAATGCACTTCACCCACACTGGGCCTCACAAGCCCAGCCCTATTAACAATCAGCCAAATAAAGGGGAAGGGCTCCCAGGGCCCTGTCGCTATGCAAGTCATTACTGCTCAGCTATGGGCTACTGATAAATCCAGGGATATAAGAAATCACTTTCTTTACTTGTGAACCCACTTCTGAGCATACTAACTTCCAAGCACATGGCCACACAGACTGCCCTGGTTAATCTCACTGAGTCACAAAGCCAAACCAAAAGACATGAATGTGAGAAAAAGACTGGTGAAAAAGAGCTGGAGGTGAGAGTGGTCAGTCAGTATTTGTTGAATATATGTGAAGAGTTGTCTAAGAACAAATTAATTAATAAAAACTATTTGGATCCATTTACTGCTTTACAATCTTTAACAAATTCTTTAAACTAGTTTCATCATCATATAATATGGAAAAAAAGAGTATTACTAACCTTACTATACTGTTGAAAAGATGCCTTGGACAAAACTGGAATGCTCCACAGGTGTGTGTGCATTTGTACACATATATACAAGTGTTATACAGTACAAATCTTGGTTGTATTTCAGAATTAAATACATAAAGATATGTCAAGTTTCCCTTTGCTTAAACAGGCTCTACTCTGCAACACAGCTCCTTCATGATAAAATTCAGCTATTTATCACTTCTAAATCCAAAGTCAAATGTTCACTTATACCCAACGGACTCTTCACATGTATTACCTGGGTCTCCACACCTTGCTCTAGCAGACGCTTAGCTTGATTTTCCACTTCAAGTCGAGCTCTTGCAGTAAAGAGTAGATCATTTTCTATTACTTCTATGCCAGAAAGGTCTATTCCTTGAGAAAGATAATCTATTTAAAAAAACACAATTTAATCGTCAGTATCAAATAAAAACCTAGGAATCAAGACATGTGTAACTTCTTCAAAGCCACCATGGATTTGCTGTTGAACAGTTCTTTCTTTCTCTCTTCTTCTCCTTCTCCTTCCTCTTTCTCCTCTCCCTCAACACGGTTTCTTCATGTAGCCCTGGCTGTCCTGGAACTCTTTCTGCAGACCAGGCTGGCCTCCAACTCACAGATATCTGCCTGCCTCTGCCTCCCCAGCCCACCCAGATCCTTCTTAAAACCTATATTCTAAAACAGAACAATTCTCAAATATCTTCTATTTAATAATGTACCTAGGGACTTGAATGTCCCAAGTAAAACAGCAATGACAAAAATACTGTAAGTTCAAAGCAAAATCAACAAATTAAAGAGTGTCTTTTTCCCATAAAAGATCTGTCACTATGCAAGTCATTACTGCTCAGAAGTCACTATGCAGCCCAGGCTGGCCCCGAGCTCACGATCCTTCCTCTGCCTCCCAAATGGTGGGACCACATATCTGTACAACAGCTCCACATTCTATTCTGATTTAAGGAACTGTCCAGATAGTCACACAAATTTCTCAAGCTCCACCTATAGTTTCAAAAATGATTTTGTAATAGCAATGCATTTAAATAAATGTGTTTAGACAAACACAGGGTTAATAATTCAAAAATAAACTTTACCATTTGCCATCTACATGCCTGTACAGACTTGAACATTATGTTACCAAATGAAAATAAAAGTGGACTAATTATTATAGACAAACTTTCACAATAAGAATTATTGTAAGATTACAGGGGCAGGTAAGGAGCTCAGTCAATAAATGTGACTATTTCCTGTCACATCTCCTGTGCTCACATACAAACTTGGGTATGGTGGGACACACTTGTAATCCCAGTGCTGCAGAGGCAAGACAGGAATTTCCTTGGAGCTCCCTAGCTAGAAAAGTCTAGCCTAACACATAAGTCATAGGTCTCAGTGAAAGATCTTGTCTTGAAAGTCAAGGAAGGTGGTTCCTAATAATGACACTCAAGGTTGACCTGTACAGGTACACTCAAATATAAGTGTATACCTTACACAGGAATACATGCACACTCATGAAAAGGTTTTGGTAGGCTGAGCATGGTTCAAGACTGTTAACTCCACACACGGGAGGTGGAGGCGAGAACATTGCAAGTTCCAAGATAGCTTTGGCTACAGAAAAAGAGTCTATCTCAAAAGAACAAAGAAACAAACAAGAGGAGGGGGGAGAGAAGAGGGGAGGGAAGAGGAGGAGGATGGGGGAGGAAGTGGTGATGGTAGTCATGGTTATATAGTTGCCTCTAGGTGTTCAGACTTTGGATAATTTAAAAACTTGAGTGATTCTTTTTTATTTTGCTTGCCATTGAATATTTCTAAAATAATTAAAATGTTTAAGAATGAAGGATGAGGTTTAATTAGTTTAGATACAATTCTACAATTCTTACTTTTAATATTTTATGGAGACAAATTCTCTCTCCTCCCCCCTCCCTTTTTTGAGAGAAGATCTTACCACGTAGTCCAGGCTAGCCTGGAGCTATCTTTTAAACCAGACTGGCTTTGAACTCAAAGAGATCCACCTGCCTCAGCTTCCTAAGGGCTGAGATTAAATAAAAGTATGTACCACCACATCCAATCCCTCAAGGCATTATTTCTAAAACATTATATTTAATTAGATAAATGACTTCCTTTTGCCAGTAAGTAGAATATCAAGTACAGTTTCACTTAATTAAAATTTTGTCTTCAGTCTTATGAAAAAATATCCTAGCATTAAATACAATCACAGCATACTTCAGTTAGGTTATAATATACGACCCAGGTCAAACGACATTAAAGTATCTAATCTAATCCAATTTGATGACTGAACATTATACAGTTAGTTCCATACCAGGAAAAAAAATGGAAGAAATAAATAGTACAGTTCTAACATGTAATTGCTCATTGTACTTCAGCCACAGTGTGTTCTTTTTCTTTTCTTTCTTTTATGGTGTGTGTGTGTGTGTGTGTGTGTGTGTGTGTGTGTGTGTGTGTGTG
>CAJQZJ010011617.1:1021079-1031423 GCA_907164525.1 Lophiomys imhausi
GTGTGTGTGTGTGTGTGTGTGTGTGTGTGTGTGTGTGTGTGTGTGTGTGTACACGCCTCCCCATCCCCCAATCAAGATTTCTCTGTGTAGCCCTGGCTGTCCTGGAACTCACTCTGTAGACCAGGCTGGCTTCTAACTCACAGAAGCCTGCCTCTGCCTCCCCAATGCAGGGATTAAGTAAATAATAGGTGCATGTTATCAGTATCAATGACTCAACATAAAGAATTTCAAAGAATAAACATGTCGAGGATTGATTCAGAGTGTTTGAACAAATTAACAATACATTATTTGACACACAAGCACCCTAAAAGAAGCAGAGGTTGCAGGTTGTGCTTCTAGAAAGAAGTCCATAAATTTGGCAGTATTTGTTACTTACACATTTAAAAGGTGTTTTGGCATTTAAAAACTTTTCTTTTAAATATTATGGCCTCATTAAAAAAGTATGTTCAAGTTATTAGAACTGTACTTCACATATTCAAAAACCAAAGGACTCAAACCAAGACCTAGAGGAAAGTGTACAAGATCGGCTGGCATCCGCAGATTCTCTCACACCGCAGGAGGTGAATATATCTTTACAAGGGAAGATTCAATGCAAAGATATTAACTGCCAACTAGATAGAGCCTTTAAACACCATGCTCATCAAGAAATTTTCTGAAGTCACAGAGATATTTAAAAAGAAAAAAGAAATTACATGATACCATAACACAAAGGCAACAACTGAGAAGTGGATGAGGGGATTCACATGAGTGTGATTGAATCCCCACATTCTCAATCAGTGCCAAAATAGCACAAAGCCTCCACTGGGTGTCTATGTGAGAAAAGCAGAGGAATGAAAAACTGACACAGAGACAGGGCAACTGGTGACAGTCATTAATCAACACAGATGCTTCCTTCCACACATTTATTTTCAAGGAGCACCATTTAAATGTATGCCTCAGAAAAGGCACCAGTAATCTTCAGGTGCTCTAAAACACATAAGATACATACTGAGCATTCTCTTCAAAAGTTAACCTACCTGTGCATTCTTTTGCTGGTCTTATTTGAAATTACACACATTTACTTTTGATGGCGGTTTTGGTAGGAGACTGGAGCTATAGACTTAGCATATACTTCACCACTGAACTAAGTCTCCATCTTCACACATGAAATATTAAGTATCTACAAATTGTTTCTGCGAAAAAGTTACAATGAAAGAATTGTTTCATAGGGGAAGTATCAAAGCAATACCCATTCAAAGACACACTTTTAAGTTATTTGATACAAATTACCAAACTACTTACACTTATACAAATAATCTAAATAGCCTTCAAAAAAAAAAAAAAACTAAGGGATTACATATATATTTTTCTTTCTAATGGATGGAAGCCATGTCTCAACACACAACCCAATACCACTATTTAAAAATTGTATATGCTGGCCTAAGAATGTATGTTTATACTAGTCTGATACAAACTTTAAGTGATGAAGCTAAATACTGTATGCCACCACCCCTTGTGAGAGGACTCAAAAGGTTTCTCTCAGGCCCAAATGACCCTGAGAATCAGACTGTCAGCTGGCCCTGACAGTAAGGGAACAAGTGAACTCTAGTCAGCTGCATGGTCTCAAACACCAAGCAGTTTAGTTTAACTAATGATTGAGATGGCTGGTGCTTTGTTTTTAACTATCCAAAGAATCACACTCCCCAGACATTACACATGGCGTATGAGATGTTATTTGGGCAATTAAGTATTTTCTGCTTGACAAATACATATAACACCAAGATATAATACTTCAGACCTAGGCTCACTGCAGTACCTACAACCAAGAGAGGTGGGTTCACTGTTGTTTGAAACATGAAAATTAAATGATGGATAGTTAGATCTTCTTTATCTAGAAGCGACATGGGAAGGGCATCATGCTGACTTTCAGCCAACCCAACAGCTATCAATGAGCAGGAAAGCAGAATCTGCCACTCTGGAGACCAACCTTAAAGGCCAGAGAAAAACAAGGAGGAGCCCAATAGATCTTGTGAGCACATAAAAAGATTATAGTGGACTTCAGTTCAGACACTTGAAAATATCCTTGTTCTGCCTTGTCCTAGTTCTATCTTTAAGACTTCTTTAATGGTGCCTCTCACATCTACTGTTTCCTTAGATGAAATAATCCAAAGTGGGAATTAAAAAAAAAAAACAGATGTAATTTATGGTTTTAATTACAGCTTCCACATTTTTACTTTAATTCTTGCACTTCTAACTTACTTCTCTCCTCACAAGTTCTCAACGTTAAGGATCTCTTAGTATCCAATTATTAATTGACTGTTCCTGCCTTACTTAGGACTGACTCATGTACCCCAATGACATTCATGTAGCCCAAAATAACATTTGTAACTCTTGCCTCCAAAAAACTTCCTGATTGGAGAGTAAATTGCTGACTCTGTGCTGAGCAGGGAGAGGTAGGTGGAACCAAGAACGGTGTTTATTGGGGTCTCGAGAAAGGGAACAGGAGAGGAAGAAGCAGGAGAGAAGGAGAAAGGAGGTATTCCAAAGGAGATAACATCAGAAAATATGGGGAACGTTGGATAATTGACAGAAGGATGGCAGAATAGATTTCATGCTCAGTCCAGTGTTTAGCCTTAAATAAATCATAGTACCTATGTGTGATTATTTGGGGAAGTTATTGATTAAGGAGCAACTAAGCTTTATTAACAATATGAATGAATGTTAAATTTTAATATTTATCTAAATACTATCTACAATCATATGCTGAAAATCTTATATGTGTACATATATGTCATAATATATAACATATGGAATTCTATCATAGCTATGTGCATATACTTTATAGTAATTTAATCTAGAATAAAAGACTATTGTTTGGTGTATTAAAAAAAAAAGACAGGCAATGATAATAACTTTTGCATTTACTTCTCCCTCATAACTCTTTCCAGACACCACACAAGTTCTTTCCTTCTTCCCTACATCTGACAGTTGGGCTGTTTTAAATAGGACCTCTGGAGAACTACCCCAAAACTGCCACAACTGCTACTCCCAATCCAGTACTAAGGTACCTCCTTTCTATTGCAATGACTTACTTCTAGATAGAACAGAAAAAAGGAGAGCTGACCTTTTTTGGTTCTTATCTCTTTTTCCTCACTTTTATTGAAAATATTCTTTTCTCATACAATATATCCTGATTACAGTTTCCCTTCCTCCACTCCTCCCAGTTCCTCCTCACCTCCGCTCCCATCCAGATCCACTCCCTTTCTCTCATTAACAAGAACAGGCTTCTAAGAGATAACAGCAAAACAAAATAAAATATTGTAAGATGAAACAATACCCATCACATCAAAGTTGGACAAAGCAAAGCAACAGACGGAAAAGAGGCCATGAATCAGAGACCCTCTCATTCATCCACACACTCAGGAGTCCTCCAGAAACGGTCAACTGAAAGAGGACCCAGTGCACACTAGTGCAGGCCTCGTGCTTGGTGCTTCACTCTCTGAGTTCATATGAGCTTTGCTCAGCTGACTTAGAGGGCCTTGCTCTCCTGGTGCCCTCCAACCTCTCTGGCTGTTATACTCTTCCTGTCTCCTCTTCTGAGATGATAAGTACCATGGCTATGTGATGTTTATAAACTAGAATTTAACAGCCCTCCTCCTCATTGTCCTTTTCTAATATTCTTCCCGTATCCTTCTGGTGTGACAGTCCCTGAGCTTTGGAGAGGTGATAAGGGTAACCTGTTTATGAATGAGCATTCAAGAGTCACTGGCTCTCAGCAACCTGACCAGCCATAAGGCTTCCCGTTAATCACCATTTATTAAGTGCAAAGAGAAGCTTCTTTGATCAAAGCCAAAGTCATCAGTAGTCTCTGGGTCTACACATACATATTTTGCAGACAATTTTACAAGGTATCAATTTCACGAAGCAAAAGTAGTGCCTATAACCTCCCCAGTCAAAGGTCTCTGACCAGGTCATAATCAAATTCCTAATTGCTACCAATCAAAAACAGCAAATTTAATATTAGAAGAAAGCATAGAGGGAATAATTATAGTAAATGAAAGGTTAAAGTATTACTATCACTGCACTTGTACTTATCTTTGAACAAGACCTGTACAAGATGCTATCCTTAAACATTCCAGAACAGACTGGAGAGAGGCTCAGAAGGTCTACCACCCTAAGTACCTACTGACAGAGGACAGTTACTGGGGAAAGGGAAACTCATTCTCTTCAATGGTGTAGCCACCAGTAAGTGACCACGCTCCAGTAAAAATCCTCTGGCCTATGCTCATGCAAGCAACCTAAATTAAACCAGGAGAACACTCTCTCTCTCTCTCTCTCTCTCTCTCTCTCTCTGTCTCTCTCACGCACGCGCACACACACATGACATAAAAACAGGAGTAGGATTTCTTTTTAAGAGATTAAGCAGAAGTGGAAGGAGGATCATGAAGGTAATGGAGATAAAAGAATACCAAAAGATATTATAAACTAGCTGAAATTGTCCAAGAATTTCCAAAAAGGGTATCGCCATCAAAAATATAAATAATTCATATTATCTAATAGGTAAATAGCAAAAGATATTAAATAAGTTCATTAAGAGGATAATGACAAGGCAATGCATGAAAACATAAATTTTTATTATAACTTTTGACATTGACCTTTCTGTAAGCTGAAATACTTAAAATCTTCCTTTAAATTTTCTCTGGTAGTTGGCATAAAACCCAGAGCCTTATACATGCTAGTTAAACTATCTACCACTGAGCTACATTCTCAGCACCAGAATTCTTTTAACTAGGAGTTAATTCTTCCTTTTATAGAAAACAGGTACATCCTTTGAGAGGTTGAGTATGAATTAGGAATGCTAAACTAGGAATTAGAACATCTGGGCTTTAACTCTAGTTGACTGTACAACCACAGAAAAATAACTACCCTTCCTAAGACTCTAAAAGTGAAGAATAAAATACCTATGCTCACAAGATGTCTATACGGCTACTGAAATATATGAATGAATATGTTTCCTAACTATAAAAACTACATCAGCACTGGGGAGATGACTCAGTGGGTAAACCACCTACACAAACCTGAGGACCTGAATTCAAACCCCTCAGACCTCCATAAATAAAGCTGTGCCAATGGCACATATCTGTAATCCCAATGCTCTTGCACAGGGAAAGAGCCACATCCCCAGAAGCTCACCAATCAATTAGCCTGGTAAAGGAAATGTAAAAGAGAGAGAGAGAGAGAGAGAGAGAGATCCTGTCTCAAATAAGGTGGAAAGCACAGACCAATGACCAAGATTATCTTGTGATTCTCCATATACACACAAAGATTTAAAAAATAATCAAGGGGGCTGGGCATAGTGGGATTAAAGAATTCCAGCACTTGGAAGACAGAGGCAGGTGGATCTCTGTGAATTCAAGGCCAGCCTGGTCTACAAATTGAGTTCAAGACAACCAGAGCTCTATTACACTGAGAAACTCTGTCGCAAAACAAACAAATAAATCAAAGAAAACTATTATTTTCAAAATAGGGTATTAGTATCTTGCCCTTTTGATGAAATTTAAGAGAAAAAGAATCCTGAAGAAGGGATAACCATAGGTTAAAATTTGTTCTTCTCCAGTTAATTCTTAATATGACCACATAAACTATGCATAGAATACCCCGAGGCTTAAGTAAACCCTATCCGAATCATCACATTTCAAAGCTTTAGAAAAAAAAAAAAAATGTAGCATCAAAAGCCTGTTCTTTTTCTTTCTGTCTAACTCATGGTAAAAGAAAAGCCCTTTTCATTAAAATGAGTAGTAGTTTTTCTTCCTGCACCATACTGTGTCTGCTTTCGGCTAGCACTCACCCCAGACATGCAAAGGAAGCCAGGGCAATAGAATGGCACCATATCTCCATCTGCTCCTCTGAACAGTTCCTCCTTCCTTCCTGATTTGTAATAACCATCATGTTGCTCATGTGACATTGCTTAAAAACATGAACTTATATAAAAATCTACTTTTCATTTTTCTAGCACTATATTTGGTATTTCTATCAGCCACACCAGAAATAGCATTCACTATCTTTCCTTTCATGCACTAGATAAAATCAGCAATAATAATAATAATAATAATAATAATAGTTTAAAACACCAGAAGCTGCTGCTAAGGGAGTGGCACATTATGAAAAGCCCAAGTATTAAGTGGCTGAGATACAGGGAAGTAAGTTCAAGGTCAATCTGGAGAATTTAGCAAGGCCCCATCTAAAAGCATCCTAAAAGGTTGGGGACTACTCAGCATCACCTTTCTTCCTTGGAACTTTTCACTATTCAGGCATAACAAACTTGGAAAAAACAGGTTAGACTGGGTCTTGCTGGCTATCCCTCAGCCATTGTTGATGAACCCAGTGACTGAGCTGTTTTGTTTTCTTTTATTTAGGGGGAGATTTTTTTCTTTTGTTTTGAAAAAAAATTTTTTAATTTATTTTTTCAAGTTACATCGTGATCAAAGTCCCCTCCCTTCTTCCCACTTCCCCATCTCCATCCTCTCCTTCTCCTTGGATGAGGGCAGCCCCGACATATCAAACTCCCTCAGTTCATCAGTCACATGAGGGCTAAGAGCTTCCTCTTGTACTGAGATTTGATATGGCAGCCCAGTGAGGGTAATGTGTTCTACTAACAAGCAACAGGGTCCATGACTCGCTGCTGGGTGAAGTTTGAAAAAAAAAAAAAAATTTAACTGTTGTTCCTTAAGACAGAAGATGAATAACTGTATGGGTAATAGAAATTATTCTAATAAGGTTCATTTTTTTGTACTTTATTACAAAGAGCTGTGTCATACTATTTTGTGAGTCCTTTAAAATTGTACCCGGTAGTATTACAGATATAAGTCAGTACTATATCATCCGTCTGTAAATAACATATTTCTGTACCTTTTGTGATAGTGGCTTTGCTTCATTAGATCTATTTTTAATGATGTTAATCTAGAATAGTTTCATTCCTGATGATTGAGAAGCTAATTAAAAAAAATAATGCCAGACTCTCACAAATAAAACACACAGTTAATAACAAGACAACCAATGAGATATAACAATCAGTTTTTTTAAAAATTCAATGCAAATGAATGAAAAAGAAAGAGGCAATAAGCAAAGTGTGTGGATACAAACGAAATGAAATGTAGGTCAGCGGTTCTCTGGGGAAGGAGAGGACGCTGGAGAAAGTTTACGGAATGTTAAATATGTTTAGATTGAATGTGTTAAGGCTTGTTTCTCAGGCATTCAAATAATGTCCAAATTTATTAAGTTGTATTCTTTGAGCAAGGGAGGTTATTACATATCAATTATACCTCAATAAAACTATCTTTAAGGAATAATATTTGCAACACAAAGGCATCAGAAAAAACTTCAGGGCTTATGGAACCACTCCTCTTCACTGTAATTACACATCATACAAAGAGGATCTGCATGACTTTGACTTCCTTTGTCAAACAGCCTTTTAAACATCTACCTAAACTGTCCATACACAACAGACACCAGCCCTACATTTATATTAGAACTTTGTTGGCAAATCAGAAGCAATAATTATGAACCAGGCATTCTCCTTACCAAAAAAAAAAAAAAAAAGTTTAACAACAAACATTAAAAGGTTTTCTACACAAAGTGTTAAAAACAATGTCATAACTTTTTATAGGTTTTTGTTTGGCTGTTGGTTTGTTTTTTTTTTTTTTAATAGGGCCATGCTATATTATCTAGGCTGGCCTTAACTCCTGGGCTCAAATACTGCCTCAAACTCCCAATTACTTAGAACTACAGGTGAGCACCGTTGCACCTGGCTTAATTACTACTTGTGGGTATTTTAAATACTGCTTCTCACAGATTGGAGTGGTCCAAAAGAGTAATGCTTAGTGAAAATTGACTCAGTATCTTAACTGCTGTTACAATGAACTAATCTAGGAAATTCTCAGTTAAACGGATGATATGGTGGGTTTCTTTATAACAATAGTCCTCAAAATAATCATTAGGCATGATAAAAATCTATTCAGCACATGGTAGTGTCACCCTTAGCTTTCTACCTTTGGATTTCATAAGCTCTACAGTAGGACTACCACCTACAAAATACACTTGTGAAATACACTAATTGAAATAACTTGATTAGCTCAGATACAATACAAACAAATACAAAATCCTCATCAATCCACTGTCAATAGTTTGTTCATTCATTCCTTTAAAAATCAGGTTTAATGAATCTAGTTTCCATAGTAAAAGCACTTATCATAGCAATGCAGTAAAACATGAGAAAGATATGTAACAGTTTCCTGTGCTATGAAAACTACTTATGCAAATATCTATAGATATATAGACTCCTCATATATAAAGTAAATAACTTCAGCTGTACTCATTTCTTGCTCTATATCTGAATTGCACAAAGAAGACAAGAAATACTATATAGTTATATGAAACTCATATGCCCATTGTCCATACTGACTCCTTTAAAAATGAAAGTAATTTTAAACATTATATAAACAAATAAGGGATTAGAATTAACTCTAAGCATTACATTAAAGAATAAGAGTTAATTCTGAGAATATTTACCTGTAATATGTACATTATATATAGAATACATTCATGTAAAAAGGTTAGCAGAGTCACTGCATAGGGTCATACAAACTAGTTATCAGAAATAAAACAATAATAAACACTTATGATGCTGCTGTTATATGATGAATTGTAACATCTCAAAGTTGACATAAGGTTCTACTGCAGAACCTAAGAATGTCACCTTCTTCAAAAATAGTCATTTCAGATGTAAGTCAAGGTGAGGCTCCACTCTAGTGTGACTAATACACATGAAGAACATATGTGAAGATAAAGGGCTCGTGCTTCTACAAACCAAAAAGCACTGAAGATTGACAGCAAACCATCATAAACTAGAAAGGAAAGTCATGGATCAGCGCTCTCCAGAAAGAAATTAACCTTGTTAGCATTTTGATTTCAAACTTCTATCCTTCACAACTTAGAGACAATAAAATTTCTTTTTCATGGCACTAGTAGAATTTAGTATAGTAATTCTAGCAAACTGATATATTAAGGATCCAGAAACCATTATAAAAACCTCTGTGTTTTTAATATAATAGACAGACTGCAGGCAGTTTATCTACTCACTCCACTTTACAGATGAAAGTGAATGATAAAGGATGTCCCATTATTAAGTAGTGAAGGCAAGAAATACTATTTGTGTCATTCCAGGTTGCTATCATAAAGTAGTATACCTTAGCTAGATTAAAAACAAACAAACAAAAGACATCAACGATTTCTCCTAGTTCTGAAATTAGGCCCTTCAAGACCAGGTTATTAGTATGGCTGGGCTGTAATGAGGGCCCTTCTGCATGTTTTTACACCCGTGTGTCACAAGAGGACAAGAAAGCTAGCCCAAATTCCTTTTAAAGAACACTAATCTCATTTGTGAGATTACCTGCCAAAAGCCTCACTTTCTACAACCACACTGGAAATTATGATTTAAGCCTATGAATCCGAATCAAAAATAACACAAACATTGACTCCATTGCAGATATTAGAATAACCCCAGGGTAGCTGTCTGTTTCCAAAATCTAGGCCATTCTTAGTACCATTATCTGATTTTGGCTACCGAAAACTTTATTCTCATAGCACACTCTTCAAATATTTAAGTGAATTCTTTCTAATTAAAGTAGCTATGTCAAAATAACATGGTCCCAAGTAGGACCCTCAATGATGAGTAAGGAAATCTGTAAACAAGATGGTGGCTTAAAAAAAGTGAAATACGTAGTACCTAAACTGCCTTCAGTCACAGACTCAAGAAAAATACCTAAGAGACTTCTAACTATTTTCAGTTCTGCACAACAGTAACAAGGAGTCAGTCTGACATCCACAATCAGATGTGATGAACACTTTCAGCAAAACATCAGGACAAAAAAAAATCAATAATTTTTCTATTAATAATGAACATGTTATGGAAGAAATCAAGGGAAAAGTAATTTGCAATATCATCAAATGTACAAATAAAATAAAAAAATTGAAACACAGTAATAAACTTAACCTAGGAGGTGAAAGACCTCCACAATGAAAACTTTAAAGTACTGAATAAAGAAACTGAAAAGACTCTAGAAGATGGAAAACTTCCCGTGAACATGGATAGGAAGAATTAATACTGTGAAAAAGGCTATTTTACCAAAAGAGAGAAATAATCTCAACATAATACTCACTAAAATTCCAATGCAATCTTTAACAAAAATAAAAAAACCTCCCTAAAAATCACATGGGAGCACAAAAGAGCCCAGACGGCCAAAGCAACCCGAGGAGAAAAAGCAGCGTGGACAGTCAGTGTCACAATCTCTACACTACACAACCACA
>CAJQZJ010011617.1:1042284-1055917 GCA_907164525.1 Lophiomys imhausi
CATGTGCATCCTTCTGAGACTGGGTTAGCTCACTCAGGATGAGCTCCTCTAGATCCATCCATTTGGTTGCAAATTGCATGATTTCATTGTTTCTGATAGCTGAGTAATATTCCATTGTATAGATGTACCACAATTTTTTAATCCATTCTTCAGTTGAGGGACATCTGGGTTGTTTCCAATTTCTAGCTATTACAAATAAGGCTGCTATGAACATAGATGAGGAGACTTCCCTATGTCTCCGTGAGAGGTCCTTTGGGTGTATACCCAGAAGTGCTATGGCTGGGTCTTGAGGCAAGGTTATTCCTAGATTTCTAAGATATCGCCAGACAGACCTCCATAGTGGTTGCACAAGCCTGCACTCCCACCAGCAATGGAGTAGGGTACCCCTTTCTCCACACCCTCGCCAGCATGCGCTATCATTTGAGCTCTTTATTTTAGCCATTCTAACAGGTGTTAGGTGGAATCTCAGGGTCGTCTAGAGTTGCATTTCTCTGATGATTAAGGATGTTGAACATTTCTTCAGGTGTCTCTCAGCCCTTAGGGATTCCTCCTTTGTGAATTCTCTATTTAGCTCCATCTCCCATTTTTTTGATTGGATTATTTGGTTTCTTGGCATTTAGTTTCTTGAGTTCTTTGTAGATTTTAGATAATAGCCCTCTATCAGATGTGGGGTTGGTGAAGATTTTCTCCCAGTCTGTTGGTTGCCGTTTTGTTCGAATGACAGTATCCTTTGCTTTACAGAAACTTTTCAGTTTCATGAGGTCCCATTTATTGATTGTTGATCTCAGGTCCTGACCTGTTGGTGTTCTGTTCAGGAAGTTGTCACCTGTGCCAATGAGTTCGAGGGTTTCTCCTACTTTTTCTTCTAGTATCTTTAGTGTGGCTGGCCTTATGTTAAGGTCTTTGATCCACTTGGAATTAAGTTTTGTACAAGGTGATAGGTATGGGTCTAATTTCATTCTTTTGCAAGTGGACATCCAGTTGGACCAGCACCATTTGTTGAAGATGCTGTCCTTCTTCCATTGTGCGTTTTTGGCTTCTTTGTCAAAGATTAGTTGGCCATAGGTGTGTGGATCCATGTTTGGGTCTTCAATTCGATTCCATTGATCCACTGGTCTGTTTCTATTCCAGTACCATGCTGTTTTTATTACTGTTGCTCTGTAGTACAGCTTGAAATCTGGGATGGTGATACCTCCAGATGTTTTTTCATTGGACAAGATTGATTTAGCTATTCTGGGCTTTTTGTTGTTCCATATGAAGTTGAGACTAGCTTTTTCCAGGTCTATAAAGAATTGTGTTGGTATTTTGATAGGAATTGCATTAAATCTATATATTGCTTTTGGTAGGATAGCCATTTTTATTATGTTGATCTTACCTATCCATGAGCATGGGAGATCTTTCCATCTTCTAAAGGCCTCTTCCATTTCTTTCTTCAGGGGCTTGAAGTTCTTGTTATATAGGTCCTTTACATGCTTGGTTAGGGTTACCCCCAGGTATTTTATGTTGTTTGTGGCTATTGTGAAGGGGGTTGTTTCCCTTATTTCTTTTTCGGTATATTTGTTTGTTGTATAAAGAAGGGCTTCTGATTTTTTTGAGTTAATTTTGTATCCAGCCACCTTGCTGAAGTTGTTTATCAGCTGTAAGAGTTCTTTGGTGGAGTTTTTGGTGTCGCTTATGTATACTAACATATCATCTGCGAATAGGGATAATTTGACTTCTTCATTTCCAATTTTTATCCCTTTGATCTCCTTTAGTTGTCTTATTGCTCTAGCAAGGACTTCAAGTACTATATGGAAGAGATATGGTGAAAGTGGACATCCTTGTCTTGTCCCTGAGTTTAGAGGAAATGCTTCAAGCTTCTCTCCATTTAATTTGATGTTGGCTACTGGCTTGTTGTATATTGCCTTTATTATTTCTAGGTATGGTCCTTGTATGCCCGTTCTCTCCAGAACTTTTAGCATGAAGGGGTGTTGGATTTTGTCAAATGCTTTTTCTGCATCTAGCGAGATTATCATGTGGTTTTTTTCTTTCATCTTGTTTATGTGGTGAATTACATTGATAGACTTTCGTATATTGAACCATCCCTGCATTCCAGGGATGAAGCCTACTTGATCATGGTGTATGATACTTTTGATGTGTTCTTGAATTCGGTGTGCTAGTATTTTATTAAGTATTTTTGCATCTATGTTCATGAGGGAGATTGGTCTGAAGTTCTCTTTCTTTGTTGGGTCTTTGTGTGGTTTAGGAATCAGAATGACAGTGGCCTCATAGAATGAGTTTGGCAGTGATCTTTCTGTTTCTATGTGGTGGAAGAGTTTGAAAAGTAATGGTGTTAATTCCTCTTTGAAGGTCCGGTAGAATTCTGTGCTAAAGCCATCTGGCCCTGGGCTTTTTTTGGTTGGGAGATTATTAATGACTGTTTCTATTTCCTTAGGTGTTATTGGGCTGTTTAAGCTGTTAATCTGATTTTGATTTAGTTTTGGTAGGTGGAATTTATCGAGGAAATTGTCCATTTCGCTTAGGTTTTCAAATTTAGTGGAATATAGATTTTTAAAGTAATGTCCGAATATTTTCTGGATCTCCTCAATGTCTGTTGTTATTTCTCCCTTTTCATTTCTGATTTTGTTGATTTGTGTTCTTTCCCTTTGCCTTTTAGTTAATTTGGCTAGGGGTTTGTCTATTTTGTTGATTTTCTCAAAGAACCAACTCTTGGTTTCATTGATTCTTTGTATAGTTCTTTTTGATTCTAAGTTGTTGATTTCAGCTCTAAGTTTGATGATTTCCTGTCTTCTGCTCTTCTTGGGAGTGTTTGTTTCTTTTTTTTCCAATTCACCCAGCTTAGCTGTTAGTTCACTAATATGAGCTGTCACAATTTTCTTTTTGAAAGCACTTAGTGCTATGAACTTTCCTCGTAGCACAGCTTTCAATGTATCCCATAGGTTTGGGTATGTTGTGTCTTCATTGTTGTCGGATTTTAAGAAGTCTTTGATTTCCTTCCTTATTTCTTCCCTGACCCAGTGGTCATCCAGTAAGGAGCTGTTCAATTTCCATGTGTGTGTAGGCTTTCTGTTGATTCTTTTGCTGTTGAAGACCAGCTTTATTCCGTGGTGGTCTGATAAGATACAAGGTGTTATTTTAATTTTCTTGTATCTACTGAGACTATCTTTGTGACCAATTATGTGGTCGATTTTGGAGAAGGTTCCGTGGGGTGCTGAGAAAAAGGTGTATTCCTTTGTGTTTGGGTGAAACGTTCTGTAGATATCTGTTAGGTCCATTTGTTTCATGATCTCTGTTAGACTCATTATTTCTCTGTTTGTCTTCTGTCTTGATGATCTGTCCATTGTTGTGAGTGGGGTGTTGAAGTCTCCCACTACTAATGTGTTGTGATCGACGTGCGCTTTAAGTTTTAGAAGTGTTTCTTTTACGAAAGTAGGTGCCTTTGTATTTGGGGCATAGATGTTCAGTATTGAAATTTCCTCTTGATGAATATTCCCTTTAATGAGTATATAGTGCCCTTCTTTGTCTTTCTTCATTAACTGCAGTTGGAAGTCTGTTTTGTTTGATATTAGGATGGCTACTCCAGCTTGCTTCCTGGGTCCATTTGCTTGGAAAACCTTTTCCCAGCCCTTTACTCTGAGGCAGTGTCTATCTTTCATAGTTAGACATGTCTCTTGTATACAGCATAAGGAAGGGTCTTGCTTGCGGATCCACTCTGTAAACCTATGTCTTTTTATTGGGGAGTTGAGTCCATTGATGTTGATGGATATTAGTGACCTGGGGTTGTTATTTCCCATTAGTTTGGTATAGGTGGTGGTTCTGTTCCTCTTTTGGTTTAGTTGCTGATGGGTTTTCTATTCCCTTTGTTTTCTTGGGTGGAGTTTTCTTCTCTGGGTTGGGATTTTCCTTCTAGGATTTTCCGTAGGGCTGGGTTTGTGGGTAGATATTGTTTAAATTTAATTTTGTCATGGAATATCTTGTTTTCTCCATCTATGTTGATAGAGTTTTGCTGGGTAAAGTAGTCTGGCTGGGCATCTATGATCTCTTAGGACTTGTAGTATATCTGACCAGGCCCTTCTAGCTTTTATCGTTTCTGGGGAGAAGTCAGGGTAATTCTGATGGGTCTGCCATTGAATATGACTTGACCTTTTTCTCTTACAGCTTTTAATATTCTTTCTTTGTTCTGTACATTTGGGGTTTCAATTATTATGTGGCGAGAGGAGTTTCTTTTCTGGTCTAATCTGTTTGGTGTTCTGTATGCCTCTAGGATTTTTATTGGCATCTCTTTTTTCAGGTTTGGGAAGTTTTCCTCTATGATTTTGTTGAAGATATTTCCTGGACCTTGGAGTCAGGAGTCTTCTCTTTCCTCTATACCTATAATTCTTAGGTTCCGTCTTTTCAATGAGTCCTTGATTTCTTGGATGTTGTGGGTGAGAGATTTTTTAGCCTTCTCATTTTCTTTGGATGATGTACTGATTTCTTCCACTGAATCTTCCATTCCTGAGATCCTGTCTTCCATCTCTTGCATCCTATTGTTGATACTCACATCCGTAGTTCCTGTTCTCTTCCCTTGGTTCTCCACTTCCTCTTTTAACTCTGACTGTGTTTTCTTTATTGTTTCTATTTCTATTTTCATGTCTTGTATGGTTTTGTTCGTTTTGTACATTTCCTTCTCCAGCTTGCTTGTTTTTGTATGAAAATCTTTCATGGCTTTTTCCTTTTCCTGTTCAAGCTCTGTCACCTTGGCTTGGAGCTCTTTAATGGTGTTGTTCCTTGTTTTGATTTGTAGAATTGTGGTTTCTTTGAATTCCTTCATAGATTTAAGTTCTTCTTGCAGGGACTCTATCACTTTCCATACTGCAGAATTGTCAATGTTTTCATGTGTTTCTGTTGGTGTGTGGTCATCCGAATTGGATGAGCTAGGGTGGTTCTGCTTTGTTGGAGTCATAATTCTTTGATTTCTATTTTTTTTTGACCTTTCGACATTGGATGCATTTAGCTGTCTGTTTTCTGTGCTTGGAACCACAGTGGATGATTTGGTGCAGGGGACGAGTTACTTGGCTATCTGTCGTTGCTTACAGGGGGATTTCAAGGTCACTGTGATTTTAATGGCCAGAGGCACTGTGAGCTGGTGCAGCCTATTCCCAGGTTGTGAGTAATGGACCAGGATTGTTTCACTGCTCCCAATTCAGACTTCTCTATGTTGCACTCTGAGTTATCGGCCTGTAATGGTTCTGATGGTATGGGCCTGTTTGCCCAGGCACAGATTCTGTGGGCTTTGTTTGTCGTCCCGGAGGCTGACAGGGTCTGGCTCCACACCTGATATGTCTGGATTTTCCAGGATACAGCTATGGTCCCGATTTCTGGTTTCTCTCTAGTCTTCTCGCCACAGGGCTGGACCCTGTGCCTGATTTACTCCCTGTCTGCGCCGCCACCGGTCCCGTGGGTACCCCAAGCCCCGGATCCTCCGGCTGCCTGAGTGCACCTCTCGTCCCAGCAGCTCCACCAAGGGTGCACGGACCCCTGGTCCCACCCATGCCTGTCTCTCTCCCCAGATGACCTGCCGTGGATTGGCGGGGATTTGGCCCTGCCAGCAGTACTCCCTCCCCAGCTGCGCTCTCGTGAGTGTGCGAGATTTGGCCGCTCCCGCCTGCTTTTGTGTTCCCCGCTTCCTGCGCTCTCTCGGAACCTCCCGCCCTCCGCTTCACGAGCGGCTGCTGACCACCCGCTGAGCCCCCTGTTTGTTCCTTGCTAAGGCTTCCACTATCTTGCAACCTTTTCTAAGTGGGTATACGTTCAACCTGCTGTGTGGGGAGCCCAATAGGACAGCGATCTATGGCCAAGTGGACCCTGATTCTGCCTGCTGTAAGTTGGGAACGATCTTACCAGGCGCCTCACCAAATGGGAGTTCCCGAATCCCCGGTTTAGTGGCCTCCGTGTCTGTGAGAGATGGGGAGAGCCTTGCCCTGGGACTTTTAACAGTCCCTTGGGAGCTGTGAGCGTTCCCCAGGGGGGGAGGGGTCTAGCCCCTCCGGTTTTTGCACAGTGCCCAGTAACTCTGTGTTTTTTATGGCTCTTTTTTCCCCGCATTCAGAATGCGTCAGTGTAGGTCGCCGCCATCTTCGCTCCCTCTAATATCAGATTCTTAAATGGACAAGCAGAACAGGAAGATCGCTTCTGGGAACTTGATTTTCATGTCCTTGACTAAGCAGTCCAGCTTGGTGATGGGATCCACTTCTTGTTTTTGGTTTTTACCTCCATGAGCCCTGCGCTCTTGACCATGACCACAGGCCCTAAAACAGGTGGCATGGAAACCGTGGCCTCCTAATCCTGGGCCCCCAGGTCTTCGGAGTCCTCCTGCTGCACTGACACCAGCCTTATCTGCCATCTGGTATTTTCTCAAAGAAAATAAGAAGCACAACTATGGTTTTCAAGTGCAGTGACCTGAGACCACTGATGCAGGGATCTGTTATGTATTCTAAATGTAAATTAACTGCTCCCAGAGGCCTGTTTGCTGTCTGTTACTTTGTTTCCTAACCATTGTCTCTGATTGACTTTAATAAAAAGCTGAGGCTTGTGATCTGGCAGTTAGAGAGGTAGGCGGATGAAAAGGTTAGTGGACTCTGGAGGAGCAGAAAGGATCATGGGCAGAAGAAGCCAGGAAGAGACAGGAGGAAGATAGACAGAAGATCATTCCATGTGGCCTAGAACATCAGCATAGTGTGGAGAATAACATCCCAAGGGGGGAGCATGTATATATGGGGTTTTATTTGGGGAATAGCATTAAAAGCTAGCATAAGATGGGCACAATCCAGGCTAAGATTTGATAAAATCCATCAGGTGACTCTGTGTGCTCATTTATAATGGCGGGTTAAGGACTAACACTGCCAGCCAATTAACTAAATATAAATACAGGTAAATAATGTATTATCTATTTATACATACCATATGTCAGAATTATCAATATTATTGTCTTACATTTCACTAATCTTTATTAAATTCATCTATGCTGACTCTGTGAAAACACTGCTCACACATTACCTCACAGCTCAAGAGCTAAATACATTAGAAATAAAACTCATTTCTGTTATAGACTATGATCGGCCACCCCTCCCAAAACTGATGTGTTGAAATCTTAATTCTTAGCTCATACAATGTGCTCTACTTATAAACAGGGCATTTCTGATAGAAGTAAGGTAAAATAAGATCTTAATCTGATGGGAATCTTATAGAATAAGAGAAATGTGAACACAGACACTCAGAGAAAATGTCCCATGAGCATAGAGGAGATTGAATGATCTATCTATAAGTGAAGGAACACCAAGGGTTGCTAGAGTCGTGCAAAGCTAGTAGAGGTAAGGAAGGAATCTCTGAGAGTACCTAAAGGCCTGGCCAGAACCTTCTTCTAAATTCTCAACTCCGGGACTGTGAGACAGTATTTCTCTTGCTTTGTGGAACTCAGTTTGTAAGAAACTAAAACATCTTCTCTCTGCTATGTTCACTATTTCCATCTTCAGTCAAGCCCCTATTTAAGCCTGACGCTATATACCAAAAGAGATAATTGAGAATTAAAGTCCACAGAAGATCTACATGCACAGCAGCTGCAGAAGGAGTCATTTAATCTTCTATGAAATGAATACTCCCTGGTATATTACCAGCAAGTTCCCAGATTCTCTTAGCTTAAGAGCTCTTGAGCTACTGAATTGGGTTTTCTCAATGAATGGGAATATCTTTGCAAAGAGGAGTTAGAGAAACAGGAAAAAAAAAAAGAACCAATTTGGACTTGAAATGCACGCATCAGATTGCTTGCTGAATAAAATGGAGGTTGGAATGTCAATTCAGACATTAGCCTTTCTCTTGCATCTTCTCCTTCCTTCTAAAAGATTCAAGAGTTCATGCATGACAGAAAAATTATACAATAAAAGATATCAGTCAAATTTTTACCTTAAACACCTTGGCTGTCACTTACTATAGAAGAGCTTTATGGAATATTTTAATCTTTCAAAGGAATTAAGTAAACCGTGACCTTGCAAAAGCTCTGAGAATATGCCATGAATAACAAAGAATAAGTGGAATAATATTGTACAGCCTTTTTATTCAGCTCTTCTCCATGTAAAGTGAGTATACTGTCACTGGTTTATGTTGCACGTCCCTAGGGACTAACAAGGCTGACAATTTTTCATGTAATTATTGGCTACTTTTCTATCTCTTTGGAAGAATGTATACTCAAATTCTATATGTGTTTTCAGCTGGATTATGTCTTGTTTCTGAGTTGTAAGAATTCTTTATACATTCTGCATGTGAGAATCTTGTATCAGATAAAAGACTCAAGCAACTGTTTGCTGGGTTATCTTTTCATTCTGATGATGACACCCTATGATGTGCAATTTTTTTAAGCTGTAATGAAGTACATGCTATTTTTGTCTTTTGAAATTTACTCTTTTGGTGTTATTTAAGAACTAAAATACAAAAATCTGCTTTTACATTTTGGAGAGTTTTTGAGATTTTTTTTGTAAGCACAATATTAGGTTTTACACTTAGGTATAAAGCCCCCCCCCCTTTTGTATGCTATGTGATGGCATTATACACACTTCTTTTGTCCCAGCATGATTTGTTCAAAAGATGAGTTGTCTGGCTAAGGATGCAACTTGGCTGAAAAACTGCTTGGATAGCATGTAAAAAGCCTTGGGTTCAATCTCAAGTACCACAAAAACCAGGCATGATGGTGTATACCTGTAATCCCACTTGGAAAAACAAGACGATTAGAAGTTCAAGATCAGCAGCAGCAACAACATACTTGAATTCCAGGACAGCCTAGGGTACAGGAGACCCTGTCCCAAAAACTCAAAATTAAGACTAAGTAAATTGTCTTCATGGCAGGTATAGTGGCTCACGCCTTTAATCCTAGCAGTTGGGAAGCAGGTGTGGGTTGTAAATATGAAGACTTATTTCTAGATTTTCAGTGCTAGTCCACTGATCTATATACATCTATCCCTACGCCAATACCAAGTTTGTTTGGTTTTTGGTTTTGTTTTTTTTTTTTACTTTTTATTGATGCTTTGTTTCACATCATGCACCCCAGTCCTGCTCATCTCCCTGTCCCTCATACCCACTTTTCACCCTTGCAACCTCCCACCAAAATAAAACACACAAACAAGCAAAACAAACCAAGCATAAAAAACATCTCTTTGTAGCCGGGCATGGTGGCGCATACCTTTAATCCCAGCACTCAGGAGGCAGAGGCAGGTGGATCTCTGTGAGTTCAAGGCCATCCTGGTCTACAGAGTGAGTCAAGGACAGTCAAGGATACACAGAGAAACCCTATCTCCAAAAACCTAAAAAAAAAAAATCTCTTTGTGAAAGCTGTAGTATGTCACAGTGTGACCAACAGTATATCCCTCTGTCCACACATCTTCACTTGCAAATGATCACTGCAATGAGTCATTGGTCTGGCCTGGTTCGAGATCTCTGACTTCTGTGATACCATCAATATTGGATCCTCATCAGGTTATCCTGTTGTTGCCCTGTGTCATGGAGATCTTGCAGCTTTGGAACTGCAGGACTGGCCCTTTCATGTGTCCCAAATGTTTGCAAATGATAAAGTGATATAAATTTTTGGGTAGGCCTGAATCTGGGCTTCAGTGGTAGCTGAGCCAGCAGTGTGTAGGCTCTCCCTTATCTGCACTACCAATGCAAGCTCTCCAGCACTGCTCCAGTTAAGCCACCCAATGCTGCCATCATCAGGAGGCAGAGTTTGCTCTCCTGCTCTCATGCCATTGGGGCTTGCTTACCTACACCCATTCATCCAGAGTCAGCTCCACTGTGTTGTCCACTTAAGGTGTGGGGCCTACTCTCCCAAGTGCTGCAGTCTGTGAGGGGCTGGGCCAGCTCTCCTGCTCTCACACCCTTGGGGCTGGCTTACCCATGTCTTCACCATCAGAGCTGGCTTCTCTATGTCACCCAGGTGAGATGTAGGGCCTGATCTCCCAAGTGCCACAGCCAGTGAGAGGGCAGGGCTACGTCTCAAGAATTAATTGTATGTAATGAATAAATTGTAAAACTCAAAAAATCATTTGTAATCCTATAAACTAGTAATGAACTGTGCAAAAATCAAATTAAGGAAACAATTCTACTTACAATAACAAAAAATAAGAAGAAGAATCCCACAGAGTAGCACAGACTTCTAATCCCAATAGGAGGATTATGGGTTTGAGGTCAGTGTTGATCATATAACAAACTCCTTTTTTTTGAATAAAGCAAAATACTAGTGCTAGTATTAATAATAACATACTTAGGAATAAATTTAACCAAGGAAGTAAAAGACTTCTACTATAAAAATATTGCTGAAATAAATTAAAGAAGGCATCCATAAATAGAAAAATTCATTGTTCAGATTGAAAGCTACATGACCATGTTACTCAAAGTAATCTACAGGTGTGATGTTTAATTCAAATAACTCTACAAAATAACAGCAATATTATAGTAGTAATTGAAAGGCCATCCTGAAATTTAGATACAATTTTAAAGGACCCTGAAACAGACTTGACAGATAATTTGGGAGCAAACAATGTGAAGAAAAAGGGCTTGCTCTGGTTCATGGCTTCAGAACACTGTCATCTCTATTCAGTGCTTTGAGGAACAAGATAAGGCAGAAACATCACAGAGGAAGGGCATGGCAAAAGAAAGTTGTTCTTTTTGTGACAGAAAGGAGGCAAAGTGAGACAGGTAAAGGACAAGATGCCTTCAAAAGGAACACCTCTTCAGTGACCTATTTCCTCCAACTAGGATCCACTTCCAAGAGCCATTCCTTTCTCAATAATGACATCAAATTAGGAAGCCACCAATACATTAGTCCACGGCTGAAGGTAAAGCACCAAAGGCTCAGTCATTCTCAGTGAATGGATCCATCAGCTGGGGACACGGTCTGATGTATGACATAACAATAAGGAAAGAAACTATGGAAGAGGGTCCTAAAAGGAGTCGTTCAGCTTCCTGTAGCATTATCAGTCACAATCATTATACTCTGAATTTACAACTTCAGATCCGATTCCCCCCACCATGAATCCCATAACTCACAAATATGGCTAAATCTTAGATAGCTAATAGGTATGACACTTAATATGCTCAAGATGAATTGTTATTTCCCTCAAAATGATGCTTTTCATTTGGTCTGCTTTATATGAATAAAAATAATCATGTATGACTCATTTAACTGACACACAAAGAAATCTGATAATATCCCTGAGAACATAAATCTGGCTACAGAGCCTGTAGTGCTTAGTGAGGCAGTATCTAGAACATTCTACTTCATGAGCAGATGACCAGAAGACTAATTCTGTTAAGGCCCAATTCTAGACTCTTCAGCAGAAATCAGTAAGACAATAAGCATAAGTAGCAGCTGTGACAGCCGAGTGTTTGATGTCCTACTGCTGGAGGATGCTGAGGGGGCATTGGTTACAACCAAAAGAGGAGTACATGTACTTTGTTCCAGGTTCCTGACTTACAACTTGGTGGTTAATCTTTGTCAACCTAACTGGATTTAGAATCACCGAATAAACAAGCCTCTGGGCAGATCTGAGAGCATGTTCTCAGAAAGGTTTAATTAAAGAAAGAAGACCCATCATGAATGCAGCACCACCACTTCATGGGTTTGGGCCCTGGAATAAACAAGGAAAGGGACTGACACCAGTATTCATTTCTATGATTCCTGACTAAGAATGCAATGTTGCCAGTTGCCTTAAGCTCTTGACACCATGTCTTCTCCATCATGGCAGGCTGTGTCCTAAAACTGGAGTGAAAATAAACCTGTAGAAGAATTTTAATGCAGCTACATAGTTACTCTGGCAAGGGATCGCATCCAAAGACAGAGATCTGTGTGATCCAGCTGGAATACAGACACTACCTTGGTATACACATTTAATCCCTCTGGCTAGAAAACAGACACAACTTTAGTACACACCTTTTATCCTAAACAATGACAGCTACTTGAGGGACAGACAAAGTGACCAATCAGAGAAAGATTTGACAGAATGAGTCGGAGATAGTACAGGAAAAGTCAGACAGGAAAGAGAAGCTACTTAAGAGCAGCACAAAGAGAATAGAGATGAGGAAGTACAAGACAGGAATACAGTAAAGTTTGTGTAGTCAGTACAGAGCAGTTCAGTGTAGTTTAGTTGAGGTTGGTGCAGTTCAGTTCATGGAGTTCAGAGGCAGTTTTCCAAGCAGAATAATTCAGAGAAGGTGAGAGAAACCAGTTTGAATCAGTCAATTTGGAGAGTTTTGAGCCAGATCAGCTGAGTTGAAGCAGCTAGCCAGAGTTCAGAAAGAACTAAAATGGGTAAGCATTCAGCAGTATTATGAATACGGTATATTAGTTTGTGAACAAGCATAGAGCTTTCAGACAGTATGCATTCAGTCCTTCCTTCTATCAACCAACAACAATCAGTTATTTGGGAAAAAAAGCAAATAAATAAATTCAAATATGATTAAATGCTTATTCAGCAGTAAGTCTCAGAGGCTGAAAACATTCTAGGCCTAGATTAGCAGATGGAAGCTGGAAGCTAAAGCATTCAAGGTCTAGATTTGCAGGAGATTAGGTGGTATGGAGGCTAGAACCTTCTAGGCCTAAGCCTAGGGAGAGTTAGAAACATTCTGGGCTCAGCCCAAGCCATATATTAGGAAGGCTTAGGTGCAGCTCTCATCTCATACCATCATCTGAGGAAATAAGATCAACATTTGCATAAAACCTCTTAACTTTTATTTGTTTCTTGTCAGGCTATTTGGTCCCAGAAACAAGAAAAGTAATAAATACAAATTCCTTCAACTTTCAGGGTCTATAATGGCAACCATAACTTTAGTGGAGCTAGGGCTATAGCTTACTTAATATTGAGAGCATATGCTTCATGTGTGTGAAGTCCTGTATTCAATCTCCAACACATACCTAACTATAGATACAGATGCAGATAAACACTGTGTGAATGCTAATGAAAAAATTGGTGGATGAGAACCCACGAATATAAATAGCTATATGGGGTGCTGTTTACTAGAAAAAAAATCAGAATATTGGAGCTTTCAATCCCACCCCACCATCAGGACAAGGGAGAAGGACTACAGATTCACACCAATGACAGTCCAATAGTCAACTTTGGCTGCATAAGGAACCTTCTGATTTCTTAAACACTTGAAGTTCTGAGAGAATAACACCTAAGAAGACATGAAAACTCTGTGGCTTTCCTTCTTATACAGCAATACACATCTCAGATATTTGGCTATTTTTCAGTTGGGCTTGTTAAAACCAGTATTCTCTTGAATTATGTACATCATTCTAATGGATGATGAAATCTGAAACAAGGGAAGCCCCTGAAATCTGCTTCTGGTTCTGCAGACATACTATTAACTTTCAATATGCAACTGACTCTGAAGTGGGGAAGAGTCTAGTGGAACTTCATCATTCGTGAGTTAAAGTGTACAGTGTCAGAATTTGCCTGAATTGCAAGACAGTGATCTGGTATCAAAAGCTGATGAAGTGGGTAGGAAAGTAGGAAGAACATAGTAGTTGTATTCATTAATTAACCTCCACTTACCTATCTACACACACACACACACACACACACACACACACACACACACACACACA
>CAJQZJ010011617.1:1063901-1155627 GCA_907164525.1 Lophiomys imhausi
CTGATGACATCATTGTCACATTAGCTGTTCACTAACAGTGTCTAGTGAGCAGCCACTGCTAGACGCAGGAATGAAGAGACATAATGCCACGGGCACAAACCCACCAACTGTAAAGAGCACATAAAGCAACAGTAGTGTGAACACCTACAGACTGCTCACTGCACTGTCATTCAAATAGAAGATGATGAGAAGGGTACCCCTAACAAAATCACAACTGAGTGACTGTCGAGGAGCCCCCCTCCCCTAAAACCACAGAATTGCAACCTGAAAAGGCATGTCCACATAATGAGACAAAACCTGACAACTTCAAGAATGATCATCTAGCAGGTAGATGTGCATGCATTTAATCCCAGCACTCAGGAGGCAGAGGCAGATCATCTGTGAGCTCAAGGCCAGACTACTCTACAGACTGAGTTCCAGGACAGCCAGGGGTACACAATGAAACCCTGTCTCAGGGTTGGGAGGGGAAGAATGATCATCTAAGTGAAGCCAAATCTATTTTCAAATACTCCTTAAAACTGTCCTAAAAATATCTCAAGATTCTTAATCAAAAGCAGCAAGTGCTAGCTACAATACATAAAAGGTCCTTTATTGGTCTGGGACATAGCTAGGAGGTAGAATACTTACTTAGCATGTACAAGGCACTGGATCTATGTCTTCTATGGAGACAAAAACAAAAAGGAAAGAAACCCTTCATTTGCTTAAACTAGCTTAAGTTGATTTTAAGTAAGAAAATGTAAAACTTCAGTTTTGAATGAGTAACCTCAGTTTAAAGAGACTCAATAGCTAACATAAAATGACACTGCACACTGAGACTAGCTGTGTCTAATGAGATCATGTGGGAGCTCACAGCTATCACCTGAGGAACACATCCTGTGGTACCTATCATCAATCATGACCTCCCAATGAGCCCTGCCTTCTGGTAGTCTTCTTCGTGTTTACACATGATGATATATCACAGCTCAGGTATAAAACACACTGTGGCTTCTACTTTGTATACCAACATGTTTTCAATGCCTCTGGACCCTAACTCATCCTGAGAAAGCTGCTATGTGCTGAGCTCTATAGAGAATTCAGGGTACAAAACTGAGGCCTATCCACAGCCACCAATGAGGAAAAGTGTTCCAGACCTGACGTGACCCTGGCTGACGGCTTCATTGCAATCTCATGAGACCATAGTCCAGAACAATCAAACTAACAATTCTGGGTTTCCTGACATGTACATTATTAGCTATTACTACTAAATATAACAAAATAAATGCCTAAAACAATACAATTTACCATCTTGCCACTTCATAGGCTATAAATCCAATGGACTCAACCTCTTTCTTTGCTCTAAACATCAGAGGACAGAAAAGGTATTGGCTACATCCACTCCTTATTAAAGGTTCTGGGAAAAATAAATGCCTTCAGGATTCTGACAGGACTCAGTTCCATAGAGTGATGGAACTGCCTTCCCCACTTCTGTGCAAGCTGTCAGGCAGGGAATTGTCAGTTTCTGAAAGCCACCCACATTTCTTGGCTCATAGCCCCCTACTCCATCTCACACTTGGAATCTCTCAACATCCTTCTGCCTCATCTCGGACTCATTTTTTCTGACATCTGCCGAAAATGGTTCCCATGTTTAAGGGCTCATGTATTAGGCTAAGCCCATATAGATAGCCAGGACCATCTTATCTTAAAGCCTGTAATCTTACCTTCAAAATTTATTTTTTTAATATATCATGCTTACAGGTTTTAGGAAATAAAGTATGGATATTCTTAGGGCCATTATCATTCCTACTACACTTGCAAAAACAAGGGAACAGTGTTCTGTGGACATAGCAGGACAGCTGTACACAAAAAACCACAGCTGGTATGATAGTATACACAAAACCTGTGGAAGCCCAAGTCAAACCAAAACTCAGCATGAAGAAGAAAGCTGAGCACAGATTCCTACCCCTAGCTGAGAAACTACTGGCAACTAGTAGCTGCTGGCAGAGGATATCTTTTTTTTTTTTTTCAAAAAGTATACCCCTGATAAGTCAACCACTCTTTAGTGTAAGATCACACACACAAGACCATCTAAACAGGACTGCGTGGTCTGAAAGAGTGTTTTTAAAAGTTGGTGGAGAGGGAGGGAGCATGACTTGGGGAAGAATGTAGGAGGAGAAGTAAATATGATCAAAACATCTTGTATGCAGCTCTCAAAGAACTAGTTTTTAAAACACTGTAATTTAACAAATGCTCATTTAAATTTTTAACTTGTTATATAATAAATAACTAATGTACACACCAAGGGAAAAACTATGCTCAAATCAATTCCAGTATATATAGCTACAAAAAAGATATACAAAACATTAGACATGTGCACATGTAGCATACATATAAGACAAAATGCTAATATGCATTTTTATGTATTATCTCAATCACAATATATTAATTCCACAAGATGGAACCACTAGATACTGGAAGAGTTTGCATTGAATTTCAGTTACTTCACATTTATACTTTATAGCACCTATTTCCTATTCTCTTATAATCTAAAGTTTACAATTATCACATTATTTTATTGAAAAAATTTTATTAGTTGAATTTCACATCATGCACCCTATTCCCTCTCCTCTGCCACCTCCCCTCAGACCCACCCTCCACCCTTGCAATCTGTCCCAGCATAAAAATAAAATCTCACTGTGGAAGCTACACTGTGTCTCAGTGTGTCCCACAATATTCCCTTTTGTCCACACATTTTGCTTGCAAATGTTCATTAAATGACTTCTTGGTCTGGTATGACGCCTCTATTTTCTGCTACTTTGTCAACACTGGAACTCCTCTCAGATATGCTGTAAATAACTGTCTTGTGCCATGGAGAGCCTGTAGTTTTGGGTTGTGGAACTGGCCTCTACTTGAATTCCAGTAGTTCATCCATGGGGTAGATGTTGGGGTGGGCCAACTCAAAGCCCTGTTTCTGGACCTGCAACCCGCACTTGCAAGGCCAGTTCTGTTCTACTATGGAAAGGTACAGGGCCTGCTCTCCCGAGTGCTGCAGCATATGAGGGGCAGGAACAGCTCTCCTGCTCTTGTGACCCCATCTGGGCCAGATCTCCTGTCGGCCAAAGGTGGTGAGGACAAAAGGGAGGGGAGAGGATCTCTCCCTAGCCAACACCACCACATAGCAGACAGAAGGCAGGGCTGGCTCTCCCACACTCACTCCCTCAGGGCTGGCTCACCCACAACCCCCATATCCAGGACCAGCTATAGTGTGCTGTCCAGGAAAGGTGTGGGGCCTGCTCTCCCGAGGAGATCTTTTTCACACATGTAGCATACATATAAGACAAAATGCTAATATGCATTTTTATGTATTATCTCAATCACAATATATTAATTCCACAAGATGGAACCACCAGACACTGGAAGAGTTTGCATTGAATTTCAGTTTGCAGCATGTGAGTGGCAGACAGCTCTTCTGCTCTTGTGACCCCATCTGGGCCAGATCTCACCCCAGGGCTGGGTCTCTACAACCCCCACATCCAGGGCCAGGCAGAGTTCTTCTAGTTTCTGGCTTGTTTCCTTTCCTGGGAGCCCATCTGGTGCCTGCCTTGTACTGGTCTGGAAGTCATTGCAGTCTACCCTGTGGGGCCAACGTTGTGTTGGTATCCAGCTTGCTTTTTTTCCAGGAATGTTAGACTATTCATTCAGATGTTCATAGGTCAGAACACTGAATGTAGATATAGCCTCTCTCCTCCCTGCCACCTACTGATGCACATGTGACACAGCAGCCACATCTGCAATGGCTTTAGAGGCAGGCAATTATCACATTTTTAAGAAGCAACATTTTTTATTTTACTGTCAAACTAATTTTCCTTAAGTGAATTTTACTCTTAACTATGTCTCTTCCTCTTTGTCCCTCTCCTGACAAATGAATACAATGTAGTATTTCTGAATTTGGCAACTATATCTCAGGTTCTATTTTGCTGAGATTCAAAAAAGAAAAAGCTGTCTCCTAAATCCTAATGTGAGACAGCTTTTGAATCACTCTCTTCTCATTTTGACTGGACTCCAAATCCTCATATACAAGCCACTATTAGATCTTAGACATCCAACACACACCTGAAACCCATCACATCTCAAGGGACACTCAATCATCCCTTACAAAAACACTTCAGAGCTAGAATTTGGAGATAAGTGGTAAGCTCCTCATTCTGCAAAGTTAGTCTTGTTTTTCTCAATAAACCCAACTGCTTCTGCTGTTCCTTAAAAGAAGCCCACTGCGTATTTTCATCATGGACACCCCTTCCTTAGTTCTTACCACTGACAGCTGCTTATACATTGTTCTTCACTATTTCTACTGATGCTTCCAATTCTCCAACCCATTTGGCATTGCAGTCAGAGCAATCTTTCTAGGTGCAAATCTGATTATTGCTCTCTTTAAGGAAGCCCTCTCAGTTCTCCTGTCAAGTTCAAATTCTAGAGCATGGCTCCACAAGGCCATTTACTCTCAAGCCCATCTTTCCAACATTCCCCTTCGTTCTCCATTTTCCTACCTCTAATTTCTTCTAGGAAATGCTCTTTGGCACACTTTCCTAAATCTGGACCAACACCTATCTCCTTAACTGGCCATACCAAAATATCATTCACATCTCAGCTTATCTACTTCCTGTGAGGGACATCAGCACACCTGTGATCAGGTCCCTCCAGATTAACAGCAGTCCTTAGGTCCTTGTTTTTGATACAGTATGCAATAACCCTCCTTGGGCCACCTCACAGTATCTTAACCATTGGCAGTATACTTAATATATGCCATCATGGTAAGTTTCTCTGTCTATCTAAACTACAAATTCATTATTTTAATTATTTTCCTAGTATATTACATAAAATGAGACACAAAGAATGTACTACATATTGGTTAAAGGTCTAACCACAGTCAGACATCCCTATGGTAATTTTCTATCATTTAAAATAATTTCCTGAACAACAGCTACATTTCACAACATGAAAGAATTACAGCTGAAAGTAGGACCTAAATATCGTATAGTAACATATATTTATGAAAACTTAAAGGATATGAAGTGCAAACATTCCACAACTTTGTATATGAGCTTTCGGAATTATTGCATACTGTATCAAAAACAAGGACCTAAGGACTAGAAAGAATTAAGAGACTGAGAAGCAGGGTTATATTCACACATTACCTAAATGACTTCCTTTCTGAACATCAGTAACACCAAAATGTGTTTCATATTCTTGCCACATCAAATAAATTACTAAAAATTAAGGATCTTCTAAGAAAAAACTGAGAAATACTCAAAACCTCCAACATTAAATCACCTAAAGTTTTCACAGAGTAATTTCTTTAGGTAACACTATTCTGTTCTGCTTTCCAAATTTAGTACACAAATTATATTTTTAACATAGCTGAAATGTTATGACACAAGTTCAAAAAGATCACAGTATGTGATACATTTTTATTCTAATACTTTCACTTCTTTGATTCAACAGGATGGAGTAACTGACACAGCTATTATATACCAGTAAAGTTTCTTCTAAGATAACTATTCTTAAATTCATTGGTAATGTTAAGAATGTACTCTAAAGTACTAAACTATCATATTACTGATTCCATCATTATTAAATTGCAAATGTTCTGAATTATGTTTACATATCCAAATCTGGCAATTCAAAACTAGGTTTAAGAATCTACTCAAGTAGATGTAATATTCAATAAGGATGCAATTCTAAGTTCTTCTAAAAGAGAGAGAGAAAAAAAAGGGTAAATACAATGAGCTAATTTGGAAATGGTGGCCACACTTGGGTAGCAAAACAACAGTGGAGGGATGATGGACTCAAGAAGAGAATGTTAGATGTTGATACAAACAATCTTTTTTTAAATACATTTATTAATTCAAGTTACATCTTAATCACAGCCCCCCTCCCTCCAACCTTCCTGGTTCCACCTTCCCACCCTCTACCCCCTCTCCCACTTATACTACTCCTCCAGTGTGGGGAGCCCCCACTTATCAGCCCTCCTCAGTTCATCAGTCACATGATGCCTAAGAGCTTCCTCTTGCACTGGGGGCCAACTTCGCAGCTAGACTATGGTAAAGTGTCCCACGAAAAGGTAACAAAGTCCATGAGTGAGACTGCCCCAATCCTCATGGCTAAGTGATCTGTATGAGGACCAAGTTGCCTATCCTCTAAATTTGTATAAAGGGGTCTAGTCAAGTCTGAGCTTTTTTCTTTTTTTTTTCTGGTTAGTGTTTCAGTCTCTGTAAGCCTTTGGGGGCCTAGATTAGTTGGTTCTGTTGATCTTCATGTGTTGATTTTGACATCTCTCTATTCTTCCTCCCTCTCTTATACAGGACTCTCAGAGCTCCACCTAATGTTTGACTGTGAGTCTCAGCATCTGTTTTGATCTGCTACTGAGTGGAATTTCTCATAGGATAGTTATGCTAGGTTCCTATTCCTTTGGGTCTGTGGGTTGTAGGATAGTTATCCTGTACTAAATGGCTAACATTCAGTTATAAGTGAATAGATGTCATGTGTATCTTTCTGGATCTGGGTAACCTCACACAGGATGAGATTTTCTAGTTCCATTCATTTGGCTGCAAATTGCATAATTTCCTTGTTTCTGATAGCTGAGCAGAATTCCATTGTGTAAATGTAACACAGGTTTTGTTTTTGTTTTTTAATCTATTTTTCGGTTGAGGGACATCTGGGTTGTTTCCAGTTTCTAGCTATTACAAATAAAGCTGCTATAAACATAGTTGAGGAGAGGTCCTTGTGGTTTGGTGAGGAATCATTTAGATGTATACCCAGGAGTGGTATGGCTCGGTCTTGAGGTAGAGCTATTCCAAGTTTTCTAAGATATTGCCAGATTGACTTCCATAGTGGTTATACAAGTTTGCACTCCCACCAGCAATGGAGGGTGTTCACCTTTCTCTACATCCTTGCCAGCATGTGTTGTCATTTGAGTTTTTGATCTTAGCCATTCTGACAGATGTATGGTCTTCAGTTACATTTTTCTGATGACTAGGGATGTTGAGCATTTCTTCCAGTGTCTCTTGGCCATTAGATTCCTCTTTTATGAATTCTTGGTTTACCTCTGTACCCCATTTTTGATTGAATTATTTGGTTTCTTAGTGTTTAATTTCTTCAGTTCTTTGCAAATTTTGGATATTAGTCCTCTGTCAGATGTGAGGTTGGTGAAAATCTTTTCCCAATCTGTAGGCTGCCATTTTGTTCCAATGACAGTGTCCTTTGCCTTACAGAAGTTTCCAGTTTCATAAAGTCCCATTTATTGATTGTTGGCCTTAGCGCCTGAGCTACTGGTGTTCTGTTCAGGAAGTTATCACCTGTGTCAATGAGTTTGAGGCTTTTCCCCACTTTCTCTTCTATCAGATTTACGCTCTGTCCTCACAGAAATTATGGTGGCAACATTTTGGAAGGTGTTGGTGACACTTGCTTGCCTTAGTTTGTGACCTCTATGGCTTACATACAATGCTCCAAGTTCATATGTTGGGGACTTAATCCTCAAAAAATTCATGTCAGTGGATTTGGAGGTGGGACCTTTGAGGGGTAATTAGGATTAGATGGTGTATGGAGAATGATGCCACATGGTGGGACTGCAGCTTAATAAGAGAAAGGGATCAGCCAAGTATAGGGATACACAACTTAATCTTGACAGTTGGGATATGGAGCAAAACAATCATGAATTCCAGCTTAACTCTGATTATATAGTAAGTTTGAAAACAACATGAGTTGTATTATAAGCCTCTGCCCCCAAGCAGGAGAAGGAAGAGGGAGAGGAAGTGAAGAAGAAAGGAGAAGTATTCCACTGTAAGTCTTACTGTGCCACAATGAGGTAAGAAGGCCGTCTGTGGATGCCCAACAGATGCCTTGTTCTTGGACTTGCTAGCCTCCAGAACTGGACCCAAATAAACACATTCTTTATAAACAGTCGCACCTCATAAGTTTTATTATGGCAACAAAAAAGGAACTGAATGACACTGATGAACGTGCTACTGACGTGGGTGTCTCTACCTGTGGTGAACTCCATGGTGGCCCTGCTATTGTTCCTGATGGTAATGGCACAGCATAATCCCAGCACCCTAGAGGAGAGTAAAACTTTGAGATCAAATTGTTCTACAAAGCAAGTTCCAGGCTTGCCAGGAATACAAACATAGTAAGACCTGGTCTCCAAACAAAAAGTAAACAATCATTTTAAAACTAATCAAATAAAAGTAACCAATTAAAACTTAAGGCACAAAGTAACTCCCAAGTTATAGTGTATATGGTTAAACAGAAATAATCAAAGACTAATTGTATATGACAAAATGTCTAACCTGACTACAGAGTAAAAACTAACTAGTATGCTATGGAACTACTTAAGAAAACAAGCTAACAGAGATTCAGTCTTGAAAGCTTAAAATTATTTCAAATTTGACTTTAACAGGACATGAAATATGAAAATTAAAATCTACAGATGGAAATTTAGTACTCTGTGTTTTACCTCTGGGAGTTACAGGCTGCACCATGATGCTATTCTTATATACAAATCTGTTGTGTGGGGATCGGAGGAGGAATAACTGTGTTACAGGACAAAAGGAATAGAGCAAATTGTTGTAAGAACACATAGTTTCCCCCCTCCCCATGTCTTTAGTCTTAAGTAATCTTATTCTTTAGGATCTGCACATATATATATATATGTGCAGATAGCTTATCTATATCTAAAAGACCTATCACTTTTCATGTTTCGTACTATAAAAATTATTCTTAAGCCATTGCTACTTAATTCAACTGAAAGCTTTGTTAAAACCTATAATGACAAGAAAAATAGTGAAATTCTTTCAGTTTGTTGCTTTATTCTCCAAGATAAACCAAAATATCAATACAAAACTAAGGATAGAGCCGGGCGGTGGTGGCGCACGCCTTTAATCCCAGCACTTGGGAGGCAGAGGCAGGCGGATCTTTGTGAGTTCGAGGCCAGCCTGGTCTACAAAGTGAGTCCAGGACAGCCAGAGATATTCAGAGAAACCCTGTCTCGAAAAACCAAAAAAAAAAAAAAAAACTAAGGAGAGAAGGGAGTGTGCACTCAGGCAACAGCTGTCTTTTGCTTGGAAAGGGCATGCACGCATCAACGGCTGTGAGGTAATTCTGCAACACCGAGCCTAGACCCCATCTGATGCCCACAATTAAAAATATACAAGAGCCCATTCTTGACATTTTGCCTTTTAGGAAGTTGTCTTTCTCCCTACTGCACACTATTTTTATTTAAAATATTCTGAATCATTAGTTTTAATATGTTGCCAATGGGAAAAAAACTTTATGAAGAAGAAAAACAGTCAAAATAACACATAAATAATGAGTATTCATCATAGAAAAGACCATAGACTTGAGAGCTATGGTCTTTTTTACAGTTTAAAAACTGTTTTCCTACTTCACAATTAATATCAACTAAAAACATTTCAAACAAAGAGTTTTGGTTTGTTTGTTTTTTGTTTTGATGTTGTTTGTTTGTTTGTTTGTTTTATGAAAATCATCAGTTTGGGATGGCATAATTACAAAATTCTAATTACCAAGAAGTAACACTCTGTACATGTTTGACAAAGTAGAATAGTACGAGGTAAAGATAATGTACTGGCTTAAATTTTTTTTTAAATGTACTTCTCTTTGATTAGCACAGAAGTAAAACTGAGGACACAAATGTGTTGCTAGGTTAAATAAACTGAAAGCACCAATATGGTAGCATGTTCTTGTTTGTTTTCCCAGCACTGGTGAAGCACAGAGAGATGGTCATCACAAGTTCAAAGCCACCCTGATCCAATCTACGTTACACATTCCAAGATAGCCAGTGCTACATGGTGTGTGGAAAAGAAAAAAAAAAAAAGAACAAATCAACAACAATAAAAAATTTGAAAATTCAGCTTTTACTCCATGAAGACGTAAAGTCTTATATCAAAAAAAAAAAAGGAAGGAGTTTCACTGAACAAAGTGGGGCTAATCTATAATACGGATTACCACATTAAAGCCTGTGAGCCAAAGTGAACTCTCAAGGCTAAGAATGTTTTGTTGATGTTGTATTATCTATAATGTGTTATGATCCAATGCACCATCCACTGAGGACCCCTCTAATTCCTTTCTTATCCCCTACCACTTTTCCCTCCTATTTTAATGTGTTCTGTTTCTGTTTTTGAGCCCACCAAGACCACTTAATGCCCACTGCAGATGCATGTGTGTAAGATCATCATCTAGAGCATAATGCTGCTTCCCTTAAGAAAATCTACTTTCCCTCCCTTGACCGTCATCAGTTGCCAATAGCTTCTCAGATAGGAGTGGAACTTCATGACCCCTTTCCCCTTCAATGCTGGGATGCTAGCTGGTTTATTCTGCTGCTTATGTATATAGTTGCAAATGCTGTGACTTCATATATACAATGACCTGCTGTGTCCAGAAAATATGACTACTCTATCATCTTCTATTTTTTAAATGGTCAAAAAAAGAAGAAAATATATATATATATATATACACACACACATACACACATGGTCCATTAAATCAAAATGATTTATATTGGTCCTTTACAGGAAAAGTTTGCTAACCCTCATCTACATAATATTATCTATTATGGAGAATAAGTTTACTACAGGTTAATAGAAATAAATTTGAAAAGACAAATCCACATAGATATGTATGTATGGTAGTTTCCTCAGTCATGAGATCTTCTAGAAATGGGGGAGTGGAGAAATAAGAATATTTATGGTCAAAAATCACTCAGGAACTCACAGTCACTGTGGTTACTTGCACAAGATTGAGCCAATCAACTTTCCAGCATGGATGAACAGACAAGCATTGTATAGCAGTTTCCACCCAGTTTAAAACATCCCATCTTGGAAGGAAACTTAAGATACGATGACAAAAGAAAGTAAAAAAACAGGATATTTTAGGACAGAATGTTTACAAGAAGGTAAAACAATGGGATATCCTAGGGGGAGGTGAAACATATGCTGCAGGAAAGCACCGTTAAGATAGGAAGTAAATAACTCAAAATAGCTTCAGGAAGTCCCTGAAACCTAACAGATTCACTAACCCTTTCCCTCCCCAAGAGTATATTAGCAGTGAAGACTGCTTAGATTAACTCAGATCAGCCAAGATGTAAAGACTCAGACAAGTTCAAAGAACCAAAGACTAGTTAAGTTACCTTAAAGAGGCTCAGATCAACTGAGCCACCTGGCCATGATGTTTGCTCCAGATTTCCAGCTTTTGTAAATGCCACCATGATGGGATGGGCTTTGATAATGGAGCTATCTTTGAGTCATTTCACCTCTGCATTTAACCCTTCACCAATACTCCTGTAAGTTAAATCCAATAAAATTCATTGGTTCACCAAGTTAGACTTGAGTGGTCTCCATACTTTGGTCTCTCATAGGCTCCCTTTCTGGAGTGAGGAGATGTGTGTGTTGTATCTCCCCAGGAAAAGTCGATCCACAACACAAACCCACACTACTAACTAAGGAACTATTAACTGTTGAGGGCTGCTCAAGAAGAGGCAGTTTTTTTTTCAAGATGAGAACCCTGATAGGTTGACCATGCGCTAGTGGGTGGTCCCAACCCATTTGCATATAGGAAGTACTAATTTGGATTCTTTGGCATGCTAACTATTTTTATGTCAACTTGACACAGGCTAGAATCATCTGAAAGAAGGGAAATTCAATTGAGAAAATGTTTCCATAAGACTTAGCTGTACTGAATTTTCTTAATTATTATTTATTTTACTCCCAATAATATCTTAATTAATGATTGATGCAGGAGGGCCCAGCCCATTGTGGGTGGACCCCTCCCTGGGCTGATGGCCCTGGGTTTATAAGAAAGCAGGCTGATCAAGCCATGAAGAACAAACCAGTAAGCAAAACTCCTCCATGGCCTCTTCATCAGTTCCTGCCTCCAGGTTCCTGCCCTAACTTCCTTCAATGATTGAAAACTGCAAATTAATTAATTAATGTAGTTATTAGTAAGTATAAACTGTAATATTAGGCTGGCAGAGTGGCCGATGGAGTAGCCGGCGGCTTGGCAGAGGAGCAGGCTGCCTGGCCTGAGTGCCTTCACCGGTTGCCTAACTTATCCTGGAGAAAGAGCCCCGGGACCAAAGGTGGCCTACACCACCTATAACCTAAACTCTGTTAATTAATATAAGTTGTTATATTAGGCCGGTAGAATTACCGGCCGCTTGGCGGGAGATTCGCCTGGGCTCAAGGAGAGTCTGGGAATCCAACAGCCCGGACTGCTTGGACTGAGGGCCTATAAGCCGCTGCAGTCTTTTCCCCAATAATTAAACACACCAAGACCTTTTAATATTTTAACACTTAGCCCTTAGCTGGGCAGACTCTCAATTAGCTACTCTAAGTTAACCGCAAATCAACATGTGCCTGTGAGTACCTTCCAGACTTCTCCAGACGTCTTTCTCCTTCTGTGTCTCCCGGCAGAAAGAGAAAAGAGTCTCTGTGTGTGCAGAATTCCTGCTGATCTGAGGAAGTCCGCCTTCCTATACTCTTTCTGCCCAGCTAATTGGCCATAAGCAACTTTTATTAACCAATCAAGAGAATGCCTCAGAAGGGGCGGTAACCAGATCTCAGCCTTGAATTCAATGTATCAGAAACAATATTAGACCTTCTCTCAACATCTCCCCCCCTTTAAGTCTAGCAAAAGGCTCCTTTTCTTAACAATAAACACAATACGGAACATATGGCGTCCAACTATGGCAATTAGAATCCATGCTTACAGGGTGAGAAGGCCCGGGTGAAAGCCGGTTTCCTAGCCAAAGAGCAGGGAAATAAACCCAACTGCATTTCAAAGGCTACCTTAACAAAAGCTGTTGCCTTGCTGCAAGGCGGAGAGCTAAGGCTTAGCTCTCCTTACGTACTAAAAAACTGGAAGCCTTCTAAACAGAATTTCAGAGTGAAATTAATTGCCTAGATTAAAAATGGAGAAATTCACAATGTCTCAATACTTTTGGATTCCAACTGAGTTTATTCCTCTTAGCATGCAAATAATTTTTACCCTGACAATTGTGTTTCTATGTATCTTTTTTGAGAAAGTTCGGACTAGGATAGTCTTAAAGGAAAGAATTTACAGATAGAATGCTAAATTGCCAACAATGATAATGAAGGAAAGAGGGAGGCCTTTACTGATAAATAAGGCAACAATGATGGCAGCTGGAGCTAAGAGCGCCCTGGCTATGAGGTGCTTCTCAGGGCTATCTGGTAAAGGTCCATCAATGAAATACAGTCGCAATTAGATTCCAAGTAATAATGAACAAAGCTTTAAATGCAGCATCGCATGGCATGGTTAGACATGCCAAGGCTTTTGGAATGTTGTTGCTTTGCTTGAATTTTGTTTAGATGTCTTTGATTTTCTTATATTGGGAGGTAGAAAGGATATTCTTCTGGTTTGACATTGATAAAACGTAAGAGATTTTTGAAGATTTTGGGCAGATTTCGAAATGTCACTGCAGTTCAAAGTTACTCTCAAGGTTAAAGTGTTACTAAAATCTGGGATTTAAGTGAAGCATTTGAGCAGGGTGGTACTAGCACACGCCCTTAATCCCTTAATCCCATCACACTAGAGGAAGAAACAGGCAGATCTCTGGATTCTAGACCACCCTGGTTTAAACAATGAAGGCAGGGCGGGAACTCTGCTGAGGAGATAAAGCTGCTTACTAAAGAGAGTCTAGAATTTTAAAATGACACATTTTTTTCTTGATATTAAGTTTAATAATGTCCTTACTGATCTAATGGATAAATACACATAATCTTAAAGGTACGTAAAGAGAAAAGGGTCACAAGCCAGTTTCCTTAGTTGTGGGGCTCCCACTGGAGAACTGGTTTCAAGAGGCATTTTGCCCCTAAAAGAGATATGTTAATCTCTGGGCATGAAGGTGCACGCCTTTAATCCCAGAACTTTGGAGGCAGAAGCAGGCTAATCTCTGTGAGTTCAAGCCTCGCCTGGTGCAAAGTGAGTCCAGGACAAGGATACACAGAGCAATCCTGCCACAGGAAAAAAAAAAAAAAGATATATTCTGTTAACCAATGTAATGACCCAGAGTTAGGTTGGGGAAGAACATGAAAACAGCATGCCTCCCACAGCCAACAGTTAAGAAAAGCTAACATAAAATAGCATATCATGCTTTTCTACACCAATATCCTTAATAATGGGTTTCCATGGGAGAATTGGAACTCAAACTAATACAAATGGTTTAAGTAATGTTTTTGTTTAATAAAGGTAATTCAATTATTTAAATTCATACCTTGATCTCAAAACTTGGGAGACAAGGACAAAACAGGTTCTTTGTGTGTTCGGTGACAATCTAAATCTACATAGCTCTACAGAGCAAATCAAGACAACCCAAGCTACAAAGAGAAACCCTGTCTCAACATAAATGCATACCTTTGTTCCCAAAACATGGGAGACAAAGAGGAACATCGGCATATTGTGGAGAATGGCAGTCCAACGGGACGTATGTATACATGGGGTCATATTTGGGAAATAGAATTATGAGCTAGCTTCGTTGGGCCAAGATTGCTCCATCCAGGCCTAGGCTTGCAAAATCCATCCTGTGTCTCTGTGTGCTCATTTATAATGTCTGGATGAGAATTAACAACCGCCAAACCAATTAACAATAATATAAATACTGGTTAGACAATTTAATTAGCCATAATTTTTTTTTACAAATGATGAACACTGACATGAAAATGTAGGCCAAATAAACCCTTTTCTCCCCAAGTTGCTTTGGTCATGGTGTTTCATCATAGCAATAGTAATCCTAAGATGTAGGTTATTTAAAAAAAAAAAAGATATAAAATTTGGAGATGTGGAGGAAGGATCCAAGAGTTTAATGACAAGGGAAGATGGTACAGGGGGAGAATGTGGTTGAAAATGTGTTGTATGCATGGATGAAATTTCCAAAGAACAAAAATATATTTAAAATTATTGAGGATACATATTTTAAATAAATATAGTTTTAGTTTTGGATACTCCTAGTAAATTAACGATAAAAACTTATCAAGTGGTACTGCCTCATAGACCCCCATTGTATGAGGAGGCTCTTGGCCCTCATATGACCTCTGAACTGGGATGAGGGACTATTATATAGGGACACTCCACTCCAGAGAAGTGGGATGGAAGGGTCAGGGGGTAAAGAAAAAAAATGAAATGTGAAGTTTTGGCCTTTTGCTACTAATTGCCATAAACTGTTTAGGATAATTAAGAAATGCAAACTAATAGTCATGCAAACCTGTCATTTTGTTAGGTACTATGACAGTCTACTATAGTTATTTTCTAAGCTAATCAGAAATCAAGTTGCTAAGAGACAAACAACATTTGCTTATCCTAATATAAGAGATAGATAGGGCCTCTTCAAAAACCTCAAGAGATCTGCAGAATATGGCATTCAAAGATGTTCTCTTAACTTTAGTTTTTTTTTTTTTTGATATCGAGACATGTCAACTCCTGATGGCACCCCCTATTCTACTCCAAGTAGAAGATGAGTATCGAAGAATCTCCAGTGTGAGATGGTTGAATTAGTGGCAAGCCTATCTCTTGGCAAGAAAAACCCCTTGCTCCAACTATAGACAGAATGCTGTCCAAGAAGGACAAAACTTGAAAGCAGGTAAGTCAACAAGCTCTGCCAAGACAGGGTAGGCAAGTCCTTCATAATTCCTGCTCTACAATCAATGTCTGTCAGAGAAACGGGGCCAAACAGCTGAAGTTCGATTCTGTAATGTATAGAGAGAAAATGGGAACTGTCCAGGCAGCCACTGGTATGTCATTTCTTAGTTTTGGAAGCTGCGGGCCCTGCACTTCTTATATAATCAGATATATTTATCCCTCTCAGGTCTCTGAGGTGGTTGAATAGATAGCTAGAGTCTCAGTTAAATTTTGAGTTGTTTAGGAATCAAGAGAGTGTTCTGGACGTAAGAAGATGTTTTTAAAATTGTGATGCCAGTTAGTATGAAAGCTGAGTTAGATATAGAACTTTAAACTCATGGAGATGGTTAGATAGTAGAATGTTAAAGTCAGGTGCCAAATACATATGGACTTGACATTGGGAATATATGCTAAGCCATATAACTCTCTTAATTGTGGCCTAATTACCTCTGTTGTGTTGTATTGTATTTATAGTTATAAGATAAAGAGCCATTTGTTGGACTGAAAGGGGGAGCTGTTGAGGGAGGAAAGATAGACCTTAAACTTAAAAGAAAAAAGGAAGGGGATGGGTGAATTGAGGCGGAAGAGGGTGGGACTGCAGGGGGGAGTAGGGAGGGAATTGTGATTGAGATGTAACTTGAAGAAATAAAGAGGGGAAAAAAACTTATCAAGGAGTAAGAAAAAGGATCCCTGAGTAAAGTTCTTCCCATGAAATCATGAAGAACCAAGTTTGGGTCCCCAGTACTCACATAAAAATCACACACGGTGGCAGTTATCTCTAATTCCAACACTAGGGAAGCTCGCTGGCCTGTCAGCCTAGCCAAATCAGTGAGTTCCTGGTTCAATGAGGTCCTCCCTCAGAAAGTTAGGAGAGGGCTGGAGAGACTGCTCAGCAGTGAAGAGAACTGGCTGCTCCTTCAGAGGACGTAGGTCAGGTCCAGCACTCATGTGCCGGCTCACAACTGTTTGCCACTCTAGTTCCAGGAGATCTGACCCCTTGTGTGGCCTCTGTGGGCCCTGCACAGACAGGCTGCACATACACACATGCAGGCAGAACATTCGCATGCATAAAAAATAAATCTTTTTTAAAAGGTGGAGGAGAGGGGGGGGAGAGAGACCAGATAAAGTTCTTCACTTGAAATATCAATATTTAAACTGAGTAATTACTACACGATTTTAGCAACACATTAAACACTGTAAAAGAAAATATTCATAAATCTGGAATCAGTAGTAAAACTACCCAAATAATCCTCCCCATTCATCTCTCCCCCCCCCCAAAAAAAACAACAACAAATGTTCAATGCTATGTAAGACAATATCAAGAGATTGAGAAAATATTTAAAAACAAAATATTTTAATGATTTTTTAGACAGTCTAGCATTAGCAGTAATAATCACATCAAAAACATATAGACAAGAATATGAGTGATCCAAAGCCAGCAATAATAATGAACACCACAGCACAAACAATGAAGAAAACTGAACCCTCAGATAGATCTGGGGAGGGAGACACAGTACACAGAGAACAAAGAACAATGACATCACAAAATACCAGAAACTAATATTATTAAAGCGAAAGGATCAGTATAGGCCTTTATATCAAGCAAAAGATAATGAAAAGACAAGAAATACATTTCAGATCATCAAAGAACTTACTGCCATTGATCCTGTGCTACAAAAAAAGTTGCAATAAATCCTTCAGGATGAAAAAAAAATAATAATATCTGCTGCACAAAAAGACATGAAAGGAGCCAGAAGTTGTAAATATCTATTGAAGTATTTTAAAAGTCCAGGTTTGTTTAAAAGATGATTGGCTGAGCAAATTTATCAATGAAATTATTTTAAGGTTCATACAACATAAGTAAATAATATAAAAGAATGGTATGAGTCAATAGATACTAAATTGCGGTAAGGTTCTAATATTATATACAATATATTGTAAGTAGATGGTAACTTAAGTATCTATATTGTTAAATTTTGAAATCAATAGAGAAAACTAAAAGAAATAGTATGCTAATAGATAATATAAAATGAAAAGCTAAAAAATTACTTGATGCCCCCCCCAAAAAACTTAGGAAAGAGGAAAAAATGATGCATAATATAAACAGAATAAAAGAGGGGAAAACTAGTCTAATCATGTGAAAATTATATTAAATGTAACTGCTTCACATTCTAAAATTCAGACAACAACCAGAATAGACTTTAAAGGGGCAGGAGTCATTAGTGTCTAGGAAAAAATACCTTAAAGGTACACAGATAATCCATTAAATATAAGTAATACAAATCTGAACACAGAACAAATCTGAAATTGACATAGGATTACTGTTAGGGGTAAAACATTTGTATGACAGCAACCTTAAATGTGCATGTGCTGAATAAAAACACATGAAGCAAAAGCTGGAGAAAGTGAAAAAGAAAGCCACAAATTCACAATAATAATTGGGGACTTTACAGCTCCTTCACTAAAAAATAACTGTTGAATAAAAAGATAACAGAAGTGTAAATATAGAATCAGTCATGCTAGGCCTTAAGGCATGATCATCAATTAAAACTACTCACAACCTTTCTCCACACCCTTGCCTGCATGTGCTGTCCTTTGATCTTAGCCATTCTGACAGGTGTGAGATGGAATTTCAGAGTTGTTTTGAGTTGCATTTCCCTGATGACTAAGGATGTTGAGCATTTCTTCAAGTGTCTCTTGGCCATTAGAGATTCCTCTTTTGAGAACTCTTTCATTGCTGGTGGGAGTGCAAACTTGTACAACCACTATGGAAATCAGTCTGGCAATATCTTAGAAAACTTGGAATAGCTCTACCTCAAGACCCAGCCAAACCACTCCTGGGTAAACATCCAAACCATTCCTTACCAAACCACAAGGACGTCTCTTCAAGTATGTTCATAGCAGCTTTATTTGTAATAGCTAGAAATTGGAAACAACCCAAATGTCCCTCAACTGGATAAAAAAACAAAAACGAAAAACCTGTGGTACATTCACACAATGGAATACTACTCAGTCATCAGAAACAAGGAAATCATGCAATTTTCTGCCAAATGGATGGATCTAAAAAAGCTCATCCTGAGTGAGCTAACTCAGACCCAGAAAGATGCACAAGGCATGCATTCACTTATAACTGAATTTTAGCCATATACTACATGGTAACTATCCTACAACCAACAGATCAAAAGGAACAGGAACATAGACTTTGTTACCTGTTAGTGGTACACTTTGCCTAATGGAACTGCCATGTAGGCTCCCAGTGCAAGGGGAAGCTCTTAGCCCTCATATGCCTGCTGAACTGAGGGGGGATGATATGTAGGGGCACCCCACACTGGAGGAGTAGGATAGGTGGGAGGCTGGGACTGGGAGGGGTGGAAGGAGGAGACTGTGATGGATATATAACTTGAAATAATAAATAAACATTAAAAAAAACAAAAACAAAAACTACTCAAAACTGTGATCAAACTGGACCACATCCTAAGCCTTTAAACAAACATATCTTTTGTTTGTTTAAACAGACCTGTTTTTGAGACAGGGTCTCTCTGCATAGTCCCAGATGTCCCTGAACTCACTATGTAGACCAGACTGGCCTCAAACTCGAAGAAATCCATCTGTCTCTGTCTACTGAATCCTGGGATTGAAGACATGTACCACCACATCTGGCAAATATAAGCTTATTTTTGAAAACTGATATTGCCCAAAATATACTCTTTGACCACAATGGAATTAAATTAGAAAACAATAATAAAAATGGAAAAAAATCACCTATTATTTGAAAATTGGAAAACATCTTCAAAATAACCAATTAGACAATGAGAATAGTAAGGAAATCAGAAAATACACTGAAATAAGTGATATAATACATACCCAAATGTGTGAGAAGTAAGTAACGCATTATTAAAAACATATTAAGGAGGGTTTGTGACTGAGATGTAACTTGAAGAAAAAAAAAGTATTTAATAAAAAAAACATATTAAGGGAGAAATGAATTAAAGCTGATGAAAGTTTTCACTAAAACAGGAAGGAATATGAATGGAACAGAAATTAATAAAATATAAACTGTCCATATTCAGAGAACAATTGTTGACAAAAATTACATCTTACAAACATTAAAATATGATGAGAATATACTTAAAAGGGATCAGGTACTATTGGCAACTTAAATAACATGAATAAATTATTTAAAAGACATATATATCACTAAAACTTGACAGGAAAACATTGAAAATCTCTACTATCTGTTAAATAATGTGAATTTATAAACATCATTGATATAAAACCTATCAAATATTTAAGGAAGGATTAAAACTAATCATTACAAATTTTCTAATAATTAAGCAAAAAGGAACATTTTTCAACTCATTTTATAAGCTCAGAATTCTAAAACTAGATAAAACATCGAAATAAATGAGAAATGACAGAACAAAGTCCCTCATGAACACACAGGTAAAAACTTTATAAAAATAATCCCAAATGAAATCAAGAAATAGCAAAAAGGGTATCGATCATGACCAAGTAGGGCATATCTCAGAAATGCATAGTTAATTTAACATTCAAAACTCAATTTGTCAAGTTTTCCATGCTCATAGATTAATGAGGAAAATCAGATGAGTTTTCAATAAATGGAAAATATCATTTTAGCCATTACCATTTATGCCAAATACTCTTTGGAATAATATAAAAAAAAACATACAGAATTCAGAATGGTCTAACTCCACATCTGTGAGAACTGCTATGGAAAAGTTAGAGACATAAGTATTGATGGGTCAGAAGACTCAACATAAGGACCTACCTCGATTAGACACAAAGCTAAACAAAATCCCAGCAGGTATCATTCTAGCAGATGGATGAAAATAACTGGAAAGAACCCAGCTCACACTCTGGACAAGAGAAAGAAGAGAAAAGTTCTCTATAAATACAAACCTTTCTTAAAATTGTCAGGCAGCAGAGGTTGGAGTACCAGTCAGCACAGGCTCGCAGAAAAGACAGCTGGCTTGAAGGACACATAGACAAGAGCAGCTGAGCACCCAGGAAAGTAAACAGCATTCACCAGAAAAACTACTTGGCTAACGTGCTTATTGATTTACTAAAGGCTAAGTATGTGCTAACAGGAAAATAAGAATCCATGCAGAGCATGTACACAAGAGCAATCGCCCCTCTCTGCAGGCCATTCTTCACTCCACAGCCCACAAATGCATCCCCATGGCATAAGCTTAGGAGAGGAAAAGAGCAGGTACTGAGGAATACCTGCTGTTAAGTCCACCTTGAATCTTTTCCACCAACTTTGATGTGTGTGGTGGTACTTAAGCCACTGTAAAGAAAGGTAACAAGCCTGTCACTCTGTGAATGCAACTGAAAAAACTCACAGCCTTTAGAAAAGGAGATGTGGCCATGGAGAGGGAGGGTAAAGGGTGAGAGAAGATCATTCAGTCCTAAAGGCTGACAAACATGTTCACAAGCGGGAACTAGGGGGGACACTGAAAATCCCCATTGCCACAGAGTGGCTGCCAGTCCATCATATGAATATGTTGCCATGTCAAGTGCAAAAATAAATGGATCCAGGTAGAACTAGAAATTTGCAAACTGCAGGACTCATAAACCAAACTGTCTTGCTGGCAGGTACAATTTGTTTTCATGGCTTAAAGTCCCAAGGAAATGATTTAATCTGCCAGCCTTCCAAAGGGCAGACCTGTTGGCAATAGGCCAGGATTTAAATGATGGGGGGGGAGTTAAACCATAAAAAGGCTAGTCCATGACAGTATTGTTGGAGGCATGTAAGTGCAATAATCATATCCACTTCATATGCAGGAGCTAGCACTAACATTAAACAACTGCATCAGCTTTAGCTTAGCCAAAGTGATGAGTCACGCCCAGGTACTCCTGGGAACTCTGGGAAGAGAAGGTACACGTGAGCCAGGGGCTTTGTTTCAAGTGCTTACATGAAACACACTCGTGTTCCACCAATCCTTCATACAAAACCAAAACTGACACTAAGGCCAGACCAGAAACATCTGAGGACAAACTATTTTCATCTGGGTATGAGGCCCAACTGGTCACTTCTGCTTGTGACTCACAAAGCCCAAGTTAACCTACTACGAAACAGGGACATCATGCCATAGAGCCAAAACGTATCTGGGGTTTAGGTAGCTTATCAAAAGCTATAGGTAGGTAACTGGCACATTTAAAAAGCCAAGCACTTGAAGAGGTGTTACTCAATGGTAGAGTACCTGCCTGTCATGACAGGAAAGCCTGCTTGAATTCTTAACAATGGGAAACTTTAGTGCCAGAAGTCACAAGCCAGTGTGACCAGTATAATGAAACCATCTCAAATAAAGGGAAAGAGGTTTAAAATTCTCAGCAATGACAGAATATTTGCCTAGCATTGTGAGATTCCATGTTATCTAAAGTACAGCACTAAATATTTGAGAGAGGGAGAAGGGGTAGGGAGAGGGAAGGAAGGAAAAGAGAGGAGGGGAAGGAGGGAGGAGAGAGGTAAGGAGAGGGATGGTGCACTTAGTTGCTGGGTCAGGCAGGGGGGCACTGCTGTACTGGGAAACAGCCTGAGTTCTCCAGCAGGTACCACATTTTTAACTAGCTATCATTTCTTTTCCTTCTATTGGGTTTTTGTTAATCTCTCTTGACGTGTAGTATCCATAGTATCCATGGTATATGAGACCATCAAAGCTACCACATTAAACAGCCATCTAGCAAATGAACCAGAGCAACAGCAATGGGTAGATACAAAGGCTCCACCCACGAGTCAGCTTCTTTGAATCTGAGCAGTTGTTCCCTGCCTGCAAATCACAGAACAAGAAACTAAACAGACCAAAAAAAAAAAAAAAAAAACTATAGCCAGAGCCTCTGGGAGATTACATTATCCCCTGGCCAGATGCATGAGGAGTAGGAGGCTTTCAGGGGAGAGTATTTCTCTTTTCCTTTGGCTCCTCACTCCAGGATGGAACCACAGCCCACACACACACCAAACTCCCACAGGCAGTTGTCTCTGCTGTTAACCATTTTGCTTATCATCCATAATGCTTACCTGCTTCACAGATGCAACCAGAACCCTGGCCTGCCTCAATGCCTCCGCCTTTTGCAACCTACTGAGCTTCCCCCATAAAACCTGTAGGATTTGACAGGCAGCTCTGTCCTCAGCCATAAGAGTGCATTCTTTCCACTTTAGGAGGCTCCTCTCACTTGGCTTTTATAGCTGATTGTGGAGTAAAAGGAAAGCAGGGAGTGCACAAAGAATAGCTGCATCAATACGCAAGCCTTTATATCTACATCCAAATTCCACGGTGACTGCTCAACAAATGAACTTAAACCATGTAAGACTACCCAGCCCTACTCTTTCACTGCTGCCACCCTGTACTGCAGCTCTTGTGAACTCTTGGCTATGCCACACTGTCCTTTGCCCTGCAGCATGCTGCCTCACTCACGAACTAATCCCAGCACAGAGAATGAGCAACAACCAAAGCACCATGCTAATAGCTTCTTCATTCACTGCACCTTTCACTGCTTAAAAGCAATTCGTCAGCAGACAGGGCAGTAGCTTCTAGACTTATTCTCTACAACTGCCCTATCTTAAACAGGAGGATTTGCTCTGGACCTCATAAGACATTAGGGCACTAAAGGAACCCACAGAAGCCCTGTCCTTTCTTGGGCAAAAAGCTTTACCTTTGTCAGTATCATGTCATTAGAAAAAACTGCTAAGGGCCTGGGATGTTAACCATTTTGCTTATCAGCCATAATGCTTACCTGCTTCACAGATGCAACCAGAACATACATGATAGTGGGTCTAAGAAATAGGACTTTATCATCCGTGATACAAAAACTAGTTTTAGTGCCATGTTGCTAACATTCACCTTGCCCTACATGGCCCTCTACCACAGGGCTCTTGGTTGATGCTCTATATCACATGGGTTTCTATCATAAGAACACCAAAGTTGGAAATGGATCCTTTTCAGAACAAGCAGAGCAAGTCTATCCATCTGTTCTTTGCCTGGGGACTCATTACTTCATCCCTTGAGGAAGAACATCCCTGAGAAACAGACCAGATAAAGAGCAATCAGAGCTTGCATTCCTGTCAAATTCAGCAAGAATATTCAGGAATGCTCACGACTCATGACAAACTGCTTCAGCTGAATACATTCCTATCCAATCTAATACCAGAGACGCTGAGAAACAAATAAATATAACATGTATGGTTTGGGGAGAAGCAAACTTAATATCTCTGTATACACACATTACTGCCTATATACCCCCCCCAAAAAAAGCTTATGTAATTCATTTCAAAAGCTCTAGGATTAACAGAAGAATTTAGCAAATTTCTCAGATAAAAGATTGTATTAGCTAGAGGTTTCTATTGCTGTAATGAGACACCATGACCACAGCTACTCTTATAATTTTTTTTTTAATTGGGACTGGTTTAATCCATTATCATCATTGTGGGAAGCATGGCAGCATGTAGGCAGACATGGGCTGGAGAAGTAGCTGAGATTTCTCCATTCAGATCCATAGGCAGCAGGAAGAGAGAGACTCTGGGACTGGCTTGGGCTTCTGACACCTCAAAGCCCACCCCCAGTACACACTTCTTCCAATAAGGCCACACCTACTCCAACAAGGCTACACTTCCAATAGTGGCAATCCCTATGAGCCTATGAAGGCCATTTTCATTCAAACCACCACAAAAACCAAACACCACACATGACTGTTGTCAGGTACCCCAGCAACAAACAACTGGATTTTTTTAAATTAGGTATTGCTTTGATAACATCAAAGAATGTAATAATAAAGTATAAATCTAACAAAATATGTACAGGATGCATAAGCAAAGAACTACAAAATGCTGATAAAATAAACCACAGATGAAAAATAACACAGGCACTATGCTGAGATTAATGATTCAATACTCTTGTCAATTTTTTCCAAGTTTATTCATTCCCTGTAACAACAATCCAAATACCAGTAGGGCTTTATTAAGGTAATATCCCTAATCTGATATGAGAAAGCAGCAGCAACTGGACATATAACCATAAATACAACTACCACAAGGTTACTGGGAAAACCTTACAATGACACAAGGAGGACAATGCATGTTCCTGAACATCCAACAAAATGACAGCCTACAAGAGAATTCCTCTACCCTCCAACTCTAGACACAAAAAAAATGGCATCCTTCTGATACAAGCAGTGTGTACTAACTAGTTTCCATTATAACAGCTGGATCACAAGCAGCCATACAGCTTGTCACTCAACAGAACATAAGACTTCAAACAGCACAGAAAACAAAACCTGACAGAGTTTTGTTAAATTATAATCCAACTGCTCAAACTGACTTAGCCTCAAGGCAGAAATGAACTTGATACTGCATACTATCTTACAGTAGGAAAATTATGTAAAGAAAAGAAAGCAACAGAAAAAGTTGGAACTTTTGGGGGTAACAACAAACACCTTTTTGTTTGTTTGTTTTTTGCTTTTGAGATAGGATTTCTCTTTGTAGCCTTGGCCGTTCTGGAACTCACTCTGTAGACCAAGCTGTCCTCAAATTTACAGATATCTGACTGTGTCTGCCTCCCAGCTGCTGGGATTAAACCACTGCCCAACACAAACACCTATTTTTAACTTTGGCTAAAATCATCAACAGGGGCTAGAGAGAGGGCTCAGTGCACACACACAAATGCAAACACAAACACACACACACATACATACATGCAGGTTTTGTTGATGATTATTGTTTTTTTAATTTATTAATTTTTATGTGTATGGAAGTTTTGTCTGCCTGTATGTCTGTATACTACATGGCAGTTGTGCCCAAGAAGGGCCAGAAGAGGGTGTTAGATTTCCTGGGATAGGAGTTATAGACAGACAGTTGTTAATTGCCATGTGGGTGCCTGGAATTAAGGCACCTCAGATCCTTTGAGGAACAACAACTAAACTTAAATACTGAGCTCTCTCTCTCTCTCTCTCTCTCTCTCTCTCTCTCTCTCTCTCTCTCACACACACACACACACACACACACACACACACACACTCACTCACTCACTCTCTCACTCACTCTCAGGGAAACAGAAGAGTAGCTCTGAGGGAGTGGGGCTAGGAGGAGTAGAGGGAGAAGAAACTGCAGTAAGGATATACTGTATGAGAGAAGGTCACGAGTGGTGGCACATGCTTTTTTAATCCCAGCACTCAGGAGGCAGAGGCAGGCAGATCTCTGTAAATTCAAGGCCAGTCTGGTCTACAGAGTGAGTTCCAGGATAGCCAGGGCTACACAGAGGAACCCTGTCTCGAAAAACCAAGATGATGATGAGGATGAAGATGATGAAGAAGAAGAATGAAAGAATAAAAGAAGGATCAAAAAATATAACTCCTTAATTTAGGTCAGGTATGGAAGGATAGGAGATAGGTTTAGTGACTTATTTCAAATAAGCAGTTCTGAAGTATGCCCTTTCCCAATATAATTAATTTCCAATTATTCTCTCACAGATAATGAACCACAGTATTCCTTCAACCCTGAACTGAAGTCTCAGAAGATGGTCCATTTCTATTTTCCTGACAAAGTATTTGTTGTGCAAGAAATTCAAAGTTGAGAAGCCAAATGGAACTTCTTAATTGGCTTTAAATAGAAAACTCCTTTCTCCCATGAGCTCCAGTGTCATAAACAGAGTTAACAATGTCAAGTATTCTTTGGAAAAGCACTCTTTCTGAAACTTAAAGGATAATTTTCTGCAGCTAGAAATTACTTTTACATTTATCCTTTTTCCCCAAATACTTTCAGCTATGGTTAATTAAAATATTTCGTAAGTTGAGTTTTTTATTCATAAACTCATCAAAAGTATAGTATCAGAACTGGCCACAAACTTAGGAATTAAAAGAAATATACAATGAAAATATTTGTAACTAAAAGGGAAAATATAGCTTCTGAAAATGATTTTGTACTATATATATTTCAGGGTTAGATTCATATATGTTGTTCAGTTATCATTAGCAAAACCAAACTGTATTCCCAGTTTATAATGTAAAAATTTTAATCTATGAAATTATTTTATACCATAAAATTTTATTTGAATCACCAACTGTAGCATTTTTCAAAATTAGTGTCTTATCTGAATAATTGTATTAAATGCACAAGTGTGAAAAAAACTGTTACCATGGAAACAGTGTCTTCATAAATTCAAACATGTAATTTAGTATGCAATTTTTCATAAAAATAATGTAATCTGATTCTTTTTTTTCTTCAGACAGGATTTCTCAGTGTAGCCCTGCCTGTCCCAGAATTCACTTGGTAGATCGGGCTGGCCTTAAACTCAGAATACTTTACTTGCTGAGTGCTGAGATTAAAGGTATATACAATTACAGCCAGTTTTTTAAACCTGATTTTTAATCTAGTGTTTATTACTAGTATATTAACTTATTTGTTAAAACCAGAGGATTTTAAATTACCTTGTGAAAATTTTAGTAATATACAAGTACCAAACACATTTGTGGCTTTAATAAAGCAAAATATTAGACTAAGTATTGTATTTTAAAAACTGCTATTTGTGGTTTCTCATGTCTTTAACCACAACTCAGTTATACAGGGAAGGCACAGAAATGTCCAGACTTGAGAGGTTTTTTTGCTACAATTACGAGTTACAGAAAGTTCAAATTCTGTTTCTCAAAATAACCTATCTGTAACTTAGAAAGTCACCTCATTAAGAGATAAGAGTGACAGAAATACCTTTCAACAACAACTATACTGTTGCTTGAATTACAAAATTTGTATGGCTAATAAGTGGATAGTGAACTTAGATAAACGAGTGTTAAGTCCATACGCTTTCAAAATTTTTCAAGAAGACAGAACCACTAGCTCAAAAAGTAGGTTCACAGGACTCTGGCAGACTAATACGACATACCCAGACTTTGGCAAGCCAATCAATCTCCTTGTCTTTGTTTCTTCTACATAATTGGGATGTTTTGATTATAAACCTAAGCAGACACTTAACTCTCTGGCAGAACACTATATAGATTTTTATTATGTTAACAACTTCCATATTCCAATCATAATTCTCAACTGATGCTAGCATGTTCCCTCTGACTTTAGTTTTTAGTTTAAAATAGCATTTTATATCATCTGTCTTTAACATATCTGTCATTCTAGAAAGATCCTTTTCCATAACTTTGAAAATTCATGAATAATAAGTAGCACAACATTTTCATATTTAGCATTATCAAAACCTTATGACACAAAGCTATGCAGAAATTTTTTCAAAATTCAAAACAAAATGTCCATATTACTTTCAATCTCTAAAGAAATGCAATTCAAGCCTCATATACTCATCAGCTATTCCCCAGTAAAACTTGAACAGTAGCCATAAAAGATTACAAAAATGCATATTATTTTTCAAAATTATAAAAGAATAATTCTAGTGACAAATTTTAAAATATCTACGATAAAACATTTTGAAAACTCAACACTATTCCTAATATTGGAAATAAGTAATGATTAATACCCTAATAATGCAGCCAGCCATCACCAATATTCTCCTCTTTGGTTCAATGGGTAATGTCACTTACTGCTAAGCCTGACAAGCTGAGTTTCTGCCCCAGAATCCATGTGGTGGAAGGAAAGAACCAATTCCTGCAAGGTGTCCTCTGACCATGACATGAGCACCATGGCAAAGCACACATACATACAACCAAAATTTTCTAAAAGTAACCTAGTCACTACATATATTTCTGTATAAAATGTATGTATCCTCACTAATAAGAATAGGAATGTACCCAAAGGTACCAACAGTTGATAGAAATTTAATTTTTAATTAATATACTTTGTTCTTCATAGTTCTTTTTGTTATTTTTGAAAATCATTTTCAAATAGTTTAGCTTTCTAGCCTATGAGGATATAGACACTTTCCTTTAACACATATTTACCAGCAGATTAGCAATCATCATATACAATATTTAAGAAAGAGCAATCCTCCAAGAAATGTACCCATGTCAAAAATAGAAATAGCCCAGTGAGTTAAAATATTAATAGCAAACGGTCAGCACATACGTACACATAAAATATCAGCACATATGTACATATAAAATACCAGCACAGGTGAGGACTGAGACTACTATCTCCAGAGTCAAAGTGCTCACATTTATGCTCTACCATTATGCAAGCAGGGGAATGTTTACAAATGTTTTATTGTATAATCACCTTGGATCAATGTGATTAGTAATATGAACAAACTAATGAAATGAAGCAACAGCAGAGTGAACAAATACTGAAGTCAAGATTACATTTAATACCTCAAGATGGTCACACTTTAGAATACAAAGAGATGACTTGAATACAAACAAAGTAGTTGAAATCAAACCTGATTCACTGTATCTGTAGAACAAAGAATCTCAACCCAAAGCACACGCAGCTACTAACACAGTCAAGTCCAGTTATCCAGACTAAAAAATATATCATTTTCACGATGTAACCCCTCCCTCTGACACACACATACACATAAAAATAAAAAACTATTTTCTTACTGTTTAGCATTGGGCATCAATGAGCCAGAACAAAATACACATTTTTAAAACACTAATTTACTCATATTCTATTTAAGAGCAACAAATAACCTCTTAAAAAACTTTGGCTTTTAGAACAGCATCCTTATATAAAGCAGTGGGGGACACCCCTGTCATACATATGAAGCAGTTTAAGCCGATACAACTGGCCAATCAAATTAGTGAGTGCACTGCATCTCTCTGCAGTGGAGAGAAGCGACAGGGGAGGCTGTCACTCTGCAAAAGCTGCTCAGAGGCAGGCTTTCCTCTGAAGAGCAGTGCTGTTCCTTTTCAGAAAGACGGGATCTGAATGCTGTCTCTGGAGACAAGAACCCTTCAGGATGCTAAATTACTTTCATTACGCATTTTCAAATGCTTATGGACTCTACAGTAGGAAGAGTGAGAGCGCGGTGCAGCCTTGAGGCAGCACTCCATGCTAGGACGGCTGAAACAATGGCACAGTACAGACACATTTTCACTAAGGTCATTTTGAAGAGATTTTTATGACCCTCTTCCCCCAGCCCTGTACTTACAAATGAACAAAATGAATGATTCAAAACTGGAAATGCTTCAACTACATCAAGAATTGGTCAAACCTTTAGCAGAGGTAAGATGTGTTCCTTATTATAGTACACAGCTGCTTTTGAAACAGTAGAGTGGGGTAAAATTATTTTGGAATTTTTGCCTAAATCTTTAAGAGTTTGGTAAACATGTAATTTTTAAATTCACTTTTTTAAAAGACATGATGTACTTTAGATGTAATTTTTAGGGTGCACTGTTAAACTAAAAAATATTCTGTTCTCTATAATTTACTCCAAAAACATCAGCTCTTAAGTCACTTCAGATATACCAGATATTTTTAATGTCATTAGTATACCATTTCTCAAGTGCTAAAAGAATATTTTTATAAGAAGCCAGTTTACCATTTGGCTGTGTTAGGATTATTGCTGGGCATGTTCACTGAAAATTATTTAATTTACAGTTAAGATTTTTTCTTTACTACCGTTAACATTTCACCCACATGAACAATTCATCAAAAGAAATTTATAGTGTCTTATCATAGAATCTGTTTTAATGAGTTAAAGTTCAAACTATGTGCCAATAATTAAACAAGCTGCAGTATTTCCCAGCAGATGGGAAATGTTAAATTTAGTACCAAGGGGGAAATGGCAGAATGTTTAGTGAATACTAACTGTTCATGACCTCTGAACACTTAAGTTAGCTTCTAGAAAAGAAGAGAAATTAGTTTAGAATTACAATCTTTCTCATGGTTATGTTTCAATGCTAACCCTGCTGCTCAGTAAGGTAATGTATGGCATTTTAATTATGAAAAAGAGATTTTATTTAAAGAAACTTTATTTTACGACTATGGCTATGCCTAGAGCAATACAGTTTGTTTATTTGGAGAACAAATGCTACATGGTTTTAATTTTTTAACTAAAGTAACTTGTAATTAATTCAAAGTTATTAAGAAGCCTATTCCCTAATCGTGTCTCGCCTTTTTCACAAGGGCTCACAAGTAACTCAGTATATACAACTGACAATTTGAAGAACGCAACTGCCCAAGAAGCTCCCTAGCTTTGTGAACCACAAACTGCTAGATAGTCTTGATTTTAAGACATTAAGGAGTTAACGTCTCAGATTAGCTCTGCCAGAACGGAACAAGCTGACAGCATCCCAAGAAGATGCTACATAGAATAACCACGAAAAGGACAAAAATAGAACTGTAAAAGCTTGAAGACCAACTGGTGAGCTTTAAGAAATATCTAACACATTTATATAGCAGAATTATGGACACTATTGATTCTGCAAGAAACAGTGAAGCAAAAACTTCAAAAAGGAGAATGGCATGATATACCAGCAAGCAATGAAGCTTTAGCAAATGTTTTCTGCACTATTCAGATCCCTATCAATTGATATGACTAATAGAGTTCATCTGAGCTTTATGGTCAATTATGTATCCTCTTCTAATGAGAACAAACCAAATTAAATAGCAGATGGTTTTCATCAAAAGAGCATGTACTGGATTTATAATATAAAGCAAATTATGTGATCAAGAAATCATTTCAAAATAATGAGAACTGCTGCAGAAACAGATTGAAAACAAATGGATTCTAAATCCATTTTAGAAGCTAGAAATGTTACGTTTCCTTTTCTATTTTCACATATTCTGGAAAATAATAAACAATCTTATATACTTCAAAGAGAAAATTCAATTTCTAGCATTTGATGAAGTTTCATTTGCCTGAAAATTATGTGCTATTCTTTAGAAACCTATCAGCCGACTAAATCTCACAATTCATACAACTGAAGTACTCAAATAGCAAATGAATGAATTCCTACAAGACATGAAATAAAACACAGCTACTCCACTATTGCCAGGGAAAAAAATTCATGTCAAAATTGTCAATGACATCATGCATCACTTTGTGGAAAACTACCATGGTTAGGCAAAAGGCCCATAAGGCAACAGCAAACAGGTAGGTCAGAAGATCCATGGAGCCCCCATAGGAAAAGATAGATATGTTTTCTTTCATTGCTTGTCTTACTTGACAAGTCTGCTTTATTTAATTATAAATGTGATGTGACAAAGACCTGATGTTCAGTCTGCCAGTTCAGAAAATGTGGTTCCCTTAAAATGTCCCATTTGTATAGGATTTCAGTAAGCTAAGCTATTTTATATGATAAATGTGTCTAGTAATATACATTCCAACTAAAATGATATTAATGTTGTCATATGTTCCTGAAATATTATCCTTAAAATCACATGCATAAAGTTGTCAGTGGTAACATGAATTGAAATGTCACTGTGAATTTTGAAAATTAGTTTTTATACTTTAGGTTGGAATATTTTGCAGTTTAAATGCTATACCTGAAATGTGAAATATACTTGGATGTATGAATTCATATTTTAAGCTGAATAACCTCATTGCAGACATTTCAGATCAGAAAATCAGATGTCATCTTATAAATGACTCTAAACTCCTAAAATACATATTCACATGAATTAACAAAAATGTTTATTTTAGACTTTTTATTCAAAATTATTCACTGGCTGATGTGAACAAAATGTTTCTCAAGTAATATGTAACTTAAAAGCTTTCTCAAAAATAGATCTCAGACTATTTTGAATTTTATTTTCTATCCCACAATTACTTAAGCAAGATAACTGAATACATTCTTTAAAACCACTTCAAAAGCATTTACTTCTTAATACATATCAAATGTTCAATTTCCTCTTTTTACAACACACAAGAGAGTGTGGTCACAAAATAAATCAGTCATAGGAATACTTTTTAGTAAGCTTGTGGCTTTTTACTTTGGCATAATTTTTTTTTTACCAAATTTTTGTAAGTCAACTTTAAAAATGTAGTGGGTGTATTTATCATGATGCACACAATGTCCACCATTTACCTCTTTTTTGGGGGGGTGGGGGGAATACCCCAATGTCCACACTGTTGACTTCTTAGAAACTCAGCTGTAGTTGACAGGACAGTGATAAGATGGCGAGGAATGAATTAGCGCATTTATCCCTTCCAAGGAACACTTGTTCCCTTCATTTGAACTCTCACAGGAATAATTATACCTACACTAATCATGCTAGAGCACATTAAAGTAGCATTTGCTTTCCATCCATTCACAACATTGTTTAAATGAAATCTTAAACCATTGGACAAAATGAGTTTTGCACACTAAGAGGTCTTCTTATTGAGAAGCACACCCTCTCTAAAAAATGAACACTCCAGTTATCTCCAATGAAGTAAGCCCTTGTAATATAGATAGTAATTTTGCACTGCAGAAGAATAATCCCCATGTGGTTATTTCTTCAAAACTAAAACAATTTCCCTTTACACAAAAAAAAAAACAATCCAGTCTTGATGTTTTCCAATTCTACATCTTGAATCAGCAGTTTACAAAATAAAATAGTTAAACTAAATATATAATAAAAAAAACATTTTGTTGCTTACCAAGAATACTATGTCTTAAACTGCCAACTACCAAATATTCTTTTTCATTTTCTAGGGGAAACACCAACTGCTCCAAAAGAATGTGTTTTTCTGCTGTTCTGGAAGTCAACATGCAGTCTGAATCAAACATTACAGTCCGAGATGACACAGGTGACACCGACACCAGCATGTACCACGCACTGTCATACCCACTAAGCTTTCAAGTGTCTCTCACTGGGTTTCTCATGTTGGAAATTGTGCTGGGACTTGGCAGCAACCTTACTGTATTGGTACTTTACTGCATGAAATCCAACTTAATCAACTCTGTCAGTAACATTATTACAATGAACCTCCATGTACTTGATGTAATCATTTGTGTGGGATGCATTCCTCTAACTATAGTGATCCTTCTGCTCTCACTGGAGAGTAACACTGCTCTCATCTGCTGTTTCCATGAAGCCTGTGTTTCCTTTGCAAGCGTTTCAACAGCAATCAACGTTTTTGCTATCACTCTGGACAGATACGACATCTCTGTAAAACCTGCAAACAGAATTCTGACAATGGGCAGAGCTATAATGCTAATGACATCCATTTGGATTTTTTCTTTCTTCTCATTCCTGATTCCCTTCATTGAAGTAAATTTCTTCAGTCTTCAAAGTGGAAATACATGGGAAAACAAAACCTTGCTGTGTGTCAGTACAAGTGAGTACTACACTGAGCTGGGGATGTATTATCACCTTCTGGTTCAGATCCCCATCTTCTTCTTCACAGTTATAGTGATGTTGATCACATATACCAAGATACTCCAGGCTCTTAACATCCGGATAGGCACCAGATTCTCAACAGGGCAGAAGAAGAAAGCCCGGAAGAAAAAGACAATCTCTCTAACTACACATGAGACCACAGACATGTCACAAAGCAGTGCTGGGAGGAACGTCGTCTTTGGTGTGAGAACTTCAGTTTCTGTAATAATAGCCCTCCGGCGAGCCGTGAAACGCCACCGGGAACGACGAGAAAGGCAGAAAAGAGTCTTCAAAATGTCTTTATTGATTATTTCTACATTTCTTCTCTGTTGGACACCAATTTCTGTTTTAAATACCACCATTTTATGTTTAGGCCCAAGTGACCTTTTAGTAAAATTAAGATTGTGTTTTCTAGTCATGGCATATGGAACAACTATATTTCACCCTCTCTTGTATGCATTCACCAGACAAAAATTTCAAAAGGTCTTAAAAAGCAAAATGAAAAAACGAGTTGTTTCCATAGTTGAAGCTGATCCCATGCCTAATAATGCTGTAATACACAACTCATGGATAGACCCTAAAAGAAACAAAAAGGTTACCTATGAAGATAGTGACATAAGAGAGAAATGTTTAGTGCCTCAGGTTGTCACAGACTAGGGAGAAGACTAAGTTTCACCAAATCTACATTCAGAAGACTTTTAAATTTAAGTTGTAAAAAATGATTACTGCCAAATGTAAAAGAAAACATTCTCAGTACTGGTTATGTTGTAAATTTTCAGTGTGAATGTCAATTAGATTAGGTCATATATACTCAATTTCTTTATTATTTAATGTGTTTGTTGCATGGCAGTTTGTTAAAAGTAATATCATGTGTATATTTTGTCTATATTATGTCCATCAGAATATATCCATGTAAGTCATATTTTCTAAAGAATAAATACATAGCCTTAAAACAATGTATAACTTTAAAATGTAACTAACACAGGTATCTACGTTTTTTAAAACAATGTATGAAGTTTATTATCTCTAAGTCACAAACTACAGATAAATTTATATTATGACAAGTTGCATCATATTTAACACAAAAAAATTACATGCTCAAAACAATCAAAGAAAGATTTTCTGTACCACTATGGTATGTTTCTGATATGATCAACTTGTTACAATATTTTAACAAAATAATGAACTATATATAAATTTATTCTTTCTTTTGAAAATAGAAAATATAGACTATATTAGTATTTCAAAACCATGAATCATTGAATAAACCCTATATATGTACACCAAAATAAGGACATTTTAAAATTCAAGTTTATTATAAAAAGAAAAAGATTGAATTGTATCGCAAGGATAACATGCCTATAATACAAATGTAGCAACAATAAAGGGAGGGAAGAAAGCTACAGTAACACCAACCTCATCCCTCATCCCTCCTCCCTCATTTTGCCAGGTTCTACACAAAACATCCTAGGTTTAAAAAAATACTGGTCTTAAAAAGCTGCAATAAAAGCATTTTTTAACCTTACTATTTTGTATTAAAGAAATTAACCATATAAAGACTGAGTTGAGAAAAAGACTGTTTCTGTCACTGTAGAAAAGCCTAACACAGATGTTTCTAACTTTAGATACACAGCAACTTATCTGAGGTAGTATTTATACAAGGTTCTTTCCCAGCCTTCAAAACAACAACTCTGTTTCTACTCTCCAGGTGATTAAAGCAGCAATAAATTGTGTCATATTTCTATTCTACTACCTTCAGCATTTTTCTCTCAAATCCTCAATTCTTGTTAGAAAATGATTACTAATTGTAATTATAGATTGTAAGGATTAGGAATATTTTCATAGCAAACAAGAATTTCTCACATGTTATAATAATCTGGCAATGTGTAGTACTACCAAAAACTTAGCAACAACTAATTCAAAATAGGTAAGTACCTGCTATATATAACTGGTTAGTTTAACAATCATTATTCTATATTTTAAATACTATATTCATTAAATAAAGTCATACTTAATTTAAAACCTCATGTGAAATAACTCAATATATATCACTTTTATATAAATAAATGAGATTCAGACTTTACTGACTAGCCTAGTCCCTGGGGAAATGAGTGTGATACAGGAGTTTGAAATCACTAAGGTTTCTGGCAAACTAAACTGATTCATTTCTGATAATAATACTAGAATGTCAAAACTTGGCAAAGGCCCACTTTCCTCCTGCTTTATGAAATTGAAGAAATGCTGCAGTTTGACAAAATGTAGCATAATCAAATAAAGTTTATTTTTGAAACCTAAAACTAAGACTTACTGATATTAAGAAATTTTTCACTCACTAAATGCATTTGGCCTACAATATCTCCTAACACCTTAACTAAAACTTTTAATGCATTTTGTACTTGGACGTCCAAGCATAAGTTAAAATATAAGCACTTAGATTTATAAAATTTTAATTTTTAAAACTAGACCTTTAGAATTCATGTTAAAAAAAAACCTCCACTGTGTTTTCAGTATTTTTAATCACAATTTTAGTATAAAAGCTTATTTCTGCCATTCTGCCATGTTGGTCTAATAGTCCTCATGCATTCTGATCTTCTGTATTAGGAAAAATAAATAAATAGCAAACTATAAGTAAATAGCTTTGCCCTGTAAACTATTTATTCATTGGTCATCAGAGTAAACAATTAAGCATTTTGCCCTACTGTAATGAACCTTTCAGGATACAAAAGTATACCTACTAATTTACAACAAACAAAATGTATACGTGTCCACACCTCACCAGAAATCTCAAATAGCTTTTAATGCGTTAAATAGTATATTATGTGTGAAAAAGAAAGCACAATGTCTACACCCGTTGATCTCTTGGTAAATGAAAGCTTAGACAACCTCAACTTTTCAATGACTTATACTCTCTTGAAGAACAAAGCAATGTTTTCCTCAGAATGTCTTTTGTGTCAATGTGCAATTTCCTTTTATTTTTTCACTAGTAATATTACCCCAAAAAGCATCCTTGCTAACTTTTCCTTTTATGATGAAAACTTTTTTTGCAAATGCAACAGAGTCAGGAGTGAACTTGGTATGAACTGCTCCTTATACTTCTATATCCACACGCTTTCAATCTGTGCTTTCAAACACAGATGTTAACATCTACAGTTAGTTGAGTCAACTATTCCAAGCATGAGTTCCATAAAGTTCAGAAATTTGTATTGTCTTTCTTGTTTTGCTTTTCAATCTAGGGAATTTATTATTCTACCAAGAAGATGTTCAAACCTATTGTGAAGATTAAATACTTCACAATTATGCTTTTTTTAAAATTCTATTCTATACTTAATAATGTTAGTCATATTCATATAAGTGATCAAGTTTTCTATCTCAAAAAAAATGTATAGTTCTCCAGGTTTAAAACTCTGATTTCTCCAGCCAATCAGGTGGTTCAATAGTAAAACACTTGCCACACAAGGCTGGCAGCAGGAGTTTGATTCCTGGAACCTCCAAAAAGACAGAAGAGAAATGATTCCACAAAGTTGTCCTCTGACCTCCAAACATACAGGTTGATACTTGAGCATGTGTGCACACACTCTAAATAAAAAATATTTTTAATTCAGACTCACGGGTAAAAACAGTAAAATTTAAGAGAATAATTGCCAAGATTTTATTACATATAGGAATTTCTGAGGCTGTATTTCAAGGTCAACAGCATTTTTTATTTCATTGCATTCTGTGGTTCTATAATTAGGTTTTGTAATTCAATTGGCTTGTGAATTTTTATAATGCACAAGCATTATGGCGGAGATGTTGAATCATAGAAAAAAGGTCATGACCCACAGGAATGTAAAAATGATAATCAAGGTACACATCAAGCACTGTTTATCAGAATTGCTTGGGATGGAGTGTTTGAGATTGCTGTAGGTTAGTTTGGAATACCTGTATATGCTTAGCAATATAAACTGCATAGGGGTCCAATTCTAATTAAGAGTTTCATCTATTTCATATATATATAATGTAAAGGCATTTTATGGCATATTTGAATGTGCCTGCATTTGAAATGAAACCATCACATTAGTTCAAGCATAGAACATTCTCCCTGTGTTCTGTTTAAGTTTCAGATTTTAGACTACTTTGGGTTTTCCGATTAGGGATGCTTGAGCTATCTTCAAAAGTGTAAAAATACCTGAAAAAGGAGGCAGACTACACAAATGTCATAAAAGAAGAGTAATATTTTATGACACTGAAGGAGAAAATAATTACATTGAATTTAATGAGATCATAATAAAAGCAGTACTGAGGAGAACTACTACAACATATTCCAGAAAAAAAAGAAAATTGTTGTTTACAAAAAAATTAATATAGCAAGGGAAAGTTTTTTATGAAGTTGCATTGGGCCATTACACGGACCTGAAATGCCAGCAGGAACATGTGAGCAAGGCAGTAACTAAAGAGAGCTCAAGCCTCCAAAGTCACCACAAATGTCGTCAGAGTGATATGCACAGAACTGGCCGTGCGGGTCCCAAGGACAGGAGACTGCTACCATAACCTTGATACTAAGGGCCTCGCCAAAATGACTGCATAGCCCTGCAAAGATGAACAACTGGGAAAGGCAGGTACAGTCACAATCAACAGTCTTTGCTAACTAACTAAAAGACAACTGATTATTTAAGAAAGTGAAAAACCGCCAGGCATGGTAGTGCATGACTTTAATCCCAGCACTTAGGGGCCAGAGGCAGGCAGATCTCTCTGAGTTCGAAACCAGCCTGATCTACAAAGTGAGTTCAGGACAGCCAGGACTACACCAACAAATCCTGCCTCAAAAAAAAAAAAAAAAAAACCAAAAACAAAAGAAGAGAAAGTGAAGAATTAAGCATGGTTACATAAGGAACCATAAGAAACCAGATTACCCTCCATAATGGAATTATTTAATTATGTACTGCACAAAGTACATAATTAACAAGGGCAAAGCAGTAAGAATTGGGGGAAGAAAATTCAATAAAGTAAAATGAATATTATTCATGAATGTTTTCATTCTCAGAAAATATTTAAACTGATGGAATTTTGGAGTTTTGGTTTTGATTTTTGAGACAGAGTCTCACTAACCCTGCCTGGTCTCAAAGTAACTACACAAATCTGAATGGCCTCAAATGCAGAGATGTTTATGTTTTTGCCTTTTAAATGTTGGGATTAAAAGTCAGGCATCTAAACTGAAATTTCAAGATTGATTTTCTGAATTATCTACTTTATACACCAAAGTTAGTTGACTGCATCTTCCCAATAACTTTTTGATTAGTTTTATTTATAAAAAAAATTTACAAGGCCTTGGTAAAGTATTTGCCTATTCTTTACAAAGTCCTGCCTTCCGGCACCACATAAACCATGCCTAAAGTCCCAGCACACAGCTGAGGACAGGAGGGTCACAAGTTCAAGGTCATCTTTGGCTGCACAATGCTAAATACAGAGTTTGAGGCTACATGAAACCCTTTCACAAAATACAATAACATATAATTACAATCATGTCAATAGACAAGTAATAAAAAAATTTTTAAATCATCCTTTGCCTTTTTTACCCCCAATGATTCAAAATGAACATTGATCCAATTCATTATATACATATCTTCATTATTTGTTAATGGCTACATAAAGTTTTTGTTGTTGTCTGTTGGTTTTTGGGTTTTTTCAGATAGGGTATCACTATGTAGCTCTGACTGTCCTGGAACTCACTATGTAGGCCAGACTGGCCTTGAATTCACAGAGATCCAACTGCCTCTACTTCCTGAGTGCTGGGAATAAAGACATGTGTTACTATGTCTGGCTCATAAAGATATTTTAAATTAAGATTTTTAATATAGCATCACTAAGAAATATTGTTAAAGGATCAATTAATTAAACCATTTTATAGAATCAACTAGCTTCAAGCTGTATTTCAAGATCACCTTGGAAAATTCAAGAAAGGTTTCTATTTCTTAACTTGGTATCAAAAGCAAGTATTTTTTTCTTAATAGAGCCAAGAACGAAAAAAGAAAAAAAACTACAGAACATCTTTTCTTCCTTTCCTCAAATTAAATGTGTAATAATTAAACACGGCAAATTTTTGGAGAGTATTTTCTTTACAATTCAGAGATGAGGACTTGCAGGTGTTCCTAAAGGCAGTCCCCTTTGGAGACATACACGAGACCAAAGAAAGGAAACCTTGGGTTAACGTGTAAAACCTGTTACATGAAAATGATATGTAGGTGCCATCAAATGAGAGAAAAATAAGGAGAAATGGGTAGTCAAAGACCTAAAATAAGGGGCTGGATGCACATAGTTTGGTGGTTAACAGTACTTGTTGCTCTTCCAAAGGACTTAAGTTCTGTTCCTAGCACCCACATCAAGATGTTCACAACCTTCTATAACTCCAGCTCCAAGGAATCCAACACACTCCTGCATACATGAGGCAAACACACACACACATTTTAAAGTCTTAAAATATTCAAGGATATTTATCTCCTAGGGAAATAAAAGTAGAATTGTGGGTTAGAGTTAACAAAAAAAAAAAAAAAACTCACTAATTTGAAAACTGACCTGTCTCTAAAAACCATTCAAATAATGAAAGAATCTCCAGCTGACTGGCTGGATATATTTGAAATATAAGTAGACACTGTACCATAACTATTAGAATTTTAAAGTAATTGTACATATTTGGAAAGAGCAGTTTCACGATTAGAAAGGAAAAAGTGGGTTTGTTAATAATAAAAAACTACCACTGCCAAGGAATATTCTTTTCTACGCCTGAACAGAGTAAACTCAAGGGAAATATCTCTCTCCTCCTTCTCATTTAATATATATATATATATATACATATATATACATATATGAAGATAAGCCTAAGTGACTCTACCATTCTTGTCAACAATTTTTACAGGCCCCAATAAGCTGTATCCTTGGCTTTCAAGCATGACAGCTTTGTACTTCCACCAGCAGGTGGTAAAAGGAGCTGTCACTCATGTCACTGCCACCAATATCAACTCTACCACTATCAAGCCCTGAAGCATCACTAAAATAAAAGCAAGCTGAGTCTATCTGGAACAAGGTCATTTTCCTCACCCTGCTTGCATGAAAGCAATGTGTCATATTTTCCTGAAAGGTGTTAGCAAGGCAGACCACAAAGCATATACACCAAATTTTCATGATGAAAAGAAAAAGCAGTGCAAGACAGAATAATAACATTGTGAAGAAATTACTTTCCCTTTAGAGAGTTACAGACATATAATATTCAAGGTAGATGGAAATGTTTAATTTTATAAAAAAAGTTCATGTTAATGCTAACAAAATGATGTCTTTGACAACACTAAAAAGAGACTGCAGGAGTGAGAAACATAAATGGAAATACAGACAAGAAGACAAATACACTAGCCCACCCATCATATCACTCATGACTCCATGCCATATTCTGTATCTGGGCTATTTTTAGTGATATGCAATATTACATGTTGACTGGATAGAGATGATTACTATACAATTCATGCCACAGGGCTAGCTAAGATGGAGAAATTAGCCAGGCATGATGGTGCACATCTTCAATCCCAGTATTCAGACAGCAGAGACAGGTGGATTTCCGTGAATTTATGCCATCCTGGGGTACACAATTACAGACCATATAGTGATACCATGGCGGGAGGGGGGGGGGTTAAAGAAAAGAAAAATAAATTTATCTACTCCATACTTTAATGGTTGTCTTTCCATGTTTTTTATTTTGTTATTTAACAAAATGCTACCAAACCACAGCTATCTTACTGTACAAAGCTGTCTTAACTGCATATACAATAAGTCGATTAGAAAAACGAAAACTTTTATAATACCTCCCCCCCAAAAAGTGCTTGACATACTAAGTGATCAGAAAATAGTAGAGGGGTTGAAAGTAAACAGTTTTTTAGTTTACAATCTTACTCCTGTATCCTGTTTTTATGGTACTCAAAATGTAGTCGGCCTGTATCAAAATCCTCTATAATACTGGTTTCAAATGCCTATTCCTCTTGGGCCAGCAAGATGATAGAAGACCTCAGTGCAATACTCAGACACACATGATAGGAGAGGACCTCTCTATTGGTGTGCCAGGGTACATGCGCAAGTCCCCCATCTCCCTACACTACAATAAAATGTCCACTTTGGGGCCCTAATGACTCTCTCAGTCAAACTCTCTAGGACTTTAACCCTGCAAAGTCCATTTTAAGTGACTGCTTTCAAGGAATCTCAGTGCTTCTCATCAGCTGACTTAAAATCTGCCACAGGAGCTCAGGTTAGAAGTTTGAGCCACTGCAGCTGTGGCGGAATAATCACTGACTCAGGAGACATAGGGTCAGCCTGAGAATACAACAAAAACCTTCTCAGAGGAATGGGGAGAAGGGGACCATTAATTGGATTACCAGAAGACTAAAAGTTCAGAGTATTCAGATTTCTAAAAATGAGAAGTTATAGATGAAGCTCACTCTGAATTCAATTCATATCAAACTGCCTTCTTAAAGAAAAAAAAATGAACTTTATCTTAACTACTTAATCATACATACTATAATCAATCTACCAAGACATTAACTTCCTAGGACATATATTTTGTTTATAAATAAGCTTCTGATAAAACATTTTCATTAAAAATCATACATTCATTAGACCTGATAGCACAGGTCTGGAATCCCAGCTAGAACAGAGAGCTGAAAAAGGATCACAGGAAGTTCAAGGTTCAAAATCTGGTTAGGTTAGTGAAACCCTGTCTCAAAATAAAAACGAGGTGGGTGATACAGCTCAGTTGTTGCCTATCAAATAGTGTATAGCTCTGTGTGTGTGTGCACATACGTGTATGCACATTCTGAGAATATAAAATGATACCACTATGAAACATAAGCTACTATACCATTCAATAATATATACCATTCAGCCAAAATAGTTAATTATAAAATCTCATAACCACTGTTTATCATTATGTTATTCTAATGATAAAATACTATCCTTGAATATTTTTACTCTTTTCAACACAAAACTATTAAAATATAATACTGAACATAAAGGATAAGAATCCTCTGAGCTATCACTCCAGCCACCTGGCCATATCCTTCCTCTCCTTCCCTTACCTCCAAACCTTCAAATATTTACTACTTAAGAGAAATACATGGACTGACTTCCTTAAGAAATATCACCCAGAGATCTTCCCTCTCAAAATTCAGAAGTGATTGGCAGAAATATTGCTAAATATGAACCAAGATGTGAAATTCCAGAATGCCACTCTACCCGTGCACAGAATTGGCTGTAAAGAAATTGTGAAATGACAAGCAAAAGAATTAAACTCTCATTAACTAACTTGAAAAAGATCTCCTCGCCTAAAGCTTGAAAGTCTCATTAAGACATCTGTACACTGAAGTTGAATGACGGAGTACATAAAATAGGATCACGGACTGGAAAAAACTGTTCTCATCTACCTGCCGATACACCACAGAAATCATTCTGTAGCCTATGAAATGCTACTATTTAGATATAATAATCGATCAATAACCATTTATATTAACAAAAATGTTTATTGGTTTCACAACATAATTTCTCAAGCTACATAAATGTTTCTAAGATGTTAATTAATAACATATGCCACAAGACCGAGTAGGTAGATCACAAACTACCCAGCTCCGTAACATCAGTCCTAGTTACTGCTTGTAAGTGTTCATAAAACCATTTCATAAATCATAAATTCTAGCTAGAAATATATACAAATCTATTATCTCACAAGCACTAAAAAAAAGGAAGTACTTTAAATGGTCCATTATGATAGCACTCAGCACTCACATCAAATTTGAGCACTGAATAAAACATTTAATTTCTATGTGCTTAAAAAAGTGGCAGAGATAAAAACAAATGTCAACATCTGTATCATAAGGCAAACTATAATAAAACTACAGAAAAAGAGCAATGAGGCTCAAAGGAAAAGGAGCACACATGCCCAAAGAAGCTGAAGAAAGAATTGGCACTTGAACTTTTAGTGAGGGATGAGACTGGCTTGTGAAATCAGGGCAAAATGAGCATGATCACGCAAAGGCAACAAGAGCAAGTACACAGAGCAAGAAGCACAGGGAACAGGTCTGCTTGAGTGATGGCCAGACTGAATATGAGGACAGAGATAAGCTAGGAAATTGGGTTATAATCTCATTTCGTCACATACAAAAGAAAATTTAATTGTTTTTATTTTCTTCAGCATTTTGCTGTCTTTCTATTTTTAGACTCCAGATATTGATGCATACAATTATTTTTTATAAATATTCCTAAAGACTGCATTTTGTTTTTAATCTAGAATTTGTCCACCTGGTGATGATTTTTCTGATCCAGTCACATCTGCTACTCTGGATATTGTTCAGGGATTTCTTTCCTAGTGTTTCTCCCCATCTGCCAACCCCAGATATTCTAGTATTACCTAAGCCATCATGAAATATTTAGTAACCAAAGAATGGGTAGCAATAAAGGGTGTTTTAATAGCATCCTTCACACTGAATGTTTAGTGCATTTTCTTCTTTCTTAATTTTTAATAATTTATAATAAGAGTAATCACATGCTTATATATGTGAAAACAGATCCAGGTAGCAAAGTTTTACTCATGGTAGAGATATTCTGTTATTGTTATTTTATGTTTTGTGTTAGTTCTTTCAGAGTTTTGAGTTCCACACAATCTGTTTTGATCACATTCATTACCCCAGCTCTTCCAGATCCACCCCCTCCCTCTCCATCTAACTTTGTGTCTTTTTTTAAACTAAACCCTTTAAGAACAATTCAGTTCCTAAACACAGTATATCTTCCTAGGTTTAAACACATGTGAGGGCACCTAGAAACAGTATTTTCACTCTCTATTTCTATTACCACATTTACGCCGTCAATATCTAGACCATTTCGATGTGAGAGACCAAATCAGAGGTTAGCAATCTCTCAAAGTTTTCATTTTTCTCTTCCTAAAGGGCAATACCACTAATTTTCATCCTCAAAGTATGCTATCTATAGCTACATTTTACTGAAACTTAAAACGCAGTATTTTTACAATATTTAACAGAAAAGCATAGAAAGCCAGATATAATAGTGCATGCCTATAGTCCCACAACTAGGGAGGTAAAGGCAGGAGAATAAGGAGTCCAAGGCCAGACTTATAAGACATCTGTCTCAAAAAAAACAAAAAAAGATAAAAAACAGAAAACAAAGAAATAAAAGAAAGAAGAGGGAAGAATTGTTAGAGTAAGGGCTCTATATTTTTCAAATGTAAAATCAGAGATACCTCACAAGTTAGAAAGATATTTCAAAAACACATCTACAGAAAATATACAAAAATTGTTTTATAACTTAAAAACTATAGTATCAAGTAAAAATTTAACAAAAAATGCAATAACAAACTTAATCTCAAGATTTGAAATAGAAAGCCCATTAAAAAAAAAACAAGCAAATAAGAAAAGTATGATAAAATAATAGGCATTTCCAATCTAGAAGGAATGGGTTAGTCACCCAAAAAAAAAAAAAAAAAAAACCTAAAGTCTGAAACATTGAAGTTAAGTGCTTATTCGTCCCCAGAGTCAGTAAGTTCATGGCTCCAGGAAACAAAATCTCCTTATATTCCAGGTGACAGTAAACAGTACTGCTTGGACTGCAATATACTTGTTATGTGAGCAAACTATACCCAAATAACTTACACATGGATAAAAAAGAAGCCATAAAAATATCTGAAGAACACCAAGGTGAATACATTTTGAATACTGTAATAAGAAGCAAACATAACACAATAGGTAAAAGATTAACATGTATAATTAGAAAAAAAAATAAAACATCAAAAAATAAAATTAGAAAATGTCTGCCTGGTCCATATAATATAGTAAATAAACTTTTATTAGCAAGAGTACTTACAAAACATGGAAAAGAACACAGTTAACTTACAAGTGTGGAAAAAATGACAAATACAAAGCTGTGCAACCACAAACAGTGAGAACATATTCACTTCAGAATTTAAAATGTATGTCTATATATATGACATATAAACATCAACTTCACATCATCTGAAAAGTAACTTTTAGGATGCATTTTATTTGCAATATGAGAGAGAGGAAAGTGAAGAGGGTTGAGGGCAGAGGGGAAGGCTGGACATGCATGCACATGTTTGGTGGAGAGCAGACCCTAACTTCAGACACCAATCCTATCCTTTACCCTCTATTGAGCGGGAGAAATCAAACTCAAGCTGTCAAGCTGTGCAACAAGAGCCAATGACCCATCCACCAGTCCAGAAAATAATTTTAAGTGTCAATAACTACTAATTTTGACAAAATTATATGTATGCTCCTTCAAATTACTATTGGGAACATGTTTAATTTTAAAATCTTACACAAACTTTAAACCTCTAACCAAGAACTTATCTAAAACTTACCCTAAGAAAACAATAGAATAGGTCTGCAAGGATGGTCATCAAAACAAAGGTAATAACAAAATATATGAATGATCAAAATAGGTAACAATAGCATACAATAAAATTACTGGTTCGTTTACAAGTAAGTATTACCTAGATTACTTAGTCAATATTCTGTTGCTATAACAGAATATCTAAGACTGGATAATTTATAAAGGAAAGAAATTGATTCACCTCATGGTTATAGAGCCAAGGAGTCCAACAGCAAGTGATCTCATACTGCCTCACAACATGATAAAGAAATAGAAGGGAAGTGGGCACATGAAACATTAACTAAAGGAGTGATTCCCTATAAAATGAAAAAACTATCTTCCCAGTAACTGACCCATGCCCATGGTAGAGGTATTAATTCTTCTAAAGGAGCTAATCACCTCTTAAAATTCCCTACCCCCAACACTGTCACAAAGGCAATCAAATTTCAACATGAGTTGGGAGAAGATAGGACATACTGCACTAGCAATTAAAATAAGGACACAAGTGAACTAACATGGAAGCATGTCCACAATGCAAAGCCTAAGGGGGTATGTATGACAAATAGAACAGCTTGTAGGCAAGCAGACAGGAGACTAATTTTACAAACTACTAAAAATCAATCTAGATAAAAACTTAAGATTCTGCAGCTTTTAGAAATTAACCTATATCTCAATTTCATAGTATTCATAGCATAGCATTACTTTATATTTAAAATGGTTTAGATGAAGACTTACTAGGTAAAGGGACTTGCCATCAAATTTCACAACCTGAGTTTGATTCCCAGGACTCCCACAAGTTCCCCTCTGAACTCTACATATGTACCATGACACACACACACGTCCACAGATAAATACCTTTTAAGGTACAATACTCTACAGGGAAAAATAATGAAGAAAATACAAATAACATCCTTGAAATAAGTATCAATCATAACATTAAAATGTTTTAAGGGTAGAGATCATAACTTCCACTGGCAAACCTACTGCACGTAAATTTACAAAATTCCCAAATTCACATACTCTTTTGTCTCACAGAACACAAGTTGCAAAACTCCAGGAAAATAGATTTACTTTTGGTAGAAGAAGATCTATATTAAGTGAATGAAGAAACTCAAATTATCACCTTAAATATATATATATATATATATATATGCGATTACCTATACATTTCAATTGTGTACCCTAAGGGTTAGTTATTTTTAAAAAGAATGAGCATCAAGGAAAAGAGCTCTTCAGTCATACACAAAACATTAAGAGCCAATGGATTCTACAGTAAATCTGCACCCTGGCACATAAGTGACCAGATATATTTCAGGATGGGGAGGAGCTGTGTGCAGTAGATGCACGTACATGTGGGTGTGAAGTCCAGAGGTTAAACTTGGGTGCTGTCCTCAGACACTATCACTATGCTCTTTGAGATAAGGCCTCTCTCTCACTGGGACCTGGAGCTACAAGGACAGACTGGCTGGCCAGCCAGCCTAAGGCCCCCTGCCCCGCCCGTCTAGCACTGGACTACAAGTCCCCAGCTGTGAGATTTTTGTGGGATCTAACTCAGGTGCTCACACTTGTGTGGCAAGCTCTTTACTGACTGAGTCATCTCCCCAGCCTCAAGATGTATGTTTAAAGGAAACAGAAATCCAACCTCTACTGCTCTAGCTGTGTGGTCATGAGAGTGCTGCCTCACCTCAGGAGGTGCTGTCCTTCTCTAAGTGGCATCACCTCAAGGGCTGCTAGTGTCATAAGAACTAGCTCATAATGTAAGGCACAGTACTTGGATCTGGGATCAATACAGCATTCACTGCAGTATGGTAGAATTTCCTTAAAAACAGTTAACAATGGCATTTCCATTCAATTATGGGATATAGTCATTTGTTTTTGAGTTTTGCTTTGTTTTTCTCAGTATAACCTTCAACTGTCCTGGAACTCCATCCGTAGACAAGGCTGGCCTCGAACTCAGATATTAGACTACTTCTGCCAAGTGCTGGGATTAAAGGTGTGAGCCACCACCATCGGTGAGATATAGTTATATTTAAAAGGAGTAAGCTATAAAAAGGAATTCTTCTTTCAATAAGACTATGACTTCTTCCCTCCATAGGTACTTCAGGAACTTCAATTTCATTTTTCTTAAGTATTTTTTATTATCACTCAGTACCATCTATAACTTGAAAATCTAGACTAAGACTTCAATATTTTATTTTCAGAAAACAAATCCATGAGAAAAGCAAGGTCTGTTGGTCCATTCTTGCAATCCTAGCCCGAGGTAGGAGAAATGCCAGAAATCTGAGGTCAGCCTGGGTTACTCCGTGAGTTCCATGCCAACCTGTGCAAGACTGTCTGGGGGGAAGAATCCATGAGGAATGCACGCATAAAAGTAACAATCATTTCTTCTAGAATTGTAAATGCACTTTTGAATGCAGAGAAATGGAACAAAACCATAGAGTATGACATGTGCTCAACATGACCAATAAAGTGTGACAAAAAAATATTTTTCTTTTTGTCTTGATCCTAAGAAAAAAAAGAATGAGAGAAAAGCAATCTTTCGGGGCCCTACTACACACCAGGCAAGGACACAGGCAGTCTATAACTACTGTCTTATTAAATCTCTTCAACAGTTTTTAGATATGGGAGAGAAGTTGTTCAAATCTATTGTCACCAAGACAGATTGAAATGGAATTTAAGCCACAATCTAAATGGTTTCAAAGCTCATCTCTTCCTATCTCAATCTAATATTCACAGTAGAAATGTTTGTAATTATTTCGGGTATAATTCTATATTCTTGAGTCTCTAAAGTGTTGACAATTTATCACTTTAATGAATGATGAATTTATGAACACTGTTGTTCTGACCATTACGTTAAAATAAGTAGCCAACAAGTACACAAAACAAGATTTACTCAGTCATTTGCTCTCATTGAAAATCTTCCTAACCATTTTTTCCCAATTCTTAAAAAAAAAAAAAGTTTATTTATTACTTCGTTACGTCTCCATTGCCATCCCCTCCCTCCATCCCCTCACTCCCACCTTCTACTACCTCTCCCACCCCTCCCATGCCTACAGTGTGGGGTGTCTCCCTGTATCAGCCCCCCCTCAGTTTGGTCTAAGAGCTTCCTCTTGCACAGGAGGCATACACGGCAGTTCCACTAGGGCTGGGTGTCCCACTGACAGGTAACCAAGTCCGTGTTCCTGCTCATTTGGGTCTATTGATTGTAGGATGGTTACCCTAAACTATAATGGCTAAAATCCAGTTATAAGTGAATATATGCCATGTGTATTTTTCTAAGTCTGAATTAGCTCACTCATGATGAGCTATTCTATTCCATCCACTTGGTTGCAAATTGCATGATTTCCTTTTTTCTGATGGCTGAGTAGTATTCCATTGTGTAGATGTTCCACAGTTTTGTTTTGTTTTGTTTTTTATCCATCCTTCCTTTGAAGGACATCTGGGTTGTTTCCAGTTTCTAGCTATTACAAATAAGGCTGCTATGAACATGGATGAGGAGATTGAAAGAACTCCTGCCAGAAAAGAAATTATGAGGTATAAGGAAGAAGACTCTTCACTGTAGGCACCCTCCCCACTAGAGATGAGGAAGGGAAACTAGCAGATTAAAGGCTCCAAACCAGTGATTTTTTTCTTTCAGCTTGTTTATATATGGTGGATTATGTTAATGGATTTTCGTATCTTGAACCAGCCCTGCATTTCTGGGATGAAGCCTACTTAACCATGGTGTATGATACTTTTGATGTGTTCTTGGATTTGGTTTGCAAGTATTTTGTTGAATATTTTAGCATCTATGTCCATGAGGGAAATTGGTCTGAAATTCTCTTTCTTTGTTGGGGTCTTTGTGTGGTTTAGGTATCAGGGTGACTGTGGCCTCATAGAATGAGTCTGGCAGTGTTCCTTCAGTTTCTAGTTTGTGGAAGAGTTTGAAGAGTATTGGTATTACCTCTTCTTTGAAGGTCTGGTAGAATTCTGTGCTGAAACCATCCGCCCCTGGTCTTTTTTTAGTTGGGAGACTTTTACTGACTGTTTCTATTTCCTTAGGGGTTATAGGACTGCTTAATTTGTTAATCTGATCTTGATTCAACTTTTGTAGGTGGAATCTATCAAGAAAGTTATCCATTCCACTTAGGTTTGCAAATTTTGTGGAATACAGGGTTTTGAAATAAGACCTAAAGAGTCTTTGGATTTCCTCGATGTTTGTTGTTATTTCTCCCTTTTCACTTCTGATTTTGTTGATTTGGGTATTTTCCCTCTGCCTTTTTGTTAGTTTGGCTAAGGGTTTGTCTAGGTTGTTGATTTTCTTAAAGAACCAACTCTTGATTTTGTTGATTATTTTTACTCTTCTTTGTTTCTAAGTTGTTAATTTCAGCCCTGTTTGATGATTTCCTGCCTTCTGCTCCTCTTGGGAGTGTTTGCTTCTTTTTTTTCTCTCTCTCTTCCAGTTCTGCTGTTAAGTTGCTAATATGAGCTGTCACAATTTTCTTTTTGAAGGCACTTAGTACTATGAACTTTCCACATAGCACTGCTTCCATTGTGTCTCATAGGTTTGGGTATGTTGTGCCTTCATTTTTACTGAGTTTTAGGAAGTCTTTGGTTTCCTTCATTTTTTTTCATTGATACAATAGTCATCAAGCAGAGTGTTTTTTTAATTTCCATGAATGTGTAGGCATTTAGATATTTCTGTTGTTGTTGAATTCCAGCTTTAATCCATGATGGTCTGATAAAATACAAGGGGTTATTTCAATTTTCTTATATCTGTTGAGGCTTGCTTTCTGACCGAGTATATGGTCAATTTTGGAGTAACTCCTGTAATAAATCAAAGTATGAACACATGGAGCCTACATATTCTTTACATTTTATCAATAAACAGAAACAAATTTTAAAAAAGAAGCAATATCCATTCCTCATTTCTTGCAGGTATGCATGCGTGAGCATGTAGAAGCCAGAAGGCAGTGCTGAGTATCTTCCTCAAGCATTCTCCACTCACCTTAGTTTTGTGACAGGATCTTCTGATGAACCTGGAACTTACTAACTGGCTAGACTGGCTGACCAGCGAGTTCTAGGGACTCTCCTATCTCTGTCTCCATGGCAATGGAGTTACAGGCACATGTTGCCATGCCCAGCTTTGTACATGGGTGCTGGGGATCCAAACTCAGATACTCACAATTGCGTGACACACACTTTACTGGTTGGGCTTTCTCCCCAATCCTCAATACTTACAGGTTTTCTAACTTCTTTTAGAACAGAACTCAGTCTGGAGAGATGGCTTAGAGGTTAAGAGTACTGGCTGCTCTTCCAGAGGACATGGATTCAATTCACAATTCACAGCACCCATATGGAGAGTTTACAACCACCTGCAAGTACAGTTCTAGGGGATCCAACACTCTCTTCTGGCCTCCATGACCACTGCACACACATGGGGTGTAGACATACATGAAGGCAAAACACCCATACATGTTTTTAAAAAGTAAAATACACAAAAATTAGAATGGTTTCTCAAACAAAATCTAAATTAATAAACAAGGCAAAAGCTAACTAATTTCAATTAAGCAAATTGGGAGACTAGAGTTAAATAGCTCACCATTGTCTTCATCCAAATAACAAGATTTCTTTTGAATACCTAATAATCAAATACATCTTTTGAACCTTTAGCCTCAACAGGAAACTCAATGGAAAATTTCCTGCTTACTGCAATAAAGTCTTGACTAAATATATTCTTATTTCCATTAAGCTCTGGGCTTAATCCCCAGCACCACAAGACGCATATGCCCCATTTCTTTCCTGAAGTCAGCTTCACTTTTGCCTTCCTCTTCCATTTTCTTAAGAAGTTAGTGACTGACAGTGAAACACAAGAATAATCTGGAGTAACCTCCTTGTCTCAAAGCTCGTAACTATAACTACAAAGTAACATATTCATAGTTTCATGGACATCTTTGATGTGACCATTATGAAGTCTAGAGCAGTCTGTTTACTGAACTTTGCTCATTTGAAGTCAGAAATCAAAGCACAGAGCATGACACTGTCGTTATGATATATCATTATGTTGTTAATCCCCAATGCAACAGTGTTGGTAGGCAAGGTCTTCAGGGATAAGTTACTGAATTCTGGCAGATATTACAAATTAATATTGCTAATAAAAGGGCTTGTAGAAGTACATTTATCTTCTCTTCTACCATGTGAGAACAAGTTTCCACTTGGCCCTGTCCCTTCTGCCACAAGCTGACACAGCAAGAAGGCACTCATGAGAAGCCAGTGTCTTCATTTTGAACTTACCAGCCTCCAGAATAATAAAGAATAAATTTCTGTTCTTTATAACTTATCCAAGTAGCTCTGTTTAAGTACCAGATAATGGGTTAATGCGCCATATTAGCACAATGTTGTTAAAAATCAAAAGCATGCAGTCTAACTTCAAAGCAATTACATCATTAAGCAGGACTGCTATCAATCAGTAAAGTCACTTATTTAAATAAATTATTATCCAGCACATTCTTACTTTTTCTTAAAGGAAGAATACTAATCTATCTTTAATCCAGGCTGCATAAACGTCTCAATGTAAAACAATACTTTTGTGTAACTCTAGACTCTTTTCCCTATGCTTCACTACCTCAAAGTCCCACAAATCTTAATTCAGAAGCAATTTAGCACAACATTCAAGTCATGCTGGAAGATCCCCAACTTGGATATGACCTGGGAAGCACAGCACTGTCATGTAACAGAAATAAGAACAAATTTACTCAAGTGGTCATAAGATGAGGGCAAACTGCAGAGAGCTAGAATGCTCTAGAATTATATTAATCCACTCAAGACTGGAGGAATGCACCTTCACACTTGTTTTGTCAAAGGAAGAATATAACTTTCAATGAACACAGTGTCTTTACAGCTCTTCTAAGTGTCTTGGAAAAATTACTAAATAGAAAAAAAATGACCACATGAAATTGTAGTCTTTAATCAAAAAGTTCATAGACTATCTTTTCAAAATAAAATAATAGTTTAATAGCTTAATAATAGTTTAATAGTTGTGGATTCCAAAACTCAAGTACAAATAAAATGACCAGGTAGCTTTACTGTCCTAATATAAAACAAATTAAAACTAATATAAAACATTCTTATATCCAATCATTACTTTGGAATAGAAAGATTATATATGTGCCATCTCCATTTAACATTACTTCCAGTTGCATTTCAAAGACAAGGCAGCCATTCATAACCTATATAGATCATCCTAAAGCAATTCAAATTTACAATGCTGAGTTTCCAGACTGGAAGTGCATATGACAAACAGGCAAATACAAATAAACTTAGCCTGTCTCTCTAATGGCCCAGCAAACTGGTCAGGCACAGTTCCCTGAAGATAAGTGCTATTCTAGATAAAGCACTTATAAAAACATACTATCTGATATCAATAGCACACAACTAAGGCAATTGAGCAGAATAATACTAGCAAGAGCACAAAGAAGACAGCCCAATAAATCCACACATATGACTAAGCGATTTTCAAAAGAAATGACTTCTCAGAACACCTGAGATTGAGTGGCATACTGAAAAACTTGTTTTAGTTTATGACTTTAAATACTAGAAAGTCCAAGAATCAGGCCCAATGTCTAGCTGCTTCAACTGAAGACTGAAACACAGAAACCCAAGTGGTGTGTTCAAAAAAGGCAACACACTAATCCAGCCCCCCCAGAAAACATTTTAATCCTCATAATCACCCAATTACCTCATAAAGACCCTATCTCCCAGGAATCCCACAATAACAAACAAATTTCAAAATCTATTTCAAAAGGGACAGAGCCCAGCAACCGTCAGTGAATAAAATGTTACACTAAGCACAGATTCATACACTTTCTAACAGACTTGAGATGGAAGATTCCACACCTTCATGAAAATAAAGATCCTATCTAATGTTCTCTCCTAGAACACATGTGAGCAGATAGGAATAGAACTGACAAGTTCAGCCATTTTCCTCAAGAAACAGATCTGGATAAACCTGAAAAGTTAGCAAAGAACTAGACCATAAAATTTAGACCAAGACTTTTCAGTAGTACCTATAACTGCTTTTATAATACCTTAACTTCTGTAAAATAAGTGACAGAACTCTGAACCATTTCATTCTGAGCATCACATCTTCTTGATGAATGCCCTAAGACAAATTAGCCACAAGATGTGTGGATTTTTTTTTTTTTTTTAGTTCAATCATTTAAAAACTGGATTCTAGTGAATGGTTTGCCAGGCATAATTTTCAGGAATTATTTTCCAAAGTGAACGTGTGTTTATTTTATCATAATCATTATTAAAAAAAAATTTAGATCGCCATTCCTAAACTCTAAATAGAATCCTAGCTGTGATCATAAGAACCTTATTTTCAACATAATTTTGTACTTATACGTGACAGAATACCTTCTATTCATCAAAAATGATTTGAAGTTCTTATCACATAAATTAAAACAAATGAACAAATATGAATCCTATTTTACTAAATATATCTCTCAAAATGCCATAGCTGTTGTTCATATAACACTAACCTGCCAAATTCTGTAAATATAATTACAACTGTAAATTGACACTGAAGCCTTCTAACTTAATCCTAAACTAATTTCATTTTACCAAACCCACGACTGATTTAAAAAAAAAAAGCAACTGTATTTTCTTCCCATAAAGTAATGAAGCATAAGAACAATGAGGAGTGGCACACCTATCCACCTGAACATTATAGACACAGGGCTGCACCTACCCACCTGAGCAATATTACAGAGACTTGGGGCTGCATCTACCCACCTGTATAATATTACAGAGACTTAGGAGGCAGCATCTACCCACCTGTATAATATTACAGAGACTAGGGGCTGCATCTACTCACCTGAGCAATATTATAGTCTCAAGGTTGCACTTCATTAAGAAGTTGATGTCATTTAAAAGGAACAAACAGAAAATAACCCAAAGTTATAGGTACTGCATCTACACACTCAAGACATATTTTAACAAGTTTTTAATGACAATATTTGTTTAACATTGCAAATGCTACATGCTACAAAGGAAAGAAATTGAGTAATGGCTTCAGCATCCAAATAGAGGGGAGGAAAACAAAAAGAAGCAAAAAAATGAAAAATTTCCCAAATTAGTAGTCTGAAGACCCTTTTACTAAATAGCTTACTTTCAAATATAAGTGTTCCAGCAAGGGATAATAATAGGTAGACATATACAGCTTCCATAAGCATTATTATATGAATAAAACATAGAAGCACTACCGTGAGAAGTGAATGGGAAACAATGAATAAATGTGCACAGTGAGTGAGCTGCTGGTTATTTTCTGTATATCATTCTGTATGTCAAAATTCTGAATTTTTACATTACAAAGAAAGACAAAACCAATAAAACAGAAGTGGTGTTACTTAAACAAGAGCTTGTTTGTGTGTTACTTTACCACACTTGCCTCAACCACCTGCCAACCCACAGTAAGGTTTCTGATCATTTGGATCTGAACACAGCATCACCTGATGCCAGCTGAACCCCAGTCTCAAAGTAATTTAGAAACATAGAAATCTAACTCAAGCATATTTGCCATATTCATCTATGTCAAAACACTGATGTAAAACTGCACAATGACTTACCCATACCAAAGTTTTTTGTGACATTTAAAAGAAATGTACCACCTCGGACTAATAAACAAAGGTAATACTATAAAAAGTTTCACAGTATATTTATCACCTTTGCTGTCAATACACAAGTGCAATGAACTTGAAATAAAAGTTACTAAATTTGTAGCAACTACATATTATAGACATAAAAAATAACCACTCATTAGTTCAGTGCTTATTGAGTGACCATTTACTACATAGAAAAATTATATAAAGCTTGTTTTCACCTGTGCATAAATCAGAAGTGCTTGTGCATAAAAGTATTTTTAACAGCTTAAGAAACTATCACAGCTATAGTAAGAACAGTATTAGATGTTCTTACTCTAAGAACTGTTATAAGTATCCCTTTTTTCAAACTAGTATCACAAAATACATTTTAAAAATGGGTTTAAGAACATTCTCTCACAATACATGGGGTAAGGACACATTCCATAGGAAAACAAACAGTGAACAAAATAACAATGAAGTTCTACTTCCCTAATTGTTTCATTACAATTTACTGCTAAATATAATTTTTTTTTTGAGGTCTACATATTCCTGGCCTGGAATTCACTATGTACACCAAGCTGGTGTGGAACTCAGAGATCCTACAGCTACTTCCCAAGTGCTGGGAGTGAAGCACCAACCCCCATCTAATTATTCTCTTCAAAACTATCTTAAAATAACTCAACATAGCTTATGTAAGATCATGAAGTCATCAACTGCCACAATCACAATGTGTTGCTTAAATATGGTATATCATAAATAATACATACTAATATCTTATATTTGGTTTTAAATATAAGATAATCATACTTCAATCAAAACCCAATCTCTCATTTTCACTTGCTATGTCTTCCTTTAGATTTAGTTTTATATTCAAGATAATCTTAGGAAGTGGAATGGAACTGTAAATTCTTTTCAAGAATTTTAAGAAAAAGAGACATTTGGAGACCTAACAATGACAGCAATCTCTTCAGCAAATCAATAAGTGCTACCTGCCAAGGACTTGAAGGAGAGCATTGCAGGGTAAGAGCACAGGAAATGGAGTCAGAGTCTTACAGGAACACTACATGTGCAACTTTACAACTTTACACTTCTACTAAGAAAGGAGACTTTCTGCTATGTTTTGGGACATATAGTCAATGTCTAAATTACCACAAGGGCATGCGCAGTAGGCAAGCATTCAATAAATATTTATAGAGGAGATTAATAAATTGACCTAAGTTTTATAGAAAGATTACTAGTTCATGGGAAGTACAGATGAGTCCAAATGGAAAAGTCAGGGAGAAAAGTTTTTCTCCTGGAAAACTGTTAGTATCAGTTTTATGATTACAATATACATAGTGACAGACCTTGAACTTCTCAAACACAAAACATGTATCTAGTCATTAAGTTTATACTGGTTCCTAACAAGCTTCTGTGTGGTGAAATCCAATCATTTGATAAGTATATGAATTACAAATCATTATCTTCATAAACAGAAGTATCCATGAAAGTATGGTCTGCTTTACTTTTAATGGAAAATTTTTTTCTTAAATTATACTTGTAGGAAAAGTCAACAAGAGTAAATAAAAATAAAATTAAAGCTATCTACAAATATACATCTTAAGTTATAGTAATAAATTCATAGATACATTATTTTCAAAAACAAAAAATGCTGAAGACAAAAAAGTACATTTTTAATTTGAAGATACAATAATAGATTTTCTGAAGGTAGTATTTTTAAGTGAAGAAAAATTGTATTTCAGATAAGAAATCATCTCTACTGTATAGTTTATCACAATAACCTGCAGTTAAATTTGGAGTACCAAAACAATAACCAATTTGTTTTAGCAAGCAATATTAATAGAAAATCATTCTAACACTCAGGAGAAAATGTATGATTGAACTTAGGTAACATTCAAAATTCCTATCTTTGTCAGGAATATAACTTTAAAAACTATATATAAGCAAGGCGTGGTGGTGCATTCCTTTAATTCCAGTACTCAGGAGGCAGAGTCAGGTGGATCCCTGTGAATTCAACAACGCTAGCCTGGTCTACAAAGTGAGTCCAGGACAGCGAGTGATACAAAGAGAAACCCTGTCTCTAGAAACAAAAAAAAAAAAAAAAACAGAAACAAAAAAAAATGTTTTTAATTGGTGGCAGAAACCTAATCTTGTATACACAAAAATAAAAATAGTCACCAATGGGAAACATAAGAAGTAGAAATTATGGCTCAGGAGATTAGCAGTTACCTAACAGAGGACCCCTCCTGACCCACAACCTTTGCTGCATACTCCAGTTAAAGCAGTCATAGTAATGTGAAGGTGTCAGCATCAGGCTGCACGTGTGCTTCATCATTTGACCAACAGCAGCTTAACTGACTTGGCTCAAACTGCAAACAAGTTTTTATTATGAATCTATGTGTTCATTTCATCAGTACAAAGAGAACAACCTTGTTGCTTTCAGTCCAAAGGCTAGCATTTATTTCACAACATGCAAATAAGTTAGAAGACTGTATGTAACCCAGCAGCAAATGGCTGTTGTTTAGACAGAAGTGTGTTGGAAGGACTGATTTCCAGCTGGTGGTACTACTGAGAGGTGACTGGTGAATATGATCATCAATGGCTTGATCCTGAATGAACTATGAGATGGGGGTCCTATTAGGGGAACAGGTCACAGAGAGCTTGCTCTCAAAAGCTACAGAACGTTGTTCACTATAATCTCATAATGCCAAATTATCTATCACAGAGTCATTCTTATCCTCCACTTCTGAACATGTGTGAAATAAATGTGCTTTTAGGAATATACCAACCCCTATGTATGAATGGAAGCCCTTCCACTATGAACAGATGTGAGTTCTCAATAAAGTCTCCTTGCCTCCTATGTGCTGGGAGATACAGATTTGGGTCAGTGTTCTCCTTACATGCTGCAGGTAACAAACTTCATCTTTTGTCTCTTACTGGCTCTGCATTCAGCAAAGAGTGAAGCCATTGTGTTTGGTTACACAAGGAGAACCAGTACCACACAGATACAGACACTGATCATTATAGAGATGCTCAGATCACTAAAGTGTGATGTGATATATGTATGTAATTATAATAGCAACTGAAAAACATTACTTTTATGAAAATATTAATTCCAATGTATTAAGAAAATTTATTATTTTCCTTGTTTCTCTTTACTTAATTACAATGGCAAGATTGACCAAAACTGAACACAGGTGAAAGATAAAATGAAGATGGTTTTGCAAATACTAAATCATACATGACTCACATAGCTTTATGCTGTTTAGATGTTTTTCATTTTATGTGTGTGTGTGCCTGAGTTCCTGTGTGTGCACAATGTGCACACAGATGCTCATAGTAGCCAAAAGAGGGTATTAGATATCCCCCAGAACTAGAAGTAAAGACAGTTGGGAGCTACTCGATCTAAATGCTGGGAACCAGCAGCGAACACCCTTATCCATCTGCACCCACTCCAGCCCCAGAGATTTAAATTTTTAAAAATCCACATTGGGATAAAACAATCATGAGCTTATTTTCTCAGCAACCTTGTAACATTTAATATTTACAAAACTTTTCAAGAAAGCCAATACTACATTAAAGAGGTTTAAAGAACACATCACTGTTTGTGTTATATCTATTAGTTCTACAACATAATAATCATACTAAAATATTTGCTAATTTTTAAATATGATGGACTGTCATTAAAGATAAATTCTGTACTAGCTAGTTTTATGTGTCTTCATTTACGGATAGTTGCATTAGTGGCAAGCTTGTCAATATTGAATATCTATGCCCCAAATACAAAGGCACCTACATTTGTAAAAGAAACCCTTCTAAAGCTTAAAACTCACATTGATCTCCACACATTAGTAGTGGGAGACTTCAACACCCCACTCACAACAATGGACAGGTCATTGAGACAGAAACCCAGCAGACAAATAATGAGTCTAAACAGAGGTCATGAACCAAATGGACCTGACAGATATCTACAGAACGTTTCACTCAAACACAAAAGAATACACCTTCTTCTCAGCACCGCACAGAACTCCTCTAAAATCGACCATATAACTGGTCACAAAGCATGCCTCAACAGATACAAGAAAATTTAAATAACCCCTTGCATCTTATCAGACCACCATGGAAAAAGCTGGACTTCAAAAACAACAGAAAGAATAGAAGGCCTACACATTCATGGAAACTGAACAACTCTCTACTGAACGACCACTGGGTCAGGGAAGAAATAAAAAGAAAATCAAAGACTTCTTAAAATCCAAAGACAATGAAGGCACAACATACCCAAACCTATGGGACACAATGAAAGCAGTGCTACAAGGAAAGTTCATAGCACTAAGTGCCTTCAAAAACAAAATCGTGACAGCTCATATTATTGAATTAACAGCAAAACTGGAAGAACTGGGGAAAAAAAAAAGGAGCAAACACTCCCAAGAGGAGAGGGCAGGAAATCATCAAACTTAGGACTGAAATTAACAACTTAGAAACAAAAAGAACAATACAAAGAATCAATGAAACCAAGAGTTGGTTCTTTGAAAAAAAATCAACAAAATAGACAAACCCTTAGCCAAATAAACTAAAAGGCAGAGGGAAAAAAAAAACAAATCAACAAAATCACAAATGAAAAGGGAGAAACAACAACAGACTCTGAAGAAATCCAGAGAATCTTTAGGTCCTACTTTAAAAATCAGTACTCCACCAAATTTGAAAACCTAAGCGAAATGGACAATTTTCTTGATAGATTCCACCTACCTACATTAAATCAAGATCAGGTAAATAGATTAAACAGCCCTATAATCCTTAAGGAAATAGAAATAGTCATTAAAAATCTCCCAACGAAAAAAAGTCCAGGGTCAGATGGCTTCAGCACAGAATTCTACCAGATCTTCAAAGAAGAGCTAATACCAATACTCTTCAAGCTCTTCCACAAAATAAAATCAGAAGGAACACTGCCAAACTCATTCTATGAGGCCACAGTCATGCTGTTTCCTAAACCACACAAAGACCCAACAAAGAAAGAGAACTTCAGACCAATTTCCCTCATGAACATAGATGGAAAAATACTTAATAAAATACTGGCAAACCGAATCCAAGAACACATCAAAACTATCATACACCATGATCAAGTAGGCTTCCTCCCAGGAATGCAGGGATGTTTCAACATACAAAAATCCATCAAGGTAATTCACCATATAAACAAGCTGAAAGAAAAAAAAAAAAACCACATGATCATCTCTATAGATGCTGAAAAAGCATTTGACAAAATCCAACACCCCTTCATGCTAAAAGTCCTGGAGAGAATGGGCATACAAGGACCATACCTAGAAATAATAAAGATGATATACAGCAAGCCAGTAACCAGCATCAAATTAAATGGAGAGATACTTAAAGCATTTCCTCTAAACTCAGGGACAAGACAAGGATGCCCACTTTCACCATATCTCTTCAACATAGTACTTGAAGTTCTTGCTAGAGCAATAAGAAAACTAAAGGAGATCAAGGGGATACAAATTGGAAACGAAGAAGTCAAATTATTCCAATTTGCAGACACTATGATAGCATGCATAAGCGACCCCAAAAATTCCACCAGAGAACTCTTACAGCTGATAAACACCTTCAGCAAGGTGGGTGGATACAAAATTAATTCAAAAAAATCAGAAGCCCTTCTTTATACAACAAACAAATGGGCTGAGAAAGAAATCAGGGAAACAACTCCCTTCACAATAGCCACAAACAATATAAAATACCTGGGGGTAACTCTAACCAAGCAAGTGAAAGACCTGTATGACAAGAACTTCAAGTCCTTGAAGAAAGAAACTGAAGAGGACATCAGAAGATGGAAAGATCTCCCAGGCTCCTGAATAGGTAGGATCAACATAATAAAAATAGCCATCCTGACAAAAGCAATATATAGACTCAATGCAATTCCTATCAAATACCACCACAATTCTTTATAGGCCTGCAAAAAGCAATTCTCAACTTCATATGGAATAACAAAAAACCCAGAATAGCTAAATCAATCCTGTACAATAAAAAAACAACTGGAGGTATCACCATCCCAGATTTCAAGCCCTACGACAAAGCAATACTAATAAAAACAGCATGGCACTGGTATAGAAACAGACCAGTGGATCAATGGAATCAAATTGAAGACCCAGAAATGAACCCACACACCTATGGTCACTCCTTTTGACAAAGAAGCCAAAATCATACAATGGAAAAAGGACAGCATCTTCAACAAATGGTGCTGGTCTAACTGGATGTCGACATGTAAAAGAATGAAATTAGACCCATACTTATCTCCTTGTACAAAACTTAAGTCCAAGTGGATCAAATACCTTAACATAAGGCCTGACACACTAAATCTAATAGAAGAGAAAGTGGGGAAAACCCTGGAACTCGTCAGCACAGGTGACAACTTCCTGAACAGAACACCAACAGCTCAGGACCTGAGATCAACAATCAATAAATGGGACCTCATGAAACTGAAAAGCTTCTGTAAGCCAAAAGACACTGTCATTCGAAGAAAATGGCAACCTACAGATTGGGAAAAAAATCTTCACCAACCCCACATCTGACAGAGGGCTAATACCCAAAATTTACAAAGAACTCAAGAAATTAAATGCCATGAAATCAAATAATCCAATCAAAAACTGGGGAAAGAGCTAAACAGAGAATTCACAAAGGAGGAATCCCTAATGGCTGAGAGACACTTGAAGAAATGCTCAGCATCCTTAATCATCAGAGAAATGCAACTCAAGAGGACTCTGAGATTCCATCTCACACCTGTCAGAATGGCTAAGATCAAAAACTCAAATGACAGCACATGCTGGCAAGGTTGTGGAGAAAGGGGAACACTCCTCCATTGCTGGTGGGAGTGCAAGCTGGTACAACCACTGTGGAAATCAGTCTAGCGATATCTTAGAAAACTTGGAATAGCTCTACCTCAAGACCCAGCCATACCACTTCTGGGTATACATCCAAATGATTCCTTACCAAACCACAAGGACACTTCCTCATCCTTGTTAATAGCAGCCTTATTTCTCATAGCTAGAAATTGCAAACAACCCAGATGTCCCTCAGCCAATCAATGGATAAAAAAACTGTGCTACATCTACACAATGGAATACTACTCAGCCATCAAAAACAATGAAATCATGCAATTTGCAGCCAAATGGATGGAACTAAAGAAGCTCATCCTGAGTGAGATAACCCAGACTCAGAAGGATGCGCATGACATGTATTCACTTATATATTATTATAAAAATAATGTACCTTGTAAAAAAAACTCAAATATTTCACTGCTTAAAAAATTAACGTCTGATATATTTCAGCATAATAAATAGCATATTGTCAAGATGAACCTAACCAATGGCTATATTTAAGCATTACACAATTGAAATGTTGAAGCATAATCTGAGAAGGGTACCTTATTTCTTTGACCAATAAAAATATAACATAAACATCAGAGCAGTGGTTCTCACCTTGCCTAATGCTGAAACTGTTCAATACATTTCCTCATGTTATAACTGACCCTCAACCACAGAATTACTTCGATACTATTTTATAACTGTAATTTTGCTACTGTTAGGAATTGTAATGTAAATATCTGATATGTGACCTCAAAGTGGTCATGACTCACAGGTTGAAAAGTACTACATTAGAGCAAGACTTTGTAACTGAAATATCAAAAACAGGAAAACTCAGAAAGAACCAGTCAAGCATATTTTCCTGGTGTCACTTTGGCATAAGCATGCTACCAAGAGTAAGCAAACCATCGGTATTTAAGACATACATAATCAAAGGCCTTCTGAATCTGTAAAAGACTAAATACCACCAAAAATGTTCACTTCTTAAAAATTACCCAATGAAGACAAAAAACCCACAAAGTCTCATCCAAACCCAGGTGTTGGCCTTTTCTATGTGTACTCATTAGCCACTCAAATTTTCCCATGAAAAATTACAGAACTTAAAGCTCATTAGCCAACAAAACCATGAACTTTAAGTCCTTTAATGTCAAGGGCCTATTTTAAATGTCTAAGAAAAGAATGAATAAGGACATCACATCAACATGGGATTTATCACCTAAATAAACAGCATTTCTCCTGGACATTTCCTCCACAGAAATCACAACAAAAACTACACACAAGTGTTTACAGTCACTCTACTCATAATCACCAAAGCAAGAAAGAACTCAAATTTTCCTTCAACCAGTGACTCAAAAGACAATCCCCATGACAGTACAGAATGTATTCAAAAAAAACTGCTAATATATCCAACAATATGAATAAATCTCAAACATATTAAAAGCTGGGTATGAGAAGCCAGCCTCAAAAAATTATGGACTTTTTTGACTCCATTTATGTGTCATTATTAATAAACTAAACTATAATGATAAAAATATAAGTGGCTGTCAGGTTAGAGAAAAAGGATAGTTCCAATCATCACATGACGACAGGCATGTCTTCAAGAGTGATGAAAGTCTTTTGTATCATGACTGTGATCACAGTTACTCAGATTTTTATGTGTTAAAGTGTATACACACCTGTTCATCAAAAAAAAGAGTCAATTTTACTGTACGATCATTTCTAAAGTAAGCATTTTCAAAAAAACCTAATTTTACTCTTTCTGAAAAGAAACATTGCTTATAACAATGTTATGAACAGCCATTTTTAAAATTCTCAGTAGTATTTGTTGATAGTGATAACAAATGTCAACAAATCAACTGGGTTAAAATTGTCAAACTTCTACCAATTTTTAACCATGAAAGGACTTACCAAGTTCATTGAGACTCTGAGCAGCTTTTGTTATTTCCCTACTTCCTCCTTGCAGTTGTCCTTGGAGTCTCTTACTGAGATATAAGATGCGAATTATTCTCCGAAGCAAATCACAGGCAACCTGTTCAAGTAACACAGTATTAAGAAAATACAGTACAATGAAGTTTCGTTGCTATTATGGTTAGTTGATCTGTGAAGCTTTTCACTCTTTCCAAATGTGAAAAAAATTTTCAGCCTTTTTGTTTCTCACTGGACACCCTAAATAATCACATATCTTTAAAAGAACATCCACAATTCCATATTTAACCTTACACCAAACTCCAACTTATCACAAATGGAGTAAATTTGAGATTGAGATTTTATGAGGCCAAAGATTCTTTTCAACCTTGTTCTAGGTCAACGGCTCTGTCTGACTTTACATTAATTCAAATGGAAATGTTCAAAAAGCTCCAACGTTGGAGGCTGGAGAGGATGGCTCAGTGGTTAAGAGTGGTGCCTGCTCTTCCAGAGGCCTTGAATTCAATTCCCAGCAACCACATGGTGGCTCACAACCATCTATACTGGGATTTGATGCTCTCTTTGGCATGTAAGTAAATGTACAGTAAGAGTACTCATTTACATCAAATAAATATTTTTTTTTAAAAAAGCTCCAATGCTAAGACCATATAAATCAGAACCTGTGGGGAAATGACCACACATCAGTTCTGGTTGCTTGACATCCCCAGGTGATGACAATATGCAGCCAGAGATGAAGAGATGACAACTACTGCATTTGGCTTCTTCGTCATATACCTCTACTCTACTTTCTCTTTCCTCAATGACAGGGGACTAGTCTTTAAAATTTCAACTTCATTAGTCCTTAAAGGATAAATTAAGTTAATCAGCTTGAATTTTCCTATTCAAGAGTGATGAAAGACTTTTGTATCATAAAGTCTTTTTTATCAACAAATTATAGAAAAGAAAATATATAAAACAAAACTCAAAAAATTATTCCTAACTTTTCTGTTACTTCCTAGTTCTTTTTCTTTCTCAAATATAACTGAGGTTTAAAAAAAATTTCAAATATGTGTGCATGCTGTAATGTAGAAACTGGGTACAAAGCCATCCCCTTACGTAGGGCAAAGTGAAAAGCCAAACTGAAGTTGATCTCCAGCCTCCACAGTGATAACACAACAGAGAAGATCCACGCTGCTCATAACTGCCATCTTTGAATAGGCCCAAGGCTACTTGAAAAGCAAGGACTTTTTACTAAGGAAAACACTAAAAGGTATCAATCAATAAGAACTACAGAGTCAAAGAAAAAAAATAGAAAAAGTAAAGAGTCCAGGGTAGGGAAGATAACACAGTTAAGTGCTAGCCACACAAGCCAAAAGGCCTGAGTCTGGATCCCCCATCATCATCGACTCATAAAAAATCCAGATTCTAGCACTGTGGAAGGACGTGGAGTCAGGAAGACTCCTAAGGATTGCTGGCTCTTGCCAAAGGGTTGAGCTCCAAGTTTGGTAAGATACCATCTCAAAATATAGTGGAAAAGAACTGAGGAAGTCAGACACCGCTTGCCTCATATGCACATACTTGAACATATACATAAAAGAATTAAAAGCTCAAGGAAAACAGTATCAATAAACATCCAGGTATAAACATTCTTTTATAGGTAAACAGAGAACATATTACAGCCATCCCAGACACATTCATCCCCCCATAGCACACACATAAAAAAGATTGTTTACAAACACACAGTCAGAGGCACTCAAGTAGTAAACATGTTTGCTTAACACAGTAATCATGTGAATAAGAATTTCTGCTAGAAATTCAATGTTTGGGCATATTTATTTATCTAATTAACTTACTGGAGACAAGATCTCACTATGGCTGGCCTGATACTTACTGTGTAGACCAGGATGGCCTTAAACTCAAAGAAATCTACCTATCTCTGCTTCCCGATTGCTGGGATTAAGGCATACACCACAGTAGCCAACTTACATCTTCATCTTTTAATTAAATGCTATTTTCTAAATATTTAACACAAGCACAGTTTAAAATTCAAAACATAAAAAGAAACAATGCTGAAAAATCACCCTCATATCTCTATGTTCCAAACTATGCTTTCAACTAAAACAACCACAATTAACAGACCCTTGCTTAACAACACTGTTTTTGTTTTTTAATTTATGTATTATTTTTTAGGACAGTGGCAGTGCCCTCCTGGCCTGGAACTCACTATGTAACATAGGCTGAATGCAACTCTTCAAGCCCTACCTCTACCTTTCAAGTTCTAGGATTCCAGAAAGAAATTCCTAAAACCTAGGATTGCACCACCAAGTCTGGCAGAACTGCCATGTTTTTATGAACAATGTGGAACCTAGAATCTTTCACAACCATTCTGAGACTCTAAATACATCATGGGGAGAGATACCAGGCATTACTCTAGATTACCTAAAACTATCCATCCAAAATTACTCAGTCCCTCCCAATAGAGGGAATGCCTTCAAATATAAAAGTTTCAAGTTCATTTCTAATGCTTTCCTCTTAACAATCTTACTCACTGCCAACAAGCTGGTATTTTAACTCCATTCCCACAAGGACTGACTCAAGCCAATCCTTATCAGTTTTAATTCTGTACAATGGTCTCTCAATAAAATCTACTTCAGAGATTTAATCTTCTTAAAAATAGTTTTCAACACTCCAGCCCTCAAAACAAAACAAAACAAAAAACTTTGGTGCCTCTCCACTTACAGATTAGTTAAAATTTCCAAGAATACCATTAATAAAATCTTCATTCAACAAGTCTCAGTTAATCTAAAAGCCATCAATTCTCACAGTTCCCCAACACACATCCTTCCACTATAATCAATTTCCTTTCCTTGTATTTTAGACCTTCACTAATTATAAAACATTGTGAGCCACATTCACAGACTTATAGCTAAATGCACTTAGAACCACCATATGGAAAAAATAGACTGTCAACCATCATGTGCTGTGCCACAGCACTATTCTCTTGTTCCACTTGAGAGAAGCTACTATTCTCTTTTACGGTAATAACTTCCTTATCCATGAATTTGTTACTGGAATAAATGAATTTCATTTATCCTCCCCACCCTCAAACTCTCTCTCTCTGCATACACACTCTTCCTCCAGCCCAAAAAAGCGGATTTTTTTGTTGTTGTTGTTGTTTTGGGTTTTTTTGGTTTTTCGAGACAGGGTTTCTCTGTATCTCTGGATGTCTTGGACTCACTTGTAGGCCTTGAACTCACAGAAATCCACTAATGATGGCCAGTGGGGGATGGGGTATTGTTAATAATGTGGGGTTATTTTTTCCATTATGAAAATATACATTTAAGCATCAGGAGGGACTCTCGATTTACTGTAGCCTTAATCCTTATTGATGCCCAGATGGAACAATTTGATCTATTAAAACCTTTATGACTAAGCAACTGTACCATTCTGCCTCAACTAAGAGACTTTTCATTTTCATGATCTATGACTTTGGGGTAAAGTGAACTTACTGGTCATTGAGAACAGTTCTGAATTGGTCCTGAAGCTCTTTCGTGACAGACCAGGCAGTTATGGTGTCTGATATAAATGTTTCAAGATAATTTTATATATTTTATGTATTTCCTTCCTCTAACCTAGAATCAAAGATTTCTCAAAGAGGCCTCTGTTTCTTTTAAGCAGCAGCATAAGATCAAGATCATTCTGGAAACTAGGCTTGCTCATTGCTGAACACTTTCCATAGACATGGACAGCAAATGTCAGAACTAAAATATAGCATGAATATTCATTTGATTCATTCTAGAATACAAATAAAACATTCTCTGATTAAAATTGTGCATATACATACATAAAAACATACATATATAAGACATGATATTTTAAAATTAAATGAAAATATCTCAACTTCACACTGATAATTTCCAATTCAGGATCAAAAGTACTGGGTATTTAACCTTCTACCTTCCATCTTATATCTTAGAGAGTTATGGCTCTTAAGGATACAGCAGAAAATATATTTAGAATAACATAAACTAATTCATTTCTGTGGTACACAACACACAAAACATAGTATCTAATTACCAAAAGAAAAACCATAATAAAGAATGACTGCTGAATGTACCTAAATTTTGCATATACTCTTTTCACAGTTAAATTCTATTTCTTTGACAAATCATATAGTTGTTATTTCCTATATTTTAGTAGTCTTTTTTTAAACTCAATTCTATGCTCATTACAAATCTTTGCAAACTCAAGGAACATCAACAAATCAAATACTTAAATTAAAAAAATAGGGTACAGATCTAAGCTGAGAATTCTCAACAAAGGAATCTCAAATGGCTAGGAAACACTTAAAGAAATGTTCAACATCCTTAACCATCAGAAAAATACAAATCAAAACTCTTTTGAGATTCCATCTTAAACCTGTCATAATGATTAAGATCACTATGCAACTAACAGTTCATGCTGGTGAGGATGTGAACCAAGGGGAACATTCCTCCATTGCTAGTGGAAGCAAACTTATATAGACACTATGGAAATCAATATGGTGATCTCTCAGAAAGTTGGGAATCTATCTACCTTAAGACCCAGCTATTATCACTCTTAGCAACATACCCAAAGGACACTCCATCCTACCACAAAAACAGTTGCTCAACCATGTTCATTGATGCTTTATTTATAATAGCCAGAAACTGAAAACAGTTTCCTCAACCAAAGAATAGATAAAGAAAATGTGGTACATTTACACAATGGAGCATTAGTCAGCTGTTAAAAACAATGGCATCATGAAATTTGCAGGCAAATGGATGGAACTAGAACAAAATCATCCTCTGCCAGGGGTAGTGGTGCACGCCTTTAATCCCAGCACTTGGGAGGCAGAGGCAGGAGGATCTCTGTGTCTTCAAGGTCAACCTGGTTTACAGATAAAGTTCCAATACAGCCAGAGCTACAAACAGAAACCCTGTCTTGGGGGTTGGGGGAACCCTGAGTGAAGTGACTTAGACCCAGAAAGACAAACAAGGTATGTACTCAATAGTACATGGACATTAACTAAGTAAACCATGCTACAATCCACAGACCCAGAGAGGCTAATTAACAAGGAGGGCTCAAGGTGGACACATGGATCTCCCTGGGAAGGAAAAACAGAATAGTTTTCTCAGGTGGAGATGGATACAAGAGGAATCAGGCTTGGGAGTGGGGACCAGAGGAGAGAGTGCTAGGAGCAACAACTAGAATTGGGGGGCACTTGGGGGCAATATAGAAAGGAAATACAGTGGAAACTCCCTGGAATCTACAAAACTGACACCAGCAGAATTTCCTAGTAATGAGGGATACAGAGCCCAAACCGGTCATCTTCTGTAATCAGTTAAGGCTGTCAATGAAATGACTCCTAACGATATTCTGCTACAGATCAATGCCTAGCACAGCAGTCATCAGGAGAGCACCATCCAGCAACCAATGGGAATAGATGCACAGATCCATAGCCAAACACTAGGCAGGGCCAGGGGAACCCCATAGAAGAGGTGGAGGAAGGATTATAGGATCCAGAGGGTTGAGGACACCATGAGAATATGTCCATAGAACCAACTAAGCAGAGCTCATAAGAGCTCACAGAGACTGAAGCAACAGATATAAGGGTCTGTACCTAGTCTTGTTATATCTTGTTAGCTCATGTTTAATGGATATCCCTGGGAGGAAAGCTCTTTTTTTCTTTTTAAAAGAAAACAGAGGAGGAGTTGATCTAGGGGACAGAGGAAGTGGGAGGAGATACTGGGAGGGATGGCAGGAGGGAAACTGCAATTGGGATGTAATGTATGAGAGAAGAATAAAAGATTTAAAAAAAAAAAAAGAAACCCAAGTCTTTACACTGGCATTTCTCTAACCATTTTGGTTGAGTGAAGTACTTTGTCTATTAGATTCATAAGGAAATATCATGGGAACAATATTCTCCGCTTCTTTTATGTTGATGTAAGTCTCTACACTTGAAAAGCAGTTCAACTGATATATCAATTATCTATTAATCAATAAGAAACCAGCACAAAACTCAGTGGTTGAAAATTATTTCACACTCTGTGACTTGAGAATTAAGTTAGAATTAATGTTGTGTTAAGTGGGAGCACCATTCCCTCTGCTGAAATGAGCTAAAGACCAGGCTGGTCTGACAGCATAAGAAAGTATCACTGATATATCAGGTACAACAATGCTTCCATACTTGTTAGATCTATACAGCTAACTTGGGCTTCCTCAGACCATGATTCCTAAGGCAGTGGTCTTCTTATACAGATGTTAGCTGTTATAGAGCAAAACCAAAGTTGCTGTGCCCCCTAAAAAAAAATATGCCTCACACTAGCTTTCACAGTACCAGAAGGTTCCATGAAGACTTTCAAAGGAAAGAGAACCAAAAGTCCTACCCAGCTATGATACATATGAAACACATCAATGAACAAGATAGCACAACAACCCTACAGATGCAATAGTGGCACACAAACCTTAGTGGTAACCAACAGCTCTCTAAATGAATTTAAGACCTAAACAAGAAGGACACCCATGTCTGGTACTGGAAACCTAGCTAACTACTCTAGTCCTAGTGAAGTCATGGTTACTGGAGGTTAATCTACAACCACTAATTTATTAAACCAACATAATCCCTAACAACAATTTATAAACATTTGTCGTTATAACCACACATATAAGGTCTTCACTCCTCATCAAGTAAACCTTTGGCAACAGACAGAAACGACTACAGAAAGCCACAACCAATCAAAATGTAAAGTTGTAAACCCAGTCCCAATGAATACATTTACTAAACACTCCTATACCTAAGGCTCAGGGAACATTGCAGAAGGCGGGGCAGAAAGACTATAAGAGCCAATGGATCAGGGAATTTGTTGTGAGATTGTGTCTTCTAGTAACATCACAAGCTACACTCATAAAGTCTTACCAATATGAATCCCCAAACATGAGCTGAACAAGAATGACATCAATGAACATGTCAAAAAAGACAAGGAAAGCCTCAATCCTACATAAAGAACTACACACAAATGAGAAAAGCTGGGAGTAGAAGTGGTCTCCTCCAGAGAAGAACACACCAATTGGTTGTCCAGTGCCAAATGGTCAGCCCAAAAAAACATACATGTAAGTAATATTACATGAACGCAACAGGCTATATTTAGGAATATGTATGTATATGAGAATACATATATGCATGCAATAATAATTAATGAAAAAGGCCATCAATTTGAAGCAGAGCAGTCAGGGGTATATGGAAGGCTTGGAGAGAGAAAAGGGAAGGGAGAAATGCTGTACTTAAATTATAATCTCAAAAATAAACAACAAAGTAAGCCTCAAACTAGCACCAGGGGCTGGAGAGATGGCACAGCAGATAAGAGCACTAGCTGCTCTTCCAAAGGACCCTGGTTGAAATCCCAGAACCCACATGGCAGTTCACAGCTGTCTGTAAATGCATGGTGGTACATGCCTTAAATCCCATCATTCAGGAGGCAGAGGCAGGCTGATCTGTGAGGTCACAGCTAGCCTGGTATACAGAGTGAGTCCAGGATAGCCAGGGATACACAGAGAAACCCTGTCTCAAAGAATTAAAAAAAAAAAAAAAAAAAAACTAGCACCAGATCTCTTACATGAGGTTTTCATGATTTTCCTATCCTAATTGCTCTATATGTTATTAGATCATTTACAGAACTTGACATTTCTATTCTATTTCTGTCTCCTTCCTTTGTGATACATTCACTTGCTCTGAAGATAATTGTAAAGCCAATAAGGTAAATTTATACTTCATAAAAAATAAAGATAAAATTGGACTCGATATAATAGCACAGTTGGTAGACCGCTTGCCTAGAATGCACAAGGCCCAGGGTTCATTCCCCAACAATGCGTAAAACCAAGCATGGCAGCAATGTGAGAAGCGGAGGTTGGAAGAGTTCAAGGTCATACTCAGCTACACAGCAAGTTTCTGGTCAATTTAGGCTCTGTGATACTATACCTCAAAAAAAAGTAGAAAAAATAATTTGATACTATAAAATAAAAGCAAAACAGAACTCAATAAAATCTTATTACATAAAAAATGCAAACAATATATGATAAAAAACAAATGGTTTCATGGATATTCATCTATGTTCCAGACTTTTTCAATTTTTCTTATATATTTAAAATTAAAAGCTAGATTTAAAAGCCAAAATATAGAATTTTAAAAGTTTAAAACTGAAATGATAAATAGCTCAAAATTATTTTTAAAATTTATGAAGGATATATGAATCATATCAATAAACCCTGTATTTTAAAACATAGTTTTAAAAATGTATAAATGTTGACAGTTTTAAAACAATTTTCATTGACTCTAAGATTTAAATGTTCGATATAAACTCTTCAAACTTTCTGAAAAAAACTGAAGCAATTCATAAGAAAACAATATTACAAAAATGAGTTAAGCTAGAGATGATCCTTGGGGTGATAATTAAATTCAACTGATGCATTCATGTATATAAATGAAGCCAGAATCTTCTACTTTAGGAAAGAAAAGGCTTTCTGGGAAGAGACTGAAATGGAAGTGGGGGCAGGGGAGAAAGGTATAAAAAGATACTTTCTTCTAATTGGCGACATAATCATAAGAATTTTATTTTCAAGGCAAAAAAAAAAAAATCCTTCACAGTTATTTCCTTCTTGCTTTCCTATCCCACATACACTTTAACTTGGAGCTCAATGAAGAGACAGATTAAACAGGAATATCAATTTTCCCAATGTTTAAAATGTAAACAAAATAACAGAATAACAATGATTAAAAAATAAGCTCATGAAGAGCCCCCAAGTACACAGAAAAATTTAAAAGGCAACACATTTCTAAGACTTAGCATAGGCATTACTGAGGCTTGGTTTGACATGCAGGCTATACAAGTAACTTTAACTACTTTCCTTCCTTACCCATGGTGATCGGAAAGCTATCTGAACTTGTGTTAATCATCAGTCTCTCCTAGGCATCCTAGCATTACCTCTGTATGGACTGCGCCCACACTCTGAAATGTGTCTGTCTCTTCTCTTTTTTTCTGGCCATGAGACATTTCCTTTACTGTTTCTCATTTTGAAGGGAAAGACTCCCAGTTTTACAAAGGACCTTCTACCTGGGTGCCCAGTTTCTAACTGGGGACAATTAAGTTACAGAGTCTTAAGAAGAAAGATGAGTTTCCTTTGTACTATTGATCAGCCTCAGTACAAATTAAGAGGCCAAGAACACTTGGTAACACAGTCTTTAAACTGTAATGACATTCTCCAGCTCAATCTGTTCTCTAAATTAGAGGGAGAGTAGAGGGAAATCCCCTATGCCCAGGCTTTTATATCTAAATTTGAAACTGAGAGACTGGTTCTAGGCTTGTGTGACTATAGTTTCTATGTCCTCTCTAGAACTATAGAACTTGACCCAGATATATTGAATTTCTCCTACAGTAACTTGTCAGAAAGCTTTCTGTACCTCTGCCATACCTACTACAGAGATATGGAACCACCCACTATCTCCTCACCAACAGACAACTCTCATTTGCTCTCTCCAGACTCCTTCCCTCTCCTGACTATTCACACACAAAGCAAGTACCTTTTCCTCTCTGCACTCCAGACATCTAACCATTTCAAAGGACCTGTAACCGAACTTTTAAATTATTATTTAACACTTATTTATTTATTACTAAATTCACTTATAATAAACACCAACAATTTCTTAACTATTAATCCTATAAATTCCTACAACCCCTTTAACCTATCCATTAAACCTATTGATAATCATAACAACCACTTTCATAACCTTTTAGAATGATACAGTCTCTGGGGCAGGTCCTCAGTCGTCAGGAACACAGTCTTTGTCGTAGATTCTTTAATGCACTTAGCAGTCCTTTTTCTGGATCTCTCAGATGCAGGTTCATCAGGGTAAGTTGGTTATTGCAGTCTCACCTTAAATAAGGCTTCATGCTTTCTTCTCTGTGGGAGACCCCAGCCGTCTGCAGGCCAACTTACTTCTTTTGAATCAGGAACTCAGCTGCTCTGCCTCAGTCCTTAAAGCCAGGTACCGTTTCCTTTAGGCCACTGTCTGGACAGATCAAACCCCTCTAGGCAAAAGCTGAGCCACAGGGTCCAGTCCTTGGCCTTTTGGTGTCTTGCTCAGGCTTTCTTTGCTCACCAGCTTCTTTCTGCTTCAGGGAGAGAGCTGGCCATCAATGGCCAGCCGTTTTTTCAGCAGGACTCTTGGAGCTCTCTAGCATCAGGGGCCTCTTCTTCTTTTTGGCTCCACGCACTGTCCTTAGATAGGAGGAACTCTGTTTCAGCTTAATTTGGGCTCCGCTCACTTAGCAGCTGAAAACAATGTCAGGCCAGATACTTTGTTTCTTCAATTCTATTGAGTCCTGTTTTCCTGACTTCAAACTTGTTTTTCAGTCTATTGAGTCTTTCCTGTTTTTGCTGACTTCATGCTGATAATGCTCTTCAGGCCCCGAATTAAGAGACAGTATCAGAAACGCCTATATATTTTCTAAATCTAATTTATCTAACCCCTACAGGACCATTCTCAGTCCAAAAGACTAAGGTCAGGAAACAGTCAGTCAAACCCAATGAAGGAAATTTGTTCTCATTACAGGATGCATTGAATGGACACGTAGACAGTATCAGGATGTTTTCCCCCTTTACTGTGACAGACATGATCCAATTTAAAGACAATTTTGGTGGCTCCGCATAAAACTATTATGACAAAATGTGGAGATCCTCAAGAAGACCCTAGGAGCCAATTCTGATCCAAGTACAAAAGGACTTTATTATGAGCTTGAGTTTGGTCTCCCCTGTCACTCCAACACAGTAGAGGACAAAAAGGGCCCCAAACAGCAAAATCAACTGGTTTTTATACAGTGAAACAAACAAGTTATGCTCTGTAACATCATGATTGGGGGAACATACAGGGGTGCCAAGAGGTCAAAACCTGATTGGTGTGAATGCAACCACAATTGTCTGAATTTGCAGCTTATCTGCAGGAACATCTGGAACAATTAGGGAAGTGGGGTAATAGTTTCTCAGAACTATTTAGGCTGTTTCTAGGGGACAGACGGCCTAGATTGAGGTCATGGGGTTTTCTGAGAACTCAGGTTTAGGGCCTGGACACAAAATGGAGTGACTACTGTCAAGGGTGGTCTTTCATAACCATAATGGATTCTGAAGGGAGTATGGCCAGCTTGAGCTTGGGGAGCATGGCTCTGGTGTAGGCCTTGCCCTCTCCCCCATTCCCTCTGTCTTACTAAAAGCCCTTAGTTTACATTCCTAAAGCTACCCACCAAGGTCTATTCCCTTATTTGGCCACTTCCTCCTCCTGAGGCTATCAAAGAATTTAAGTCTAACTATCAAATGTCCCCTTTAGCTCACGTAATTAATATGCCCAAGTAACATTAAACACTTCATCCTAATATGGGGTTCCCGCTTGAACCTTTATAAACTGCCATTTTCCTATGTGCCACATCTGTCTCCTCTCTGCACAGAGGCAGTCCTTTAACCCTCATCCCTCTCCCTGGTCCCTTCCCCTTCTCCCTTATCCTCCATCTCCTGTCTTTGTCTCTTACCCCTGCCCTCTGTTCCTCTGGAGCAGATGACATACCACAGAATCCTACCCAGTTTTAACACAGATCTCCCTTTTCTGTCTTATTAAAAGTCACACCTGCAAGGTCATCTGCTGCTGTTTATTTGCCTGAGTCAGAAAGCAGCCATTTTAACTTTTCTCACTGCTTAAGGAAGGATCTCTCTGTGAAAGCAGGTGTTTGGGTGTGGTTTGTGCCTAATCCTGAGTATAAAAAGGAACCCCTGCTGTGCAGGGTTCTTCTCCACATTCCAGGATGAATTCTTTCATGTGAGTTTCTTATCTCTCCCCATCTTAACAGGAAGTCATTGTGGTACTGATTTATTGACACTCCTGATGAAAAGGAAGTAATTCTTCAGAAGGCTATTGAAGTAGTAGCTGGTGGGCTAGTAATTAGCACCCTAATCCATAATATCCCCACACAGGCCCCAGTTGAAATTCCAAGAACTTCATTCATACAGCTAGTACAGAAACCACTTAAACTGCCTTCTGCAACAGAAAACGAGAGATGTCTCCTTAAAGCTACCCCTCTGGCAGGGATACAGAGAAGAAAAAGAATATTGTGTTCTCCAACCACCTATTAAGGTCTTCTGAAAATCACCAAAACCAAACCAGAGCTGGTGGAAACATGAGCATTAATAGCTATAAATTTTATAATACAAGGTGCTCCAGATATTTATAGAATGTTACAAATGCCTGAGCTAAGGTATCTAACACCATTTTAAATATAGTAGAGGAGGCCTTTGAGGTTGCAACAGTAGAAAAAATAATAGTGGAAGAGCAAAAAGAAAAAAAAGGTGAGGGGCAGATAGAGAAGAAAAAGCAGCTTTACTCCAACCATCATACACGGAACCCATAAAACTTCAGAAAATATGCTCAAAGAGAATTATGCAACCCGAATCACAATCAATGTACACATAGCTGAAAGGTGGGCCACTGAAAAGGAACTGTTCTGAGTAGCCCAGAAAGGGCCAGCTAGAAAAATTTCAATTACAGCAAAATCCTGGGCATGGTCTCCCAAAAGGAAGAATCTACATTTGAACCGCAAAGGACCAAATATTCTGTAGGCTCCACTGCCAAGTATAGTACCACATTAGTGAAGCTTCAGTAACAGGGAATAAGGCAGGCAGGAAGAAAGAATATTTATTGAATACACAAGCTGTCTCACCTATCCTAGCCCAACTTGCCAGCCATCTGTCCGATGTCAACTGCCCAGTACCAGAACAGGTGGGTAGCCTAAGGGAAGAAGACTGACTTTTCTCCTTAGTTGTGAGGCAGACTGCACCACCATGACCCCATTCCTTCCTGCAGCCCTGATGGGTAGTAATCTCCTTAGTGAACTGGGTGTCTCTATCTCCCTGAAGGAAGAACACAGGTATGTTTTCACAGAGCGAGAGCAGAGAATCATCAAGCAGCTTTCCGTGGTACTCCTGGCACAGACTTCAGCATGTCCCTGAAAACATAAAAAATTCCAATGGGTGGCTCCACACTCCTGTGCATGCAGGCTGTACAAACTGGACTCAGTGAGCTTTTAAAAAAAAATTTTTTTTAAGAGAATAGGAAAGTAAAAAGGGTATCTGTTAGGCAGGTCTAGGGAGAGAAGGAAAAGTGGTGGTGGATAAATCAAGATGCATTATATGCATGTGAAAATCACCAAAGAAGAACTTCAACAGAGGAAGAAACTTAACATTTCTACCCCTTCGAGCACAAGCATAGCCACCTATACACACCATAGGCACAACAAAATTTCCAACTTTTAAAAACAATGAGAAAAATAAAGAACCAGAAATAAGACTTCCACCCCCTGGGCTCCATATTCCGACCCACAACTCCATCAGCTTCACCAGAGGCCAGCACCATTATAGGGACCCTGGCCCTCCAAACTGTACCCTCCGTGTGGGGCTACATATTCTGGCCCACAACTCTGGCAGCAGACTTCTGTTTTCTTGGAGACCTTGTCATACTAGAAAACCCAGAGAACAAACAGGTCCTCAGAACCTCAGAGGTCACACAGATACTTGAAACTTTAGAGGCAAAGGATGTTGACATCCAAAACCCCTGAGTTAACACAGGTTACAAAATTCCCAGTAGTGACACCACACTGGACCTGAAAACTCACTGGTAACTGCAGCCAGCATTTGCTACTTTGTGGGTTCCTTTCTCTCTCCCACCCTTTTCCACCCTTTTACTTCTTCCCTTTCAACTCCCTAACACTAGATAGATAGAAAAAAAGGATAGAAGGGAAAGGGGGCAGCTGTATCATTAGATTAGTTCCTGCTGATTAGGGGCATTGAGTTCCTTGGGGCAAGTTAGATCTTTATTGTCAGAATATCTAACTTCTTCTTCCTTCCTCTCCTTCCCGCTTCTTTCCTCCTCATTCCTCCTCCTCCCTCATCCCTTCTTTTCCTTCCTGTTCCTTCTTCCTCCTAATTTTCACATGGCTATGTAACAAACAGCATCCACCCACCAACTGCCCACCCAATTATCAGGGCTCAAGTATTTATATGTCCTCTAAAAAGTTCCCAGAATTCAAAACATCACACACTCACAGAAACTATCTGCAGCTGGCAAAATCACCCTCCTGCCAGAGCATGACACAAATCATAGAAAGTTGCTGCAAAGCAGCCCCATAACCCAATACCTAGAAATAAAATTCTTGTTTTGCACTGTGTGGTAGCACATGCCTTTAATCCCAGCACTTGGGAGGCAGAGGTAGGTGTATCTCTGTGAGTTCAAGGTTAGCCTGATCTACAAAGTGAGTCCAAGACAGTTAGGGAAACAAGAAACCATGTCTTGAAAAAAACAAACAAACAAAACAAAAACTATTGTTTCTGTGTTTAAAAAAAAATTCTCAAGATAGGTAACAAGAACCACAGGCTACTCGGGCCAGAACACCAGGGAGGAAACAGAAATCAAGGGAAGCAATATCCAAAAGAGTATACATCTAATGAAGATAAACTCAGAAATCGGTACCTAAACCTATTAATAACCCCAAACCAACATGAATAAAGGCCAGCTTAAAAACACAACCAACAACAGTCCAGGTCAATATAACACCACCAGAATCTAGCCATCCTACTACAACAAGCTCAGGACTTTCCAACACAGCTGAAGCACAAGAAAATTACCTTAAATCCAATCATATCAAGATGTTAGTTCGGGCCCCAAACAGATCTACTACGACCCAAATCAGCAGGAAGTCACTTTAAGAGAGCACACGCCTTTAATCCCAGCACTTGGGAGGCAGAGGCAGGTGGATCTTTGCAAGTTCGAGGCCAGCCTGGTCTACAAAGTGAGTCCAGGACAGCCAGGGCTACACAGAGAAACCCTGTCTCGAAAAACCAAAAAAAAAAAAAAAGACAGCGACGTCCCATGCCCAGAGGGTGGAGAAGGTGTTTCTCCACCCTTCTTTTTGGTTATTTGAAGGATAACTGAAAACTCCGATATTTAAGGGAAGAGATTACAAGCTGATAAATGGTCCTGTTTAATGGGTTTTGGAGGTTAGCCCCAGGGACTTCCTACTTTTCCTTTTCTGTATCCTTCTTCCTCTCCTATGTAGGAGTGCATAGGCTTGAGAAAAATGAGATATAGACATAGCACAGGAAGGTCCAAGAAGAAGGGGCAGATTATTGAATATGCCCTTATACCTTTGTATATTGATACAAAATTAGTTTATTAGGCTAAAGTGGTATTGACCATTGTTTATTGTGCAAAAATAAGATTGTATTGGATTACATCGGTATTGATCTTTGTATATTGATACAAAATTAAGATTACAGTTGGCCACAATGGTATTGACCCTTGTATATGGACGTAATATTAAGATTGTACTGGGCTACATAGGCATTGATCTTTGTATATTGATACATAATTAAGAGTATATTTAACTGCAATTGAATAGATCTTTGTATATTGATACAAAATTAAAGGTAACGCTTCCTAATGGTATCATACCTAGAGATACTTAAAAATAAAATGTGAAGCTCTGGCCTCTTGATACCAACCGTCTAAAACGGTCTAGGATAGTTAAGTAAAACAAACTCCTAGTCATGCAAACATGTCACTTTGTTAGCTACTATGACAGTCTATCACAGACATTCTCTAAACTACCCAGTAATCAAGTTGCTAAGAGACAAGCAACACTTGTTTATCTAAATACAAGAGATGGATAGGGCATCTTCAAACACCCCAAGAGATCTGCAGAATATGGCATTCAAAGATGTTATCTTAAATTAAGATTTTCTTTTCTTTTTTTTTGATATTGAGACATATCAGCACCTGACAGCACCCCCTATTCTACTCCAAGTAGAAGATAAGCATCGAAGAACCTCCACTGTAAGATGGTTGAATTAGTGGCAAGCCTATCTCTTGGCATGAAAAAACCCCTTGCACCAACTGCAGACAGACTGCTGTCCAAAAAGGACAAAACTTGGTAGCAGGGAAGTCGACAGCCTAACTCTGCCAAGACAGGGTAGGTAAGTCCTTCATAATCCCTGCTCTACAACAAATGTCTGTCAGAGAAACAGGACCCAAAGGATGAAGACTGATGCAGGAATGTATGGAGAGAAAATGGGAACTGTCCAGGCAGTCACTGGGATGTCATTTCTTAGTTTTGGAAGCTGCAGGCCCTGCACTTCCTATATAAGCAGATATATTTATCCCTCTCAGGTCTCTGAGGTGGTTGAAGAATAGACAGCTAGAGTCTCATAGTTAAATTTTGAGTTGTTTAGGAATCAAGAGGGTGTTATAGATCTAAGAAGATACTCTTAAAAGTGTGTTGCAAGTTAGTATGAATGTTGAGTCAGATAAAGACCTTTAAAGTCATGGAGATGGTTAGATAGTAGAATGTTAAAGTCAGGGGCCAAATATGTATAAACTGGACATTGGGAAGGTATACTGGGCCATTTAACTCTCATAAATGTGGCATATTTATATCTGTTGTTTTGTATAATACTTACTGTTATAAGAGAAGGAACCATCTGTTGGACTGAAAGGGGAAACTTCTGGGGGGGAAGAGGGTGGAAGGGTGGGATAGGAAGGGGGAATAGGGAGGGGTTTGTGACTGAGATGTAACTTGAAGAAAAAAAAAATAAAGTATTTATAAAAAAAAAAAATGTTAGAAGCCCTTTACAGGGGAAATGAAAAAACCCCTTTAAAAAATCCAGGAAAATACAATCAGGTGAAGAAAATGAGTAAGAATGTTCAATATCTGAAAATGGAAATAGAAGCAGTAAAGAAAACACAAACAGAGAGTGTACTGGAGATGAACTACAGCCCCACGTATCACCAAAGGAATACAAGAGATGGAAAACAGAATCTCAGGCATAGAAAATACAATAGAAGAAATTGGTATATTGGTCAAAGAAAAAGTTAAATCTAATAAATTCCTAACACAAAAAATCCAGGAAATCTGGGACACTATGAAAAGACCAAACCTAAGAATAACAGGAATGTAAGAAAGAGAAGACTCCCAGCTCAAAGCCCCAGAGAATAGTGTCAACAAAATCATAGAAGAAACTTTCCCTATCCTAAAGAAAAAGAAGCCTATAAACGTACAAGAAGCTTACAGAACTCTAAACAGACTGGACCAGAAAAGAAAAGGCCCCCATCCCCTAACATAATAAACAAAACACTAAATGTACAGAAGAAAGAATATTTAAAAGCTGCAAGGGAAAGGGGCCAAGTAACATATAAAAGAAGACCAATTAGAATTACACCCAACTTCTCAAGAGAGATCTAAAAGAGAGAAGGGCCTGGGAAGATGTCTTACAGTCTCTAAAAGACCACAGATGCCAGCACAGAATACTATACCCAGCAAAACTTTCAATCACCATAGATGGAGAAAGCAAGCTATTCCATGACAAAACAATATCTATTCATAAGTCCAGCCACACAGAAGATACTAGAAGTACAACATCATCCCAAGGAGGTTTATTACACCCAAGAAAACACAGGAAATAATTTCACACGAGGAAAGCAAAAAGAGAGAAAACACACACACTACTACAACCAACAACAACAAAATAACAGCAATTAAGAGTCATTGGTCAATGATATCTCTCAATATCAATGGACTCAATTACCCAATAAAAAGACACAAGCTAACAGAATGGATACTAAACAGGATCCATCATTCTGCTGCATACAAGAAAAATGCCTCAACATCAAAGAGAGATATTATCTCAAAGTAACAGGTTGGAAAAAAGAATTCCCAAGCAAATGGACCCAAGAAGCAAGGTGGTGTAGCCATTCTAAAATCTAACAAAAAAGACTTCCAACAAAAATTAATCAAGAAAGATACTTCATACTCATCAAAGGAAAAATCCACCAAGATGATGTCTCAATTCTGAACATTTATGCCTCACATGCAAGGCCACCCACATTTATAAAAGAAACATTACTAAAGCTTAAATCACACGCCACTTAGTCCTGATACGGCTTGATGTACCAGAGTGTGTTGGTACTGGGGGAAGGGGGAGGTAATGGAGGAAGTAGGTAGGAGGGTGGGATTAGGAAGAGGGGATGGAGGGATATGGGAATTGGCATGTAAAATAAAAAAATCTTTAAAAATTTTCTAAACTTTGGCTGAGGCACTGCGGGCAGGAGCTGAAGCTGCAGACTCCTGCATAAGAAACAAGCACATGGCAGCTTTGTAAAAGAAGTCTGTGGGGGAGATCCAAGATGGCGGGCAGCCCGCACGGACGCATTTTAATCTTGGGGAAAACAGCCACAAAGCCACAAATGTTATAAGGTGCTGTACTAAAAAATCTGAGTAACTAGAGTCACCTGAGTTTCATCCAGTTACCCAGGGACCATTAAAAGTCCCTGGGCAGGACGCTCCCTCCCACTCTTGGACACGCATGGAAGCCGCTCGCTGAATCCAGGAATTGGGAACCCCCACCAGGAGAGACACCGGGTAAAATCCACTCTAAAATCCAGCGGGCAGATTCGGGCCCCACACAGGGATACTCTCCACCCTGCTGGGCCCCCCAGGTCCCGCACAGGCAATCCGACTATTTGACGAAGGGTTGCGGACCGGTGGGAGTGACACACACTGGTAGGCACGCAGCTCGGCGGGAGCGCAGGAATTGAGGGATCAACAGGCATCGGCCCAGTGGCGAGTTCTCCACAGCTGCATTTGGAAAGTCCAGACATATCTGTGCACCCCCAGAGGGGTGCTCAACAGGACCTCCCCTATTGGATTTACAGTCACTAGGAAAAACAATTCCTGCAGCTAATTTGAGCTGCAGAGAACGCTTCCAGCTGCAGATTGTGATCCACTGCGGTGTAAGGGAACTTGGTCAACAGTGACACCACTTGCCAGTTTCCAGAGCCGGCACCACACACACGTAAGTGGGGCTGGGAGAGTGGCAAGGCTACAGGGGGTGAAGGTGGATTTACCCAACACAGAGTCCAACCCTGGGCAAACTGTGAGGTCTTAATTATTATTATTGGACTTTTTTGCTAGTACGGGCCCTTCCGGTGGGGAACCAGAGCTTAAGTATATACAGGTCCACCCCCTGGATTAGTGAGGTCTCCACCTGAGAGGCAGTGCTGAAAGACTCACCTTACAGGGCTGGAGTCAGGCAATTTAACTGCTACACCAAAGCGCCCCCTATGGATCCAAGCCCAGAAGACAACAGGAGAAGACAGCTAAGCACATCCAAATGGCCAAAGATTCCAAGAAAAAAACAGAAATCAGGGAAATATGACTCCAACAAAACACAATGATGATAGTTCATCCAATCCTGACGACCTGACCACAGCACAAACACAGGAAAACGATGACAATTCTACATTATGAAAAGTGATAAGAGCCCCTTCAAGAAGAACTTAAATCTACGAAGGAATTCAAAGAAGCCACAACTTCAAAAGTGAAGGCGATGGATAATACCATTAGAGAGCTCCAAGCCAAGGTGGCTCAACTTGAACAGGAAAAACACAGGGCAATGGAAGACTTCCAGACAAAGACAAGCAAATTGGAGGAAGAAATGTACAAAACAAATAAAACCATTCAAGGCATGAAAATGGAAATGGAAACAATAAAGAAAACAGTCAGAGTTAAAAGTGGAAATGGGGAATCAAGGGAAGAGAACAGGAACCACAGATATGAGTACCAAAAATAGCATGGAAGAGATGGAAGACAGGATCTCAGGCATGGAAGATTCTATGGAAAAAATCAGTACAACATCCAAAGAAAATGAGAAAGCTAAAAAATCTCTCACTCACAACATCCAAGAAATCAAGGACTCAATGAAAAGACGGAACCTAAGAATTATAGGCATAGAGGAAAGAGAACACTCCCGACTCCAAGGTCAAGGAAATATCTTCAACAAAACCATAGAAGAAAACTTCCCAAACCTGAAGAAAGAGATGCCAATAAAAATCCGAAGAGGCTTCCAAAACAGCAAACAGATTAGATCAGAAAAGAAACTCCTCTCGCCACATAATAACTGAAACTCCAAATCTACAGAACAAAGAAAGGATATTAAAAGCTGTAAGAGAAAAAGGCCAAGTCACATACAATGGCAGACCCATCAGAATTACACCTGACTTCTCCTCAGAAACTTTAAAAGCTAGAAGGGCCTGGAGAGATGTCCTACAAGCCCTGAGAGAACATAGGTGCTCAGCCAGACTACTATACCCAGCGAAACTCTCTATCAACATAGATGGAGAAAATAAGATATTCCATGACAAAATCAAATTTAAACAATACCTACTAACAAACCCAGCCCTACAGAAGACCCTACAAGGAAAATTCCAACGCAAGAAAACAGAGGAAATAGAAAACTCCACAGCAACTAAACCAAAGGAGGCACAGGATGACCACCTATACCAAAATAATGGTAAATAACAACCCCTGGTCACTAATATCTATCAACATCAATGGACTCAACTCGCCAATAAAAAGACACAGACTTACAGACTGGATCCGTAAAAAGGACCCATCATTTTGCTGTATACAAGAAACACATCGTACTCATAAAGATAGACACTATCTTAGAGTAAAGGGCTGGGAAAAGGTTTTCCAAGCAAATGGACACAGGAAGCAAGCTGGGGTAGCCATCCTAATATCAAACAAAATATACTTCCAATTGAAGTTAATAAAAAAAGACAGAAAACAGCATTACATGCTCTTTAAAGGAAATATTCATCAAGAGGACATCTCAATATTGAACATCTATGCCCCAAATACACAGGCACCTACATTTATAAAAGAAACGCTTCTAAAACTTAAATCGCACATCGATCCCCACATTTTAGTAGTGGGAGACTTCAACACCCCATTCACAACAATGGACAGATCATCAAGACAGAAGCCAAACAGAGAAATAATGAGTCTAACAGAGATCATGAACCAAATGGACCTAACAGATATCTACAGAACATTTCACCCAAACACAAAAGAATATACCTTCTTCTCAGCACCTCACGGAACCTTCTTCAAAATCGACCATATAGTTGGACACAAAGATAGCCTCAACAGATACAAGAAAATTGAAATAACCCCTTGTATCTTACCAGACCACCATGGAATAAAGATGGATTTCAACAGCAAAACAATCAACAGAAAGCCTACACACACATGGAAATTGAATAACTCTTTACTACATGACTACTGGGTCAGGGAAGAAATAAAGAAGGAAATCAAAGACTTCTTAAAATCCAACGCAAATGAAGGCACAACATACCCAATCCTATGGGACACAATGAAAGCTGTTTTATGAGGAAAGTTCATAGCACTAAGTGCCTTCAAAAAGAAAATTGTAAGCCGGGCGGTGGTGGCGCACGCCTTTAATCCCAGCACTTGGGAGGCAGAGGCAGGCGGATCACTGTGAGTTCGAGGCCAGCCTCGTCTACAAAGTGAGTCCAGGACAGCCAAGGATACACAGAGAGACCCTGTCTCGAAAAACCAAAAAAAAAAAAGAAAATTGTGACAGCTCATATTAGTGAATTAACAGCTAAACTGGGTGAATTCAGAAAAAAAGAAGCAAACACTCCCAAGAGGAGAAGGCAGGAAATCACCAAACTTAGGGGTAAAATCAACAACTTAGAAACAAAAAGAAATATACAAACAATCAATGAAACCAAGAGTTGGTTCTTCGAGAAAATCAACAAAATAGACAGACCCTTAGCCAAATTAACTAAAAGGCAGAGGGAAAAAACCCAAATCAATATTTTCAGAAATGCAAAGGGAGAAATAACAACAGACATTGAGGAAATCCAGAGAATATTTGGGTCCTACTTTAAAAATCTATACTCCACCAAATTTGAAAACTTAAGTGAAATGGACAATTTTCTTGATAGACTCCACCTACCAAAGCTAAATCAAGATCAGATTAACAGATTAAACAGCCCTATAACGCCTAAGGAAATAGAAACAGTCATTAAAAATCTCCCAACCAAAAAAAGCCCAGGGCCAGATGGCCTTAGCACGGAATTCTACTGGACCTTCAAAGAGGAGCTAACACCAATACTCTTCAAACTCTTTCACCGAATAGAATCAGAAAGAACACTGCCAAACTCATTCTATGAGGCCACAGTCACCCTGATTCCTAAACCACACAAAGACCCAACAAAGAAAGACAACTTCAGACCAATCTCCCTCATAAACATAGATACAAAAATTCTTAATAAAATACTAGCAAATTGAATTCAAGAACACATCAAAAGTATCATACACCATGATGAAGTAGGTTTCATCCCAGGAATGCAGGGATGGTTCACCATACGAAATTCTATCAACATAATTCACCATATAAACAATATGAAAGAAAAAAAAACACATGATAATCTCACTAGATGCAGAAAAAGCATTTGACAAAATCCAATACTCCTTCATGCTAAAAGTTCTGGAGAGAACGGGCATAGAAGGACCGGACCTTGAAATAATAAAGGCAATATACAGCAAGTCAGTGGCCAACATCAAATTAAATGGAGAGAAACTTGAAGCATTTCCTCTAAACTCAGGGCCAAGACAAGGACGTCCACTTTCACCATATCTTTTCAATATAGTACCTGAAGTTCTTGCTAGAGCAATAAGACAACTAAAGGAGATCAAGGGGATACAAATTGGAAACGAAGAAGTCAAATTATCCCTTTTTGCAGACTATATGATAGTATACATAAGTGACCCCAAAAATTCCACCAGAGAACTCTTACAGCTGATAAACACCTTCAGCAAGATGGCTGGATACAAAATTAATTCAAAAAAATCAGAAGCCCTTCTTTATACAACAAACAAATGGGCTGAGAAAGAAATAAGGGAAACAACCCCTTTCACAATAGCCACAAACAACATAAAATACCTGGGGGTAACTAACCAAGTGGTAAAGGACCTGTACAACAAGAACTTCAAGCCCTTGAAGAAAGAAATGGAAGAGTCCTTTAGAAGATGGAAAGATCTACCATGCTCATGGATAGGTAGGATCAACATAATAAAAATGGCTATCCTACCAAAAGCAATATATAGATTCAATGCAATTCCCATCAAAATACCAACACAATTCTTTATAGATCTGGAAAGAGCTATTCTCAATTTCATATGGAACAACAAAAAGCCCAGAATAGCTAAATCAATCATGTACAATAAAAGAAATCTGGAGGTATCACCATCCCAGATTGCAAGCTGTACTACAGAGCAATAGTAGTAAAAACAGCATGGTATTGGTATAGAAACAGACCAGTGGATCAATGGAATCGAATTGAAGACCCAGAAATGGACCCACACACCTATGGCCAACTAATTTTTGACAAAGAAGCTAAAACAGCACAATGGAAAAAGGACAGCATCTTCAACAAATAGTGCTGGTCCAACTGGATGTCCACTTATAAAAGAATGAAATTAGACCCATACTTATCACCTTGTACAAAAATTAAGTCCAAGTGGATCAAAGACCTTAACATAAGGCTGGTCACACTAAATCTACTAGAAGAAAAGGTGGGAAAAACCCTCAAACTCATTGTCACAGGTGACAACTTTCTGAACAGAACACCAACAGCTCAGTACCTGAGACCAACAATCAATAAATGGGACCTCATGAAACTGAAAAGCTTCTGTAAGGCAAAAGACACTGTCATTCGAACAAAACGGCAGACTACAGATTGAGAGTAAATCTTCACCGACTCCACATCTGACAGAGGGCTAATATCCAAAATCTACAAAGAACTCAAGAAATTAAATGCCAAGAGACCAAATAATCCAATCAAAAAATGGGGGACGGAGCTAAATAGAGAACCCACAAAAGAGGAATCCCTAATGGCTGTGAGACACTTGAAGAAATGCTCAACATCCTTAATCATCAGAGAAATGCAACTCCAGACAACTCTGACATTTCATCTCAAACCTGTCAGAATGGCTAAGATCAAAAACTCAAATGACAGCAAATGCTGGCAAGGGTGTGGAGAAAGGGGAACCTTCCTCCATTGCTGGTGGGAGTACAGTCTTGTGCAACCACTATGGAGGTCAGTATGGCGATATTTTAGAAAACTTGGAATAGCTTTGCCTCAGGACCCAGCCATACCACTTCTGGGTATACACCCAAATGTCTCCTCATGGAATCATAAGGAAGTTTCCTCATCTATGTTCATAGCAGCCTTATTTGTAATAGCTAGAAACTAGAAACAACCCAGATGTCCCTCAACCGAAGAATGGATTAAAAAACTGTGGTACGTCTACACAATGGAATATTATTCAGCTATCAGGATCAATGAAATTATGCAATTTGCAGCCAAATGGATGGAACTAGAGAAGCTCATCCTGAGTGAGCTAACCCAGACTCAGAAGGATGTACATGGCATCTATTCACTTATAGTAGGATTTTAGCTATATAGTATAGGATATCGATACTACAACCAACACAGTATAGGGAACATGGATATAGACTTTTTATTTTTTTATTTTATCTGTTTGTTTATTTGTTTGTTTGTTTTTTAGTTCTCTCTCCCTGGCAATGAGACACTTTTCACTGGTGGTACTGCCTTGTAGGCCCCCAGTGTATGAGGCGGCTCTTGGTCCTCATATGACCTCTGAACTGGGGTGAGGGACTCTTAGGTAGGGACACACCACTCCAGAGGAGTGGGATGGAAGGGTTAGGGGGCAAAAAAAAAAAAAAAAAGGAAAAGAAATGTGAAGTTTCGGCCTTTTGCTACCAATTGTCATAAACTGTTTAGGATAATTAAGAAATGCAAACTAATAGTCATGCAAGCCTGTCATTTTGTTAGGTACTATGACAGTCTATTATAGTTATTTTCTAAGCTAATAAGAAATAAAGTTGCTAAGAGGCAAGCAACATGTGCTTATCCTAATATAAGAGATAGATAGGGAGTCTTCAAATACCTCAAGAGATCTGCAGAATATGGCACTCAAAGATGTTTTCGTAACTTTAGATTTTTTATATCGAGACATGTCAGCTCCTGACAGCACCCCCTATTCTACTCAAAGTAGAAGATGAGCATCGAAGAATCTCCAGTGGGAGATGATTGAATTAGTGTCAAGCCTATCTCTTGGCAGGAAAAACCCCTTGCTTCAACTGTAGACAGAATGCTGTCCAAAAAGGACAAAACTTCGAAGCAGGTAAGTCGACAGCCTAGCTCTGCCAACACAGAGTAGGCAAGTCCTTCATAATTCCTGCTCTATAATCAATGTCTGTCAGAGAAACGGGGCCAAATGGCTGAAGACTGATGCTGTAATGTATGGAGAGAAAATGGGAACTGTCCAGGCAGCCACTGCTATGTCATTTCTTAGTTTTAGAATCTGCGGGCCCTGCACTTCCTATATAATCAGATATATTTAACCCTCTCAGGTCTCTGAGGTAGTTGAAGAATAGATAGCTAGAGTCTCATAGTTAAATTTTCAGTTGTTTAGGAATCAAGAGGGTGTTCTGGATCTACGAAGATGTTTTTAAAATTGTGAGGCAAGTCAGTATGAAAGCTGAATTGGATAAAGAACTTTAAACTCATAGAGATAGTTAGATAGTAGAATGTTAAAGTCAGGTACCAAATACATAGGACTGGGCATTGGGAATGTACGCTAAGCCATATAACCCTCATAACTGTGGCCTAATCACCTCTGTTGTTTTGTACTGTATTTATTATTATAAGAGAAAGAGCCATTTGTTGGACTGAAAGGGGAAACTGTAGGGGGAAATAAGATATACCTTAAACTTAAAAAAAAAAAGGGAAGAGGATGGGAGGTTGAGGGTGGGAAGGTAGGACTGGAGGGGGGGATAGGGAGGGGACTGCGATTGAGATGTAACTTGAAGAAATAAAAAAATAAAGAAAAAAAATAAATAAATAATTGTGATGAAAGTTGAGTTGGATAAAGAACTTTAAACTCATGGAGATGGGTAGATAGTAGAACGTTAGGTGCCAAATACATATAGACTGGACATTGGGATTGTATGCTAAGCCATATAACTCTCATAATTGTGGCCTAATTACCTGTGTTGTTTTGTATTATATTTATTATTATAAGAGAAAGAGCCATTTGTTGGACTGAAAGGGGGAGCTGTTGGGGGGAAAAGATATACCTTAACCTAAAAAAAAAAAGGAAAGGGATGGGTGGGTTGAGGCAGAAGAGGGTGGGAGGGTGGGACTCGAGGGGGGAGTGGGGAGGTGATTGTGATTGAGATGCAACTTGAAGAAACAAAAAATAAATTTTAAAAAAATATCTAAAGTTTAAATCATACATCAAACTGTACAGATTAATAGTAGGAGACTTCAACACTTCACTCTCACCAATGGTCAGGTCATCCAGGCAGAAACTAAGCAAGGAAATAATGAAATAAACATATGTCATCAAATGGACTTAAGATATATCTAAGACCATTTCACCCAAATACAAAAGAGTCTACCTTCTTCTCAGCACCTTGGCGAACTGTCTCTATAATTGACCATATACTCAGTCACAAAGCAAGTCTCAATAGATACAAGAAAACTGAAATAACCTCCTGTATCTTATCAGAATACCATGGATTACAAACTCATAGAAACTGAACAATCCTCAAATGAATGACCACTTCATCAAGGAAGAAATTAAAAAAAAAAATTAAAGACTTTCTAGAAGTCAATGAAAAGGAATGCACAACACACCCAAAATTATGGGACACATGAAAGCAGTGCTAAAAGGAAAATTCATAGTACTAAGCACCTTTATAAAGAAATTAGAGTGATCTCATACTAGCAACTTAACAGCACACCTGAAAGCTCTAGAACAAAAAACAAGCAAACACACTCAAGAGGAGTAGACAGCAGGAAATAATCAAACTCAGAGCTGAAATCAATAAAATAAAAACAAAGAAGCAATACAAAGAATCAATGAAACAAAGAGTTGGTTCTTTTAGAAAAGCAACATGATAGACAAACCTTTAACAAAACTAAAAGACAGAGAAAGCATATCTAAGTTAACAAACAGAGAGGTGAAAGG
>CAJQZJ010011617.1:1155637-1184262 GCA_907164525.1 Lophiomys imhausi
GGTGAAAGGGCTATAACAACAGACACCAAGGAGATCCAAAGAATCATGAGGACATATTTCAAAAAGCTATATTCCACAAAATTGAAAAATTTAAAAGAAATGAACAATTTTCTTGATATATACCACTTACTGACATTAAATCAAGAACAGATAACAATTTAAATAGACCTATAGCCCCTAAGGAAAACAGTCATTAAAAGTCTCCCAACCAAAAAAAAACCCAGAGCCATATGGTTTTAGTAGAGAATTTAAACAGACTTTCAAATAAAAACTAATACTCTGAAATTATTCCAGAAAACAGAAACAAAAGGAACAGTGCCAAATTTATTTTATGCGCCACAGGCACTCTGACAACCCAAACCACACAAAGACTCAAAAAAGAAAATTACAGACAAGTTTCCCACATGAACATTGTTGCAAAAATACACAATAAAAAACTCACAAACTAATCCAAGACCACATCAAAACATCATCCACCATGATCAAGTAAACTTTATCCCAGAGATACAGGGATGGTCCAACATACAAAAAATTGTCAATGTAATCCACCATATAAACAAACTGAAAGATCATATCACTAGATGCTGAAAAAGCCTTTAACAGGCCAGGCGGTGGTGGCGCATGCCTTTAATCCCAGCACTTGGGAGGAAGAGGCAGGCGGATCTTTGCGAGTTCGAGGCCAGCCTGGTCTACAAAGTGAGTCCAGGACAGCCAGGGCTACACAGAGAAACCCTGTCTCGAAAAACCAAAAAAAAAAAAAAAAGAAAAAGCCTTTAACAAAAATCCAACACCTCTTCATAATAAAAAGTCTTGGAGAGATCAGGGATACAAAGTACATACCTAGGTGAGATAAAGGCAATATACAGCAAGCCAATAGCCCACATTGAATTATATGGAGAAAAACTTAAAGCAATTCCACTATAATCAGGGACAAGACAAAGCTGTCCACTCTCTCCATATCTATTTAAATAGTACTTGAAGTTTTAACTAGCGCAATAAGACAACTAAAGGACATCAAGGGGATACAAAGGAAGACGTCAAAGTATTGCTTTTTTCCAGTTGATAATGATAGTATACATAAGTAACCCAAAAAACCTACCAGGGAACTCCTATGGGTGATAAACACCTTTATTAAAGTGGCTGGATACAAAATTAACTCAAAAAAATAAGGAGCTCTCCTATATACAAATGATAAAGGGCTGAAAAAGAAACCAGGGAAACAATACCCTTCAAAAAAAGCCACAAATAATATAAAATATATTGATGTAAGTCTAACCAAGCAAGTGAAAGACCCGTATGACAAGAATGCCAAGTTTTTAAAAAAATCAGAGAAGATACCAAAAGATGGAAAGATCTCCCATGCTCATGGATCAGTAGGATTAACATAATAATAACAGCAAACTTACCAAAAGCAATCTACAAATTCAACACAATTCTCATCAAAATTCCAACATAATTCTTGATAGACCTTGAAAGAACAATACTCAACCTCACTTGGAAAAACAAAAAAGTCCAGGACACCTAAAAGAATCCTACACAATGAAAGAACTTCTGGAGATACCACCATCCCTGATTTCAAGCTGTACTACATACAGATCAATAGTAAGAAAAACTACATGGTATTGGCATAAAAACAGATAGGCTGATCAATGGAATTGAATCAAAGACCCAGAGGTAAATCCAAACACCTATGGATACTTGATTTTTCACAAAGAAGCCAAAATTATACAAAATTTGTTGAAGAAAACATCTTCAACAAATGATGCTGGTCTAACTGAATGTCTACATGTACAAGAATGCAAAAAGATCTATATCTATCACCCTATACAAAACTCAAATCCATGTGGCTCAAAGACCTCAAAATAAAACCAGATACACTAAAACTGACATAAAAGAAAGTGGGACTGGCCTTGAACTCACTGGCACAGAAGACAACTTCCAGAACAGACCACCAATACCTCAGGAACTAAGACTAAGAATTAATAAATGGGATTTCATGAAACTGAAAGCTTCTACAAGGCAAAGGACACTGTCATAAACCAGCAATCTATAGATCAGGAAAAAAAAAAATTCACCAACAACACATCTGACAAAAGACTGATATCCAAAATATATAAAGAACTCAAAAAACTAGACATAACAAAACAAGTAATCCAATTTAAAAATAGAGTACAGATCTAAGCAGAGAATTTCCAACAAAGGAATCTCAAAAGGCTGAGAAACACTTAAAGAAATGTTCAACATCTTTAGTCATCAGGGAAATACAAACCAAAATGACTCTTAGATTCCACCTTATACCTGTCAGAATGACTAAGATCAAAAATACAAGTAACAGCTCATGCTGGCAAGGATTTGGAGTAAGGGGAATAGTCTTCCATTGCTGGTGGGAGTGCAAACTTGTACAACCACTTAGAAAATCAATCTGGTGGTTTCTCAGAAAATTGGAAATCGATCTACCTCAAGACTCAGTTATACCACTCTTGGGCATATACCCCAAAAGGATGCTCCACCATACCACAAGGACACTTGCTCAACTATGCTCACAGCAGCTTTATCTGTAATATCTGGAAACTGGAAACAACCTAAATGTCCCTCAACCAAAGAATGGATAAAGAAAATGTGGTACATTTATACAATGAAGTATTACTTAGCTGTTGAAAACAATGACATAATGAAATTTGCAGGCATATGGACGAAACTAGAAAAGATCATCCTCAGTGAAGTAACCCAGACCCAGAAAGGAAAACATGGTACGTAGGCACTTATAAGCGGAAATTAGCTATAAAGGATAACCATGCTACAATCCACAGACCCAGAGAGGCTAAGTAACAAAGAGGATTCAATGGGGTACACATGAATCTCCCTGGGAAGGGGGAATATAATAGACATCTCAGGTGGATGGGGGGAGGGAACTAGATGGGGTAATCCAGATGAGAACAGGAAGGATCAGGTGGAGGAGGATCAGTGAGAGAGTACTAAGAGAGACAACTGAATAGGGGGGAGGCCATCTCTGGGAGGAGCTAGAAACCTAGTACAATGGAAACTTCCAGGATTCTACGAGGATGACCCCAGCTAAGACTCCTAGCAATGGAGGACAAGGAGCCTGTACTGGTCATCTCCTATAACTTGGCAAGACTTCCAGTGGAGGGATTGGGACACCAACCCAGACGCCAATTTGTTTTGCCTATAAGATGCGCTGGAGTAAAGGTGGCACAGAAATTGTGGGAGTGGCCAACCAATGGCTGGGCCAGCTTGAGACTTATGTCATGAGAAGGAGCTCATCCCTGACACTGCCTGGAGGCTCAGGACCCACAAGCCTAGGATAGAAGCAAACAGTACTGGCAAAAAAAAAAAAAAAAGTCAATGAAATGATTCCTAATGATATTCTGATAGATTACTAGACTGGTGCTTAGCCCAGTTGTCATCAGAGAGGCTTCACCCAGCAACTGATGGAAACAGATGCAAAGACTCACAGCCAGACACCAGGCAGAGCTTAGGGAATCCTGCAGAAGAGGAGGAGGAATGGTTGTATGAGCCAGAAGGGTCAAGGACACCACAAGAAAATCTACAGAAATCAATTACCCTAGGGCTATAGGGGCTTACAGAGACTGAACCACCAAACAGGGAGCATGCATGGGACTGACCTAGGCCCTCTGCATATATGTTAGTTATGTAGGTTGGTCTTCTCGTGAAACTCCTAACAGTGGGAGCAGAGCTATGTAGGACACTTTTGGCTGCTTTGGGGATCCTTTCCTCCTACTAGGTTGCCTTGTCCAGTCTTAATAGAAGAGGAGGTGCCTAATCTTAGTCCAACTTGATATGCCAAAGCTGATTGATATCCATGGGAGACCTGCCCTTTTCTGAAGAGAAAGGGAGGAAGAGTAGATAGGGTTTGTGGGGAGAGAAGGGAGGTTGGGAGGAGAGACTGAGGAGAGAGAAGAAACTGCAGTTGGGTTGTAAAAAAATAAACTAAAAAGAAAAAAAAAAAAGAAGAACCAAATGTAAGAACCTACCTGAAGTCTTGCTAGTTGTGCAGTACGGGCTACTATTTTATTGTATGGCTCAACAATTTTTGATTTCATCCTAAGGCCAAAAAAAGGAAAAAGAGAGAGAATAAAATCATTTTCAAAATATCAATGAGGGACTGGTGCAATGGCTCAGTGGCTAACAGTGTTTGCTGGATAAGCATGAAGATAATGAGTTCACAGCCCAACCCCTGTGTAAAAAGTTGGTCATGGCTATGCTCAAACCTGTTACCCCATGCTATCAGGGGAAGAGACAGGAGGATCACTGGGGTTTGCTGGCCACCAGTCTAACTCCAAGTTCAATGAGAGTGTCTCTCTGTCTCAAGGGAATAAGGGAGAGAGTGATACAGAACACCTGACATCTACCTTGAATCTCTATGCATGCACTCATACACATATATTATTCACATGCCACATGCACACCTATACATCACATTCAAACACAAGCATACACAAATAAGTAAACAATCTAAAAACCTACACATGTGTGTATATGTACATATATATGGCTAAAAATAGTTCTAACTCATATATTTATAAAGTGAACAAAAGTACCTATCAACAGCTCCCTGTAAAGCTCCAATTCTCATCTGCATCATCTGAAGAACACCTAGAAAAGATAACAACTCATATAGGCTTCATAAATTTACAAGATTCATACTTGTCAAAAAAAATCAAACACGAAAATATACATAAATGCAATTTTAATGCTTTTCTACCACCATCCTGATGTAGGCAATCAATATAACATCTATGTTCAGTTATAAAAGCCTGCAAATAGCCTCCACCTCTAACACCTGGCCCATGACTGAAGCCTGGCAGGAAACTAGGTATGACTACTTACTGCTTACAGGTTTATAGTTGGCATGGAGAAGAAGTTTTAGAAGTAGATAGTGCTGAGGGCTGTACAACATTGCAAATACACTCAGTACTGCTTAATTAGACTCTTGAAACTTGTTTAAAATTTAAACTTAAATGGTAAATTAATGTTATACATATTTGCTACAATTATTTTTAAAAATCTTTGAGTGATATATAAAAGTTCAAATTGAATTCTCTGCTTAGAATCCTCCCATAGTGTCCTCTTTGTGGGGTATGTAGGATGTGTGACTAGGGAAACAGACACAGAGTTAGAGTAGGTCAGGGACATGTCCAAACCACAAAAATATCAATCTAAGTCCGAAAATCTCAAATCTTGAGACTGGCAGGAATAAGGACTGCTTCCTTCCTGTTCCATACCTGCATGCCCCAGGGAACGTAGCCATGTGACCCCCCCCACTCCTGCAATTCTCAAGGTAGTCACAGAGCCTAGCACCTGGCAATGCCTCTTCATGTAAATGAGGTACCCCCAATACCATCAGCCCCAGCCAATAAGGTAAACCCACCCTGGAAATCCCTTCCCATTTCCCAAGGTTTCTACAGACCTTGTTCATCCTGGAATAAAGATAATCAGTTGTTTCGCTGTTTTACTATTGTTTGAGAGCTGTAACACTACAACCTTCTCTATCAGAGAAGGATTTCTCCCCCAGCACTCCTGGCTGCACCAGGATTCAAGAGCTTTAACACTAGTCTTCAGAGACTTTCTCCTCCAGGTACCCCAGCCAAATCAGGATCCTGCAGACTCGGGTTCATCCTTCCCAGTATGCAGAAGTGCCCTGACACCCTGAGGGAGGAAGCAAAATTCAGAGCCACACCTCTTCACTCCTACAGTAGAGCTACAGTCCACAACCTGTGGACTGGAAACCACGATGTGATCACACCCCCTAGGCTTCCCACTGTCTCTCTAGTTGTTCATCTGTGTTGAAGTATCTCTCAAGACTTCAGCTTCAGTCACCTTCTTTTTACCTACATCCCTTTAAGGACTTCATTCAATCCCAGGGCTTAAATGCTACCTTTTCCGTAAAAGTCAATTTATTTACACGTACATATATAAAGAGGGATGAATAACGTCTTTACATCTTCCTACATACAGACATATATAACCTCCAGCCCTAAATTCTGGCCTGTCAAATTTAATGTCACTGGTGATTTCTGCAATATCGTGTCCAAGCCTGCCAAGTCAATAATTCTGTGTGATTTATCCCATCTCAATAACTCACATCCAGTTTAGTGTGGTGACTCTTCTCTCAGTGCTTTCAAACCCAAAATGATTCCTTTCAGTTCTGCTTCAGTTTTACTACCATCAACTGCTCTCTTTACGGAAATTACTTACAATATTAACCTTGTCATACAATACTCTAAAACTCTCTAATGGTTTACTCCTACATTCAAAATAAAATCACAGCAAATTCACCTGTGATTCTCTCCCTCAGTCACTACATTCATTCACAAAAGTCATTCTGGCCTTCTTTCTAACACTGAAACACATCAAAGTTAATTCCTGCTCCATTGACCGCTCCCTAAGATTTCAACAGTCTCTCTCCAGATCTTCACAGGACGGTTCCTTCTTATCCTTCAAACTTCAGCTCAAAATCTTATCTTTTCAGAAAGGCGTTCTCTGACCATAAAATAACGGGATCTCCCCTTCCTTTACTTAATGGGTTTTCTTTGTAGGACTTGAAACGATCTGATTTTCTATTTGTGCATTTTTAAATTAGTCCTTCCATCTGAAAGAAGCATTGTTTCACAAGGACAGTAGCTTTGTCTATCCCTCATATATATCTGGTATCAAACAAGTACTCAATTGACCAAATGAACTACTGAACAAATGGGAATAAATTCTCTTTTAAAATAGGTTGAATAAATGTATCTCCAAACTACTTACAAAACTTTTTTTCAAATACATGGAGGAAAGATGAAGAAGTTAGGATTAATGATTAAATTTTCTAAGTATAGTATACTTCTCAACATCTCAAAATAACATTATAATAAGTATTTTGAGATACATTCTATGCTAATATATAAATACATACATACATGTAGATATATGGATATGGACATAAGGGCTTCACAATGTTAGGAGTTAAACCCAGGGCCTCACACGTTAGGCAAGCTGTTAACTACTGAGCTACAACCCAGCCCTAATGGTGCTTTCAATACTGTAAGTCTTAAAAAGAATTCTGAGAAAGAGACTGGAGAGCTGGTATGGCCTTTAAAGGCTAAGACTCAGAACTAGAAGGACAAATTTTATCCTGGCATTATAAGAATATGCAGATAGGAAAGTCATAATGAGACTGAGTGTGCTAGTTCACTCCTTTAATTCTAGCACTCTGGAGGCAAAAGTAAATGGGTCTCTGTGAGTTTGAGGTTGACCCAGTCTACACAGTCAGCTTCTAGCCAGCCAGGGCTAAACTGTGAGACTGTTACAAAAAATTAATAAGAGATTAAAAAAATGTAAATGAATGAAGACATAATGAGAAGTGTTTCTATTATAATGATGACTCACCTAATCAATGTACCACATCATTTCACAAGTGAAAATTACATTATCTAATTTCAAAGTTACCATTGAAATATTAGTAGTCTCAGAAACTCAGAAAAAAGTTAAGAGATTAAAATATAATTTCCAATATCAGGCAAATCAATACTTAAAGACTCCTGACTTCTTCAAGAATGTAGCTCAGATTTTCAAGTTAACAATCAAACTATCATTTCCCAAAATATTATATTTTTTCCTAAGGTGCTTTAGACACCAGAGATTCTGAGATAAGCTCATTTCTTTGACACCATGAGAAATACCATTCGTAAAGTCATGGATATTGCATCACAGAAAACAATATCCTTTTTCCTTAAGAATTTATCAAAAGAGTAGCAAATAAAATCACTTAACTTCCTCTGGATGTATGATTAACATTATTACCCAAAACATAAGTATCCTGGTTGGTTCTGTCAATTTGACACAAGCTACAGTTATCTGGGAAGAATCTCAGTTAAGAAAGTGACTCCAGGGGCTGCAGAGATGGTTTAGTGGTTAAGAGCAATGGCTGCTCTTCCAAACAACCAGAGTTCAAATCCCAGCAACCAAATGGCAGTTCACAGCTGTCTGTAATAGCCAGGCATGGTGGCGCATGCCTTTAATCCTAGCACTCAGAAGGCAGAGGCAGGCCGATCTCTATGAGTTTGATGCCAGCCTGGTCTACAAAGTAACTCCAGGACATCCTGGAACACACAGAGAAACCCTATCTCAAAAAACAAACAAAAAAAGAAAAGAAAATACCTCCATCCAGACCATAGGAAGTCTGAATGGCATTTTCTTGATTAATGCTTAATGTGAGAGGGCTTTGCCCACAGTAGATGGTACCATGCCTTGACAGGTGGTCCCAAGGTATATAAGAAAGCAAACTGAGTAAACCAGGGAGAACAAGTTGAACAACTAAAACACTTGAATAATTCAACAGCACTCCTCCATGGCCCCGCTTCAAAATCTGCTTCAAGTTCCTGTCCTGACTTCTATCAGTGATAGAATATGAAATGAGAGCTCTTAGTTGAAATAAACCCTTCATCCCCAAATTAATTTTGGTACAGTCTTTCATCACAGCATTAGAAATACTAAGTGAGATAGCAAGTAATAATGAAAAGCATAATAGTAACATTTTATACTCATGAAATGTAATCAAGAAAGATGAAATATTCGTAAAAGATTTAGTCAAGCATGAGTCACACAAACAAAACTCCAATGTAGGCCTGGCACGGTGGCACATGTCTTTAATCCCAGCACTCTGGAGGCAGAGGAAGGTGGTCTTTTTTAGTTCGAGGCCAGCCTGGTCTACAAAGTGAGTCCAGGAAAGGCTACATAGAGAAACCCTGTCTCAAAAAAACAAAACAAAAAAAAACCCTCCAATGTATTATTATTCTACTATACTTTTACTGATAAAAATATCAAAGAAAGAAATACAGAAAAATTCACAGCTACTTCCGCCATAACCTATTCTAACAATACTAGTTTTTTTTTATTTTTTTTAAGACTTATGGGTGTACTCATATATGTAAGCCTGTTTAAAGCATTTTCCTCAATCACCCTTAAGACAATACCATTTGGACACACATTAGTATGTCTGTGTCACACACAGAGAAACTGAGGCGCAGCAAAGCTAACTAACTTTCCCAAGCAGTGATCTGATCAGTTACTGAAGTGTTAACTTTTTCTAGAACACAGCCATCTTGTCCACTGTCACATTATTTGTTGGTTGCTTTAGATGTTTCTGGTAGAGCTCAGTATCTACAACACAGTCTGTATGGCCAACAAAATCAAAAAGAACCTTCTAGCCTCCCCTCAAGCTCAAAAAGCTTTTAAGTCCCTGACCTAGCACCATCTAACTGTAAAAGATAATGGAAATATACCTTCCAAAGACTCAATCCCAGTTGCTTGTGCCAGTAAATCTTCATGCCTTGCAACAACCTAAAAAACCAAGAATGAAAAATCAACATTTGTTTTGATTAACTATCTTTGTCACCTTGGGTAGAATCCAAGGTCTCCTAATTCTAATCTTCATATCTTAGTATATAAAGAGAACAGATATTATACATACATATGCACATGCATATGCGCATGCAAGTTATGAGGTATGCTTGAGATGGGGTATAGCAAAAACACATAAACATATTTAAAGTTCGATACAGAACAAAAGGAAGTAGTGCTAACCCTGCCTCGGTCTGCTCGGGGTGCTGACAAAGTGTTATATCACAGCCTAGATAATATACAAATAAGAGATTCACTATAGTTCTGAAGGCTGGAAGTCCAAGATCAAGTGTCAGCAAACTCAGCACCCATTCATCATCAATGATGCCTTCCGTGTCCTGACATGGAGGAAGGATGAACAACATCCTATGGAGTTCTGTCAACTCAGCAGGATATGAATCATCTCCCAAAGCCCCACCACTCGGACTATCACATTGGGAATTGCATCAACATATGAACACAGGAATATATGAGGTTGGAGTTTCTTTAGGAAAGTTCATGTCTACTAAGCATTGAGGCCCTGGGTTCAATTCCCAGCAGTAAAAAGAAATTCAAGTTTCAACATATAGATCTAGAGAAAATGCAAACTTGGGCCATGGCAGACTGTCTGCTTTCCTAACTACGTAAGTAGAATTGTACAAACAATGATAAAGTCATTGCTTTTCTTGTGCTTTCCCTTTAAAGAATACTTTCGGAATCAAGTTTGTCTTTGGTCTTGGACTTAATTCAGCATCATCAAGGCCATATCCTGGAAACTAAACCTCTCAGTAGTTATCTAACCCTGAACAAGCTCCCTGTGTCGCAGAAAACCCTTTTCTGTACAGAAGATTGGTATTTTTGTGAAAAGTATGGCAGGGTGGATGGCTATAACCAAAATGGGAAAGGGAGACTATACGTTAAAGAGCACTTGTAAGAAATTCATTGGTACACTAAAAAATCATGCAATGGGGCTGAAGAGATTGCTCAATTATTAAAGAGCATTGGTTGCTCTTGCAGAAGGGCCAGGTTCAATTCCCAGCACCCATGTAGAGGATCACAACTGTCTGTAACTCCAGTTCCAGAGACACCAACACTTTCTTCCGGTCTCAACTAATACAAGGCACATACATGGTACACATTAATACATGCAAGCAAATCATGATACACATAAAATGAAGATAAATAAAATAAAAAGAAATGCAAATACTGTGGAGTGGGAAATCATGCAATGCTGTGACAATCCTTATGATCTTGCATCCTTTTGCAGAGTAAGAAAGAAGCTCGCCATCTAGCCTGTATACTAAAGTTCCTCATCAGCAAACAATCATTCATGGGTGTCTTCTCTTTGGCCTCTTCTGAAAATCACTGTCATTCTATAACCTCCCATAGCCTTCATTTTGTACTATTTTAAATATAAAATTTGTGCTCTCAAATCTTTTCCTGCATGGCCACCTCATACAAGTGTTACCTTTATTTTGTCTTTTATCTCCAAAGTTGTATGGCGGTTAAAATAAACATGACCCCCCCCCCATTGGCTCATATATTTAAATACTTGCTTCCCAGTTAGTGGAAATGTTTGGAAAGGATTAGGTATGATTCTTGTTGGAGGAAGTGTGTCACTGGGAGTGGCCTCTGAGGTTTCAAAAGCCCACACAATCCCAGGTATCTCTCTGTCTCATGTTTGTGGTACAAATGTTAAGCTCTCAGCTGCTTCTCTAGTGCCTGCCGCCTGTTGCCATACTCCATGCCATAGTGGTCATGGACTCTAACCTGTAGAACCAAGACCCCCAAATTAAATGCTCTCTATTTAAAAGCTAGTAACCAGTGACCTGAAGATTTACAGACTGTTGAGAAAACTATTTTGATTATTCCAGTGTTTAGTCACAAGTATCTAGAATTAAAATTTTAGCAGTAACATAGGAGACAACACTCTGTCCTGCCAACTATGACACTTCCTTCAGTTCAACACTTTTCTGTTCACCAACAACTCCATAAACAACCATTTGTTAGGTACCTTTCTGTTTTCAATACCTGCAGTCAATTCTAGCCTATGTTAAGTTGTAATGGATAATAAGCCTTTTGAACTCTACTCATGTCACTGATGTTTCAATTATTTTAAAACTTTAAATGTGTTCTCATTCTCTACCCCACAGCCTAACCGAAAGCCTGACATTAAGTGTCTTCTAAAATTTTTTATTCTAAACATGTAATCAGTTGAAGTGACCTTATAACTCAACACAATTCTTCTAAGCTGATCCTTTCAATAATAAAGAAACTAAGACACAAAAAGTCAAATGAATATGTCTCATGATATGACAGATACAGAATTCCCAGTAAACAGTTCATTAATTTACAAATTTACTCATTCATCTAAGTATTTCATCAATAACTATTGAGGCAAAAAGCAATATAAGAAATATATTGGGACCTGGGGATAAAGCTCAGTTGGTAGGGTGCTTGCCTGGCATGTGTAATTCTCTGTGTTCAACCCCAGTGTTACAAAACAAATAAACCATCAAAGAAGTACATTAGAGAACAATCCTACAAAAGTCATCAATTATAATAGAAGAGACCTTTAAGTTCATCTACTGCAATCTATTCTTAGTCATTTAAAGGAGATAAAAAGATATTTTTTAAGACTGAAAGACAGGAAATGGTAAGAAAGTCTATTGTAAAAGCACATGTGAGCTTGGGACTCATCTCCTAATACTTATATATGCTCTACCTATCTAAACATTTACTGTCTTTCCATAACTTCAGCAAGTGCTACCCTTTTGTACTTAATAAAGTGGAAACACTGTCTGTTCAACATTCCAATTTTACCTATTGAACAACTTACAGTTGTTCTACTTCCAAAATTCCATTTTATGTCATGATTATCAGAGGGGTCCTTTTTTTTTGCCCAAAACATTCACTGTAAATAATAATAATAATAATAATAATTCATGTAATAAACAGTAAGAATAAATGATTCCCAAAAGGTGGGTCAATTTGTTTTCAATCAATTAAAAAATTGTTTACAGAAAACTCTGCAAAGATGTAATTAAGTGATACTGGTAAATTACACATTTGTTTATGGAAATGCACATTTGGTTTTAACAATGATGAGATGAAAAAAAGATAAACTGTCACTTTCAGCTAAATAATCTCTATGACCCAGAAGACCGATGTTACCTGTAGGTGTAGTTCTTTATCCAGCTGACTGATCCCTTGGGCAAGTTTTGCTAGTTGCTCAGCAATTATAGCTTGATGAATAGATTGGGAAGTGTAAGTTTTTACATCAAAGTCTTCATTTAAGAATTCACTATAACAGTCTAGGAAAAAAGTAAAGGAAAACATCAATTCTGAATTATGCCAGTTATCAAGCAATAGATCAATTGTATTCATAATTAGCATGTTTTGAGACCTTCTGTTCACTAGGAACTGTTGTATATGCTTCCTAGACCAGTAAGGATGAATTGGAGCAGGCTGGCACAGAACAGAAGTGCTAATACTCCTAAGAGTACAATATGCTCCCAGTGCTGATCTAAGTCCTAAATACAGACACCTTCAATCCCCACACAGTAGTGATGTGTGGGAAACTATTTCCCACTTCACAGGTACAGATCAGGCATGCAACTTTCCCAATGCTCCTATCTAAGATTCCAATTCAGTAAGTATAACTGCTGAAGCCAGGGTGTGAACCACTCTGCTATATTTGCTTTGGTTTGCTTTGGGGTTTCTTTTTGGTTTTTCAAGAGAGGGTTTCTTTGTGTAGCCCTGACTGTCCAGGAATTCACTCTGTAGAGCAGGATGAACCCAAACTCACAGATCTGCCTGCCTCTGCCTCCTGCCCACATCCAATCAGGGGCAAGCATACATGCTGACTTATGTACGAAGGAAAGCACTAAATAAAAGATTAAAATCACAACCATCAACTCTGACCTTTATTCCAAGAAAATGAGATTATTGATACGAACAATGTTTAAGGAAAACTAACTGCAGATATCTCTAGATCAGTGCATAAATACTGTTATAAATTTTATAACATGAATATAAATTTTGAATCTAATTTTATCTAAATTTTGAATAGAAATAGACAAACACTAACTCATAGGTAGTATTGAAATTTAAGATTTAAAGGTAAAATAAATAAATATAAAAGTTGTGCCCAAATATACTGGGAAAAAAAATCATGATTTATGATTTTTAATATATATATATATATATATATATAAAACGAAATCCAAAAACCCTTGAATCAAAAGATAATGGAGAAAATGAAATGTGAAAAACAAGATATACAGCATAGCTTAAACTAGGAACTCTACACTCTAAACCATGTATTTACCTTGTCTGTGTTGAATATACTACATGTTCTACCAAGGGAAGCTGATTGTTTTGTTTACTACCACCTTTCTAGGGCCTGTGAATGGCCAGACAATGGCAGGCATTCAATACTGACTGAATGAATTAATCTGGCATTTGAAAGTATCATGGTGCTAAGAACAAAATGGTCTTAAACTACTCTCACATTCACACTGCTATTAGACTAAAGTAGAATATCACTACTTTGCCTTTAATTCTGAAAATTAAATTTTCGTTGAGTTTGCCAAGTGTTTCTCTGAATTAAGCATCCACCCAGAAAATGTAACAGTCATTCCACACAAAAGATTAACACCAACAAATGTCAAAATGGCATACTTTGACATAATAAGTTTAGTAAAATTAGATGACAGAAAGTGCGTGTTAGGCAGAAAATGTAAAGGAAAGACAAATGAAGTTACAAAGGAAGACGGGAGGGCAGATTGATAAAAGGCCTGTAAGACCTGCAAATAGTCAACTTGTATGCTACTTAGAGTGCTAAAGGCAAACCAAAGCTCTGTCAGTTTTATGTCCCACAACAATGATTCTGGCAGAAACACAGATAATAACTAAAACATAATTTGTTACACTGCAGTGCTTGAGTTAGGATCTAGTAGCTTTTAGCAGCCAATGACATTTTCAGGGATTCTTTGGGTCAGCTGGTATTATATGTAGATGCTAAACCAGCCAGGGTAGGGGTAGTTTACACAACGGAATACACAAATACTAACAAAACTAGGTCTTTTCTTATTTTTCAAGAAAGCTAGTTTACCAACACATCTTCCCATGAGAAGAATCATAGAAATCAGAAAAGTACAGTATTGTGTTAACAGCCCAAGTGGCATAATGAAGACCCAAATAAGACAGTGTCACTTAGGAATGTCAAGCAGAGCTGGAGAGTTGGCTCAGCAGTTAAGAGCATGGCTGCTCTTCCAAAGGACCTGGGTTCAATTTCCAGCACCCACGTGGCAGCTCACAACTGTCTGTAACTTCAGTTCCAGGGGATCTGGCACTCTCACATCAATGCACATAAAGTAAAATAAATAAAATTAAAAAAGACTGTCAAGCAAGTGACATATTTGGCAAATTTTTGCACATGATAATGTTTAGGACTTGATAAGCTGAAGTGATTAGTAGAATAAACCAAAGAATATCCCAAGTTTCTATAATTAATGATATATCTTTATCTCATATAAGGAATTCGGTTCTGGATTAAGCTAGATGCCCTTGGTATTAAATATACAAAGATAAGAAACAAACATCTGCCTCCAAGGGCCTTACAACCTACAAATGTATCAGCATTCACTTAATAAACTACAAATAGTAAGTAGTAACAGTGACAATCAGGGGGAAAAAAGGTGAAGGATAGGAAAAAATTTACTTTAATCTTTTCATAGAACATATACTTGTAGAGAAAAGAGTTTAATTTACCTTACAGGTTATAGTCTATCATCAAGAAAAGCCAAGGTAGTGTGAAAGCTAAAGTTATGTTTTAAGTTTTAATTACTGTGCCTAAGAGATCCATTAAAAAAAAAAAAAAACCTCTAACCTGTAAGCCCCTTGCCCAAGGACAGATACTTCCTGAGATGCTGAAAACTATTGCTCATATAAGATAACAAACCACATGTTTTATCTCCCCTAAGCTCCTAAACAAGTCTGTTTGACACAATTGCACCAGATGTGCTTGATGACAGGAAGGCAGAAAATATGTCAGCATGTATGCTTGCCCCTGATTGGATGTGGGTAGGAGGTTTGTAGGCAGGAAGTGCATCAGGATATATGTTTGCCCCTGATTGGACCTGGTGGAAAATGTGTAGCCTTAAGGGTTTGCCTTCATAATCCTCTGAAAAATGTGACTCATTGCCATTTTCTGGAAACTCTGGGATGGACCTGGTCAGAGTCCATCATTCTAGCCACTATTTAATTAAAACTTGCTTTAATTGGACAATTGTGGATTTGGTCTTTTCTCTTCATGATTCTCAAGTTTAACAGTAGAAATTCAAAAAAAAGAACCTCAGGGCAGGAACTGAAGCAGAAATCATGGAGGAAAACTGGTCAATGGCTTGATCCCCTTGGCTTTATCAGCTCCCTTTCTTATTTAATGCTTATCACCCAGAGTGGGCTGGACCCTCCAGCATCAACTAGCAATTAAGAAAATGTCCCACGACCCAAAGGTCCACCCACCACATGGCCCACCCACCATAGGAGCCTCTACCATGTGTAAATATGTGGTGGAGAAATGGGACCAGTCTGAGCACTCTGAAGAGAGGCGAGAGAAGGTGGTAAGGAACAGCCTGATGTGAACAGACTGTGCTACCACTCGAGTCCATGAAGTTCCAGCCTGTGCTGTTTCCAAGGGCTATGTCTGGGTCCATGGCCCATGTTACCACCAAAGGCCATGCAGATGTCCCTGGTCTGAGCTGCTGCCTGGAAACAAGTTGATGTCCAAGGGCTGGGCCAAGATGTCCCCACACCTCACCTGGACAGGACAGTAGAGATGGCCCAGGTGGGATAGGTGTGGGTGAGCTGGCCCAGCCCCTTGCTGGCTATGCCACTGGGTGAGCTAGTCTGGCAGTAATAGAGAGCTCACCCTGATGGTGTGGGTGCAGAGCTGACAGGCAAACCAACTCAGCTACCATGGAGGCCCAGATCCAGGGTTTTGATTGGCCCACCCCAACATCTATGAACTGCTTGTCAAGGGCCCAGTCCTGCAGATCCAAAGCTGTAGGATCTCCATGACACAGGGCAAAAACAGGATATCCAAGAGGAGTCCCAGTGAGGATCCAGAAGAGATAGTGTAGAAGCCAGAGACCTCAAAAGAGACCAATTACAATGAACATATGCAAGTAAAGATGTTCAGACAAAAGGGTATGAGATTTTGGGTGTATGATGTGAAATTCACAAAGAATCGAGGAGGGGGGAGGGAGGCAGGGAGGACCCCAAAGGTAGATAGTGATGGGGTGATGTTAAGCATTCTAAATGTTAATTGGTCCTGTTTGCTGTCTGTTACTTAATTTACTTAATTGATTGGGTAAATAAATGCTGAGGCCTGGAGATTGGGCAAAGACAGAGGTAGGCAGGACTAAGGCGGGGCTTTTTGATAGAGAGCATCTGGGAAAGAAGGCTGGAAAAGAAGCCAGGAGTTAACAAGGAAGACACGTCATGGGGTAGATTAAAGAAGATCCTTCCATGTGGCCTGGAATATCGGCTTAGTGTGGAGAATAATAGTCCAAAGGGACATATGTATATATGGGGTCATATTTGGGTAATAGAGTTATGAGCTAGCTTAGATGGGCTAGGATTGTACAATCAAGGCCTAGGCTTGTTAAAATCCACCCAGTGCCTGTGTGTATTCATTTATAATGGCGGGTTAAAGATTAACACTGCCAACCAATTAAAGATAATATAAATACTGAGTAAATAGTTTAATTAGATTTTTTTTCTACAAGATAGGCCAATCAGATGGAAGCAATTCCTGGATTAAGGTTCTCATTTCCAGCTTACTCTAGTTTGCGTCAAAATAGACTAAAACTAAAACAGATGATTTAGAAACAAGTTTTATAATAACAAAACAAAATAAAACCAGAAATGGACAATATAAGGTTTAGAATCCAGAAGACATCAAAACCTGGGGTGTTGTGTAGAGAAAATACTGAAGAGTGCTTAGAGAAAAAAGGAACCAGAGAAAGAATGACTAAATCCAAAGAAATAACAATTTAAAGGAAATGGTAACAATGACCTCCAAAAGATGAAACAATAAAAGATGAGTACAGCTACATTATTGCATGATTGGTATTCCAGAATAAATCACATAATTTTTCTCTTTTATGATATTCTTCTTAGCAGAGACAAATCAGAAACTTCTCAAAAATTTTACAACAGAGCTCCAGTGGCACAATCAGTTGGCCGGTCCGTATACAACTATGCATCTGCTCACTGAGCCTGTCAATCCTATCCTCAGGCAAACCCTCAACACAGTGAATCAGTTACTGAACAAAACACTTACTTTTTCAGGGAAATTTGGAGAAACTGGAAAAGGGCACCTACAGATTTAAGAATTAATAAATAAATAAATGGATGGATGGATGGATGGATGGATGGATGGATGGGGCCGGCCAGTGGTGACAAAGGGCAAACGGCTTTAATCCCAGCACTTAAGAGTCAGAGGCAGGTGGATCTCTGAGTTTGAGGTCACCCTGGTCTACACAGTAAGTTCCAGGACAGGCAGGACTGCACAGAAAAACCCTGTCTTGAAACAAACAAACAAACAAACAAACAAACAAACAAAGTGTGGAACCCTTATACCATATCATGAGAGTTACTTCAAGAAAGGAGCCAAGCCCTTTACAAATTTAAATGGGATAAGAACCAAAAGAATCCATTTGATTTACCTCCAGGAACCACCGAGGACCTTAGCAAATTGATTTTCATGTTATAGAATGGGAGGGTTTGGGTTCTAGATCGGAATAAACACCAGAGCACAAAAGGAAGGGCTGTCCCTAAGAGAAAGCAGAGACTTTATTTTGTTGTATTTGAAATCATAGAAGGAAAAAAGGAAACAAGCATGATTTTTAAGCTCTGTTTAAGATCAAGGACTGGACAGCTATTTAAAAAAATACAGCTCACATCTGACAAATTAAAGGAGTCTGGAGGAAGAGGTTTTTAAAGGGTAAAAGAAGATTTAAATAATCACGTGAAGGATGACAGAATTTTTGTAAGTACGAAAATATAGAATGCATACTGACTATTTACTGCCTAAAAACTAATTACAATTCCTGAAATGCATACTACTGAAACATATACTCATTGTTTAGAATGGGTTATCAAGGGCTATCAACTGGAGCATTCAAAACTAAGTACAGCTGGAGAAGCATTGTTTACACTCCCTATAAAAACTCTAACCCTTTGCTGTGTACACAGCCATAATGTACACTTCCAACACTATTACAGGGGCTGCCTTTACAGTTCTATATGGTGAGGTATTTCAGAGTGGAAACTATATATTTTAGGATTTTGGAACTTGGTTAAATTTGAATTTCAATTAAGACACAATGATAAAGTGCATCAGGCAGAAACTCTAAGGATCCACCAAGACCTAGTTCAGAAAACATCACTAGTTTTGACAAAATATGTGTCACAAAAAGACAAGTGATTAAGGCAATATAAAATATTCAACAGTCAGGGGAAAGACAGTAATTTAAATTTTAGTTTGATCCTCTATAAACCACTCTTAGAGGGGTGTTCAATTAAAAGAAAAATCTGAACCTACTGTATGCAAAATACTATTTTTAAATCTGTGATCCCAGAACTAGGGAGCCAGAGATAGGATTTCTGTGAGTTAGAGGCCAGACTGATCGACATAGTGAGTTCCAAAACTGCCAGGACTAAATAAAGAGACCTCAAAACGGACGGGGTCAACACTTCAGAAGCAATGAAGGTGGTTAATGCAAATACTTTTAATAGATGACGTGATGCTCACTAGGGAAAAAAAGGGGAGGTGATAAAGGCCTAATAATACCTTTTGCAATCTGAATTTCGTTCTGCCTCTCAGATTGAGCATTAATACAACTGAACTTGATTTCCAAGCGTACTACAATAGTGATAGAAAGTTATATCGTGAACTTACTTGGGACAATTTCTCTCCAAACTACGAGCAAACCTGACTTCAGTATCTGACTCGTAAGGATGATACACTGTAAGTGGCACCTGCATTGCCCAAGAACTGAACGCAGGTGTTTTCAACTCTACTTTTCCTGTGCCCCATCCTTTTCCTTAAGCGGCGGTTCGTCAACGAGGTGGGTTCACTCTTCTGGGAGAGGACACTACACTCTGGTCAGACCCGACCACGGCGTGCAAGGTCCCGGAACTACAGAGCCGCCCTGGCGCCTCAGGGCCGAGTTCAAATCCGAGCAATTAGAAACCAGGTGTCCCGAAGACACACACGGAAAGAGAGGAACACATCCCGGGAAAAACGCGTGGACCAGCACAATCCCACACGCTTGGGGGCCGGGCGGAGGGGAGTGGCCACGTCCACACCGGAAAACTTTGTGCAAAGAGACGGGTGGAGTCCTCGGGCTTCGCGCAAGGCAAAGCGACCCAAGCCCGACCACCGTTCGACGCCTTACCGTCCTGCAGGAGCTCCCGCACGGTCGCTGCCACTCCTGCAGAACCCGGAGCTCCAGGGCCTGCCACAGAAACGGGGTTGTCTCCACCTTCCATGTTGGCAAGTGCAGGTTTGATGACGCCTTGAGATCGCCCCGCCCTCCGAATGACGTAGAATCCAGGCGCCGCCTCGCCTCGCCGGTCCAGGCCGAATTTTCGGGTACCTGTGTGCTGCAGTCGCCGCATACAAGGAAGGGAAGGTCGCCGCCCAGACCTTCTCCCATTCCGCACGGGCCGTAGCCACCGCACAGATCTCCAACGCAAGTATTGGGTCTGACAACGCCGGCCTCCGGCGTGGGAAAGAAGGCTCCTGAGCGCTTCACGGTCCTCCTCGCCCAGCACGTGGGAGCTAAGGGCTGCTCAGCCTTACCTGTTCCACGCTTTGAGTGGCAAGCCCTTAGTAGCAGGCCAGATATGCTAGGGAAGAATAGTTACTAAGCGCAGCGCTAAGTACCTTAGAAATTCAAACGTTTAAATATTCGTAACTATTAGGTGAGCGGGTCTTTTACTACATACACTGCGTTTTGCACTCCCTTAACTTCTCCTCAAGATTTCCCCTAATGTATTTGACCTCAGTCATGATGCAGATAAGATTGATCGGTTGCTAGAGGCAGCGAATCTAGATTCACATTAGATTTCAGTATTCATATTATACAAAACTAGTTTATAATAATCATCAACGATGGATAGCATTGCCGGAATTACAAGATAATTTTCTTTACTTGGCTTTCTTATTTTTTACACTGAAGGATTTTAGTCTGCATATTAACTTGCAGTAAAGATTTGAACCCCCACTGTACATACCTGCACGAATTTACAAACAATTCATCTATATCCTAAAAGATTATGTTGAAGCATATTTGACCAAAATATTATGCCTGGTGCTACCCAGTTTAAGCAGAATTATTCTGGTTCCTTCAAGCATAGCTGCATGCTTTGGAGCACTTTAAAACAAAATATTGATACCTTCATCCCATAAACCCAGAGAGCCATTTTGGTCTTGTGTGACTAAAGCACCTTGATTCTGAAAAGCTTCTGGATCATCCTAATTTACTGTCAAGATTGAAAGCTATCAGCTTATTCAGCAAATACATATTGAAGGTTTTTTTTGCCATTGGGTCTGACCTCAAGAATGAGTAAGAACGAAATGATGCTTTAGAAAGTCATAATGACATCATTGCCACTCACCAACTCATAGTGTGTACCATCTCTGTAATGTTTGTGTTTTACTATAACTCCAAATTTGTTCCTCTCGGTTCTACAGACCATCTCTGACTCAGCTTCTTCACACTCCTCTTTTCCTCTGTTACTTGAATGTTGGTGCTTCCAAAGAGTTCTTGCAAGCTATGGCATCCTTATGTATAATGGCCTTGTGATCATTTAGCCTTTTATAGAGTTAGCTTTTATCTGGCTATAGATTACAGAGGCCAAAATTGGAATATAAAAACAACAAAGACTACGAAATCAATAGTTTTAAGTACAACATGGAAAATATTAAACAATTTTATCACTTGTACTTGGTGCATAAAAGTTATTTATGGTGCACTTCCTTGGTGATAACAAATTCTGAACTGGTAATATGTTTAAAATTTTTTAAATAATAAAGTTTTGTCTGCCTTCTGAGTCACAAAAAACTAGAATAAAATTATCAAGATTTCATTTTTTTATTGTGTGTGTGTGTGTGTGTGTGTGTGTGTGTGTGTGTGTGTAGACAGATATGTATATATGTGAATGAAAATCCAGATATGTGCAGAGGCCAGAGCTGTAGGATCCTCCTGAAGCTGAACATACAAGAGGCTGTAATCCTCCCAACCTGGATGCTTAGAACTGAGCTCACATCCTCTGCAAGAACAGTACATATTCCTAATCACTGAACCATCTCTCCAGCCCCAAAATACCAGGATTTATTTTGAAATACAAATATTCTATTAATACCACCTAACTTTCCTGAATGAAGTATTTCAGATTGTTTCATCATACACAGTATTATATGGGAAGTAATTCAAGTCAGCCTTGGTTTATCATGAAAGTAAAATGCATGAAATGAAAATGTAATGTGAGGTTGAAATGAAGGCACATCAGTGTAATCCTAGCATCCCAGAGGCTGAGGCAAGAGAACCATCATTTCTAAGCCAGCCTGGGCTATATACCAAGATCCTTTCTCAAAAAATATGCAAAAAAGTAACAAGCAAAATCATAACATGATATACACTGGAAGGAAACCTACTGGTTTCCTGTATCTTCTCTAAATTACAATTTTCCACATTTATTGATCCTATAAAGGCAAAATTTGACAAGATCATTTTGTTGCTAAAGGGGAAATAAACTATAATTTCAGAGTACATAAGCCTCACAAAAAGGATTGCCAGTTGAAATTGCTGGAATAGTTTGTGGCTTTTTTCTAATACTGAGAATTAAACCCAGGGTCTGCCACATGCAAAGCAAACACCCTCCCACACAACAGAGCTATTTGGCATGCCCAGTGATGGGATTTTAAGTAGTGAAATATATAATTCTCTTTGCAAAATATCTTTTGCAGATTTGAAACCAACTTGTATACATGAGAAGTGACTCCATACCAACCACAATATGTCAAAAAAGAAAAAAAGACCCAATAGAAATGTTTCATTCTGGACATCTGGTAAAAGTATGTGCCCCAATGGTTCGATATTCAAAGTAAGTATTGTTAAATGATTAATGAATGAGTATTTTGTTTTCATTATATGTACTAGGTTTTTGGGATTTCCCCCCCCAAGTATTTTAATAGTCACAACTCCAAAGGCTATTCAAACTCTTAGCTTTGGAATCATGATTTAGAATTGAATCCTGGTGCTAACACTCAACTGGTAAGTCTGTGAGCTTAAGTAGGTAATTTCTCCCAAGTTTTTTCCCCCAGAGTCTTATGTAGCTTAGGCTACCTAAAACTTGCCATGTGGCTGAAGGCCTGATCCTTCTGCCTCCATATCCCAAATTCTGGGATTATAGGTATATGCCACCATGACTAGCTTAAATAGTGTTGGGATCAAAAAACCAAAGCCTCATGAATCTTAAGACAAGCACTGTATCACCTGAGCTATATCCCTGGCCCAATATCTATAAAAGTGGTAATATATTAGGGTGCAGTAGATATTAAGTGAATATAAATGTACACGTGCAGGTTTTTATGACAGTATGCATCTTCGGCTACAAATTGAGACCTTATCTCCAAAAAGAAGACAAAACCAATAAACAAACATAATATCTCCCTCATAGTCATTTTGAACTGTGCAGAGTTATGTATCCAGTATTGAGTGCCTGATCTTTAAAACTAAAGCTCTAGACCCATTAAGCAATAATACTTCATTCCTCACACCCCCAACACCTAATAATCATTATTTCGCTTCCTTTCTCTATGAATTTGACTATTCTAGATGGCTCATGTAAATTGTCTTTCTGAGAATAGTTTATGTCACTTAGAATTTTGAGAGTATATATTTCAACATTCATCCATATAGTACAATATGCCAGCCTTTCCTTCCTTGTTTAAGAGTGAATAGGTAGTCCTTCAGGTGTACATACTACATTTGTTCCTCTTTTCATTGGTTGCTAAACATTTGGATTGCTAAACCTTTTGGCTGTTTCAGATAATGCTACTATGAATATCAATGTTTAAATATCTCAAACCATTTCAGTTCTTTTGGGCTATCTAGTGAAATGGATCACATGTTAATTCTGTGTTGCCTTTTCAGAGGAAACATACTGTTTTCCATTACTGTTTGCCTACTCCCCAGCAGTATACAAGAGTTCCAGTTCCTCCCACCTTTGACAATACTTGTCATTTTATTCTACTTTTTAATCATTATACCCCTTCTATTGGGTATAAAGTAGAACCTGTTGGTTGTGGTTGGATTTGCATTCTCTAGTGACTAGTGATGCTGAACATCTTTTTGCTTCTTGACTGTCTCTTTATTTTTATTATAGAAATGTTTATTCGAATGCTTAACTCACTCTGAATTGGTTTTAAGGTTTTTCATTTGATTGATTGCTAAGTACTATTGAGGGGTCTTTACATATCCCATATTCTACTTTACATATTCCAGACACTACTCCTATGTGGTTTGCAAATGTTCCCTCCCAGTATATAGCTTGTGTTTTCATCTTCTTAATGATATTGAAGCATATTATTTATAATTGTGTAACTTGTGTTTTAGATGTAAAGTATAAAACATTTCTTGGTTTGTGTGTGTGTGTCTGTCTGAAGGAGGGAGGGTGTTGGGCATGTGTGCTGCTTATTTCATTCTATCATTTGGAGGTCAGAGATGAACTTTTATGTCAGTTCTAGGGATTTCATTTGAACCATCCCACTAGCCCCTAGTATTTTTTTTTTAATTTATAGATGTGAGTCCATTAAGAGTTGTGAAAAATATCATTGATTTTTTTTATATTGAGCTTATGTTTTATAAACTTGTTGAGCTCACTTACCATTTATGGAGTTTTATAAATTTCTTGGGATTGTGTACATAAACAATCATGTCATCTATAAAAATGGACAATTTTATTTCTTCTTTTTCATCCTAGGACTTTGACTACTTTTTCATGCTTTATTGCACTGATTAGAAGCGCCCACTATGTTGACAAGGGGTGGGAGTAGGCATCCAAGACATTGCTCCTGTCTTGGAGAAGATGTTCATATGATTTTTTGGTTTTTCAAGACACAGTTTCTCTGTGTAGCCCTGGCTATCCTGTAACTTACTCTGTAGACCAGGCTGTTCTCAAACTCAGAGATTCACCTGCCTCTGCCTTCAGGATGCTGGTATTAAAGGAGTGAGCCGCCACCACCCGACTCTCATATGATTTCTCATGAATGGTCCTCATCAAATGAAGGAGGCTCTCTACAGTTCTGTTTCCTGAGACTTTTTTTTTTTAAACTATTGTATAAGGATATTTTGTCTCATGCCATTTCTACATTCATTAGCATGTTCTTCAGTATATAATAGTTTGTACTGAATGATTTTGCATATTAGAACATCTAATATAACCGGCTAGCCTGACACTGCTCCATCAGAGAGAAAAGAAAGGCATCACCTCATCACTGTCTGCATTACATTTTGATTCTCAGCTTGGCTTCTGTTTACATCTAGGAGATAACGAGTTCCTTGTTAGCGTGGACAGAAGTGAGAGTTCTAGTTCACTTTTTTATGGCTAGCCTCATAAGCTACAGGGTAGTACTGAAGTCCTGGCTTTCCACTAGGCCTCCTTTTACAACACATCAAGCAAGAAAGGACAAGGTGCCTTGTTATGACATATAACCATACACGTGGAAGTGGACTCTCTACGTGTGGTCTCCACTTAACAGCAGTGGAGAAGGTAGTCTCAGTAGCTGTTAGTAATTAAGGCTCCACATACCTCCCAGGCCTAAATGAACACTGTCACCAGGAGATGTTAGGGTTCCTTAAAAGAGTGACAATGACTCCCCACCCAACATTTCCTAACACAGGTGAGTCCATATATTTTTGTATAGTGTTGATTATTAGTTTTAAGTTTTCAGTCTTTTGAAACTTCTCTTTTTCTGATCCTTTATAAGGGATAAGATTTATATGGGCCCTTTTTGTCTTCACTCATTGCTTATTCCAGGTGGCCTACTACTTCAACTCCAAGTCAAAAATTCATGGAACTTGCCATGCTTTAGTCTCTTGGGATACAAAGCCACTAGCCTGGCTCCCCTTCCTGTCTTTTGGAATTTTCTTGTGATTTTTTTTTTTTTTTATAAATGGAATTGAGGTTTTAACCTTGTGTGGTGGCCTTTAATTCTGGGGCTCAGTAGGCAGAGCCAAGCAGATCTCTGTGAGTTCCAGGCCAGAGTGAGCTACATTGTGAGACCCTGTCTCAAAAACATAAGTACCAAGGGCTTTACTCATACGTGGCAGGAAGACTAGGTGAAAGTACATCTGTTTCTTTCAAGCAAAAGTTCCTTTAATAAATAATAGTTAACTAAATTGAACTTGCAAATACACATGCTTCAAGTATTTTCTAAATTCATGATTAACAGGTTGGCTTTTAGAACATTAGTAAGAAAATACTCCTGTGATCTGTGTTACACACCAATGATAGTTGCTGCTGATTTTGTCAGATCTGTAAAAGCCAGAGACAGTGAATTTACCACAAACCAAGGTATGTAAAACCTGTAGTTTGCTGACTTTGTAAAAAAAAAGAATTATAAACTCAGCTATTTTATTTACTTAGATGAAACATAATTCAGAGATCACATTTTATAATTCTTTAGCTTTTAAGTGTCTTTAGTATTTTAAAAATCACAATATAGAATGTCTTTTACCCTGTCAGTAATCTGTCAAAATGTAAAGTCAGCCATTCTTAAGGCCACCAACCGATCTGTCCTCATTTATTAGAATAAGTCCTTATCTAGTTGCCTATAGTCTTTTCTCATTCAGACTATCCTCTTATAGCCCAAAATGACTTGTCTAAGATGCAAATTTGATTGTGTCCCTTCCCTGCTCACAGTCCTTCTTAGAATTCCCATTGTCTAAAATAATGACTTCAATATGATTCCCAGACATAGGAGGCTTCATCATTGGAAACTTGTTGGAAATGAATGTTTCCAGACTCCACTCTAGGCCACTGCATTAGAAACTCTTTATGTTTTGAGAAGCCATCCAAGTGCTCTGATCATCAGTCTAGAGGCTGGAGTTCCAGCACCTGAGGCAAATCAGCAAAGTCCTTCATGATCCAGCCATTGTATATATCTGCACCCTCTCTTCCCATAATGTTTTTGAGTTTGAACATGCCTCCTTCTTAACTTACCTACCTAGATTATCATTCCCAGTCATGCCGGCTGTTCCCAACATAAACACACACACACACACACACACACACACACATCACCCCTGGCAAACTACAGTTTATGGTTCCTAATCAGGCATTCAGAACTTGTAACCAAGGAACCTTTCTTGATTACTGTACACTCATGTCTTCACTCAAAAGCATAGGCTCTTTTATTTTCCTTAAACCTACTGTATTGTTTTCTTGTTACATGTCCATCTCTTCCACTAAATTATAAATGTATAGAAAGCCTGAGCTATAGAAGTACTTTGTATGCTCAGCTGCTAACGGTGTTGAAAATATATTAGATCAGTAAGTGATTATTAAAGTAGAATTCTGTAACTAAGGTACTAACTGGGAAATGCACCCTACATGCCAACGAAGAAAAAGAAGAATGCCCTTTCTCATCAATTCCCAAACCAATGAATTGCTGTAGAAATTTGTAATCAGTGCAAAAAGAGGTAATGTCCAGAAATGTGCCTTTTATAAACATCTAGTGAATTCCATAGGAAATCTTCTTTAAAAACCTTTGGAATGTTAAAATGCATCTTTCCAAAATTTAACACTATCCAAAGATGAGAAAACTATGTTCTTTAAAACCAAGGAAAGCCTATACATTTGGATATCCTAAATTTTAAACTTCTCTGTGTAAATATAGAAATGTACTTTAAGATAAATAGAAGTTAAATATATATATATATATATATATATACACACACACACACACGTCATAGACAATAAGGCTAATTTCTTTTAAAAAACAAAACCATTTTATATATATATATATATATATATATATATATCTTTTTTTTTAACAGGTGATATATATGTAAAAGACAGCAGGGTGTGGTAGAAAAATACCTTTAATCTCAGCACTTGGGATGCAAGGCCATGTAGTTCTCTGGACTTTGAAGCCAACCTGGTCCATGTAGTGAATTCCAGTCTAACCAGGACCACAAAGTGAGACCCTGTCTCAAATAAATAAATAAATGAAGGAAACAAATGATGGAATTAAAAACAGAAAAATACAAATAAAAATACACAAAGATTGAATTAATGGAAACAAAGACCCTTTGTGCTAATATGCATATGCATCTGTAAACTCTTAGAAGATAGTTTAGTAGTATCTATGATAAATACCAGGCAGTGTTAAATGTTTATTGAACAGTTACCCTTCTAGGTAATTATCTAGAAACAGACTTAAAAAAGCATGAATGCAGTTTAGACAACAGTATATAGACCATCCATATAGGAGAATATGCCACTAAATAGAAGAAAATACATCTGAAGGCATTTTCCAGATACATGAAGACCAAAAGGCATAGCAGTATGTGTAGAATGTTCACACTCACTTCCATGTAACAGATACATATATACAGGCATTCTAGAATACAATACTAATCCCACCTTTAGGAAAGGGGGGCCTGTTAGGAATGTTGGAATACTTTTCATTTTGTAAATTTTGTCCTGTTTGATTTGATTTTGGTTGTGTGCGTGTTTCTTTTCTGTGAATTTTAATGTTGGACTATCTTTTTTTTTAAACAGGTGATTGCCCATTGATTGTTCAGTTTGCTGCTAATGATGCAAGACTTTTATCTGACGCTGCTCTTATAGTCTACCCCTATGCAAATGGGATAGATATTAACTGTGGTTGCCCTCAGAGGTAAAGGCTAAAGAAATTAGAAGAGTTTTCAAAGATTAAAAGAAAAAAAAAATGGGAACATGGTAAAATATCTTTCTAGTTTTCCAAAAGTTAAAAAGGACAAGCTGAGTTCCATCCCTGAAACTTACATGGTGGAAGGAGAGAACCAACTCCACAGACCTGTAGTCTGACCTCTCCATTCACCTATTCCTACACACACACACACACACACACACACACACACACACACACACACACA
>CAJQZJ010011617.1:1184272-1213937 GCA_907164525.1 Lophiomys imhausi
ACACACACACACACACACACACACACACACACACACACACACACACACACAAACACTAATAATAATTATTAATTAAATTCTAAAAGGAAGACTAGAGTTAAAGTACTACAGTTCTAAACAAGAAGGGGGAAAAAAGAGAAAATGTTATTTAGGAACATAACTTCAAAGGTCTTTTATGATGGCTGAAATAATTTATAGATTGGACTAGTTTTTTTCTTATTCATCACTTCCTATCATTTGTTGTGAGTTTTGTTTGTTTGTTTGTGGGGGCTCTGTGATAAACACTATAACTAAAAGCATCTTGGGCAGGAAAGAGTTTCTTTCACTTTACAATTCCTAAGTCACGCTCCAGCATTGAGGGAAGATGAGGAATGTGCCTGGAGGCAGGCACTGAAGGCCATGGACTAACCCTGCTTACTGGCTTGCTTAGTCTGCCTTTAACTAGTCCCTTTTCTATTGCTGTGACAAAACACTATGACCAAGGCAACTTATAAAAGAAAGAGTTTATTAGGGACTTACAGATTCAGAGGGTGAATCTGTGATCATCATGGCAGAAAGCATGGCAACAGACGGGTAGGCATAGCATTAAAGAAGTAGCTGAGAGCTTACATCTTGAGACACAACCATGAGGCAAAGAGAACTAAATGGGAATGGTATGTAGTGTTGAAACCTCAAAGTCTACCACCAATGACACACTTCCTACAACAAGGTCACACCTCTTAATATTTCCCAAATAGTTCCATCAACTAGGGAACCAAGCATTTGAGTATATGAACCAATGGGGGCCATAGGCATTCAAACCACCACATTCCACTACCTTCTTCCTTCTCCATCCTGTAGGCTTGTATCCATAACCCAATGCAAAATACATTTAGTCCAACTTCAAAAGTACCTATAGTCTTTCAGAGTCTCAACACTGTTTAAAAGTTAAAATTCTTAGACTCAAGGTAATTTCTTAATTGTAACCTGCTGTTAAATCACACAGCAAATTACATACTTTAAGCATACAGTGGCACAGAATATACATTACCATTTTAAAAGGGAAGAAAGGGAGCATAGTGAGGAAATACTGGATCAAAGCAGACTAAACCCCGGCAGGACAAACTTCAAATCTATGTTCAATATCAAGGGGTTTAGATGACTCCTCTTCCAGCTTTTCTGACTACAATGCTCTTCTCTCTTTTGGGCTGTTTTTACTCCATGAATGCAGCTCTCCCTGGCAGACATAGTATGGCTCTAGTGTCTTCAACCCAATCCAAACTTCATTTTTAAACTTCACACAATGGCCTCTCAGGGCCTCCATGGAAGGTCTTTCTGCTACTCACCTGGCCTCAGTGACTCTCCATAACTATGGAGGAAGGTTTGCACAATACCTTTTCTCATATTCTTCATGACAATGAAGTCAGAACCAAATGGCTGAAGCTGCCAAGTTCGGTGACCTTCTTTGGACAGAATCTGGCCCCCTTGAAGTACTTTGCATAATCTTTGAGCTGCAGTTGTGTTTTAAGAACAGAAATTTCCTTAGACCTTTTCCTTTCACAACTTGCAGGGTTAGCTTGGTGGGGTCTCCTACTGAGGGCAACACTTCCTTAACCTTTTCCTTATCTCTTCAGCATAAGCGTTGGCTCCAACATTAAATTCCCTGGTGCTCTTTTTCTCCTCAAAGTGTACATGTTGTATTTCTTTTTGGCCTGCTTGCACTTTTTTATTGTAGCTCTTCATAAGAGTTATCTAATCACTAAAGCAATAGTGTCTTTGAAAAACAGGCTGTATTGAAATCTCTGCCAGCCAGGCATGGTGGTGCACACCTTTAATCCCAGCACTCGGGAGGAAGAAGCAGGTAGATCTCTGTGAGTTCAAGACCAGCCTGGTCTACAAAGCACGTCTAGGAGAGCCAAAACTATTACACAGAGAAACCCTGTCTCTGAAAACCAAAAATGAAAAAAAAAAAGAACAGAAAAAGAAAAATCTCCTCTGCCAACAACTCTGCTCCAAGACTTCAATTTAGCCTCAGGCAGATTCTTAGGACAAAGTCAAAAAGCAGCCACATACTTTGCCAATATTACAAGAATGGTCTGTAGCCCAGTTCCTAATATTGTTCCCTTCTGAAACCTCTTGGCCTCTATAACCCACATTGCTCTCAGAACTACTTTCTTCCAAGCTCCTACTAGGATGGCCTATTAAGCTCCACTTACAGCATTCTGCCACATTTCTAATCTAAAGTCTTTCACATTCCTCCAAATAACAGCATGAGCAGGCCTTTCACTCTAATACCCCATTTTTAGTACTAACTTCTGTTTTATTTACTTTTCTATTTGTGTGACAAACACCATGACCAAGGCAACATATAAAAAAGTTTGTTGAGGGCTTAAAATTTCAGCAGTTGAATCCATGACCACCATGGCTGATACTGTTTAAACGTTAAACAGGGCAGGCTACCCCCATGCTGCTGAAATAGTAGCTGAGAGCTTACATCTGATCCAGTAGCACAAGGCAGAAACAGTGAACTGGAAGTGGTGTGGGCTTTTTAAACCTCAAACCCACCTCCAGTGACATGTCTCCTCCAAAAAGGCCACAACTCCTAATACTTCCCTAAAAGTTCCACCAACTAGGGAACCAAGCATTCAAATATATGAGCCTATGGGGATCATTCTCATTCAATCCACTCTACTCAATATGATTTCTTATACAACCCAGGACACCTACATCCCCAAGGTAGCACAGCATACAGTGGGCTGGGCCTTTGCTCATCAATCACTAAGAAAATGTACCACAGAGATGCCCATGGACCAATCTGATGGAGGCAATTTCTCAGTTGAGATTCCATGTTCCCAGATGACTAGTTTCTGTCAAGTTAATATAACTGACAACCACACCTTATGTGGCTCTGCCTTCAACCTTATTTGAAAGTAGTTCTTTGAGAATCTAATGTTCACAGCAATCTCAGAAATGAAATTTTACTGCCACGTCAGTCATGTCTCTAAAAGCTGATTTTAATTACCTTACTATAGTGACCTTTTCCTTTCTGTATTGCAGCTACTTGATTGGGTTTAAGTAACTGAGTTTGAATGTGATGTACTGAATAAACTACTATGCTGGCACTGTAGTAGGTTATCTGCCAGTAGCCAGAATATGCCCAAGTACATAATAAATCAAAATTTTTAGGTGCAGCATAAGCAAAATCAGATTAGACATTTGTATACTCATTAAGAGAATTAGATGCTGTTTAGTGCCACTGCAATGCTGAAAGCCAAAAATATCTAACTACTCTTGAAACTGATGAAAGCTCTTGTTATGCACAATAAACATCAAATTTGGAATTTTAAAAATTTGAGGTAATTGCAGTTAATATAAACACCTAAATCCATTATGGTTGAATGAATTCTAATTTAATACTCTCACTTGACTAGTGAAAAACCATTTCCCAGTACTTTTTGGTCTAGGCAAATGTTTTTTGTTGTTTGGTTTTTGGTTTTTTGTTGTTGATGTTGTTCTCATGAAACCATTTACAAATGTTGTTCTGTGAATTTTATTTAGCACCACATTCTACCCAACTAAGCTGACCAGCTAGCCGTGGCCTATGAGTTGTGTCTGCTTCATTCCAGATCATCAGCTAGAGGAAAGACTGATACAGTGCATTTAGAATTTTATCTTCCATCATTGGTTTACAATCTACCTGTTGTTCTTGCTTCATCAAGGTGGGCAATGGCAGACGGTTATGGGGCTTGCCTAATAAACAAGCCAGAGCTCATCCGTGATATGGTGAGACAAGTGAGAAACCAAGTGGAAAATCCTAGATTTTCAGTCTCAATTAAAATAAGGTAACACAATATTTCAGTCTACTGATAATATATTACTTGAGAAGTTTAAAAATATTTCTTTTGTCCAGTAATGTCTATCCTAAATAAATTAGAAGCTGGTATGTAGAAATATTGAAAGATGTTTGTCTAGCAAACAAACATAAATCCCATTCTTAAATTATAATCCTAATGAACAATGTCCTCTGTTTATTTCTTAACAAAAAGTAATATATTTCTAATTAAAAGAATTCACCAAACCCTCAACTTTCTACAGGTGCTATTTAGCTATTGCTAAGAAACATCCGTGGCACCAACTGGAAAACGGGATATTTTCACTAAAATTTAACAATTAAAAGAAACCAAGATTCCAATTTGGGAGGCATGCGCACCATATATTAGAATAACCTCTATATGTTCATCTGTGGCAATATGCTGATGACTCTTAATTTTTCAAAGCCAAAAAGGAAAATCGGTGGGGAAGGGAAAGATATTTGTCACCATATTGTTTCCAATAATCAGATAACTAAAGCCAAGGTCTTGAATGTGAACCAATCACTGAACAAAATCTTATTTATAGTGGTGTGAAGTGACAATGCAATATAGCAGAAGTGTCTTAGTTAATTTAGAATTAAAATCTGTTTGACATAAACAGCTGCAATTTTGAAATAATAGGATCCATGATGACCTTACAAGAACCATAGATCTTTGCCGGAAGGCTGAAGCCACAGGAGTGTCATGGATTACAGTCCATGGAAGAACAGTTGAGGAAAGACACCAGCCAGTCCACTATGAGGCCATTAAAACAATAAAGGAGAGTGTGTCCATACCCATAGTCGCTAACGGAGACATAAGAAACTTGAAAGAGGCAGAAAATGTGTCACAGATGACTGGGACAGATGGTAAGAAATAAACACGGGCACTTATTTTATCATTTAATAAGGATGAAAAAGTGAGGGTAGGGAAGTAACTTGATTTTCTGTTTAACATTAAGTCATATTATTATAATGCTGTCAGCTCTTTTCCTTAGAAACGGTGGATTATTTTAGAAGCAATGGCAGCATTTTGCTGCCACCATCATTTCTATTGGCCAGTAAATCATCTACAGATGGCTTATTTATTTATTTTTTGTTTTGTTTTAATTTATCTTTAAAAAGCACCTAGAACATCAGAATAGAGATGAGAGCTGATGAATTTCGGTGGTCACAGGAGCCCCAGAAGTGCTATGTTTCAATGCCTCTTACATAATTAACCAGCCTGCCCTATGGTAATTGTTGCTAGATGGAAGCAAATAGATCCAACTTTAAGCAGCCCAAATTATAACAACTTGGATGTCTCCTAAAGAAACAATAAGGGCAGTGAATTAATATAGATGTACTTTAAAGAATAGTCATATAAATACATTTGGTTTATCGGTGGCACCAGAAAAAACTTACTTATTGTATTACATTAATTTGTAGTGAAGGTATTCTAAAATCTCAAAATAATACTTTTTAATAAATACTCTTGCATTAAGTTTGCACTGATAACTGTGGATTCTTAGTTTATGGACAGATATGTTGTGCTCTACTTTGCAGGTGTGATGGTTGCTCGAGGACTTTTAGCAAACCCAGCTATGTTTGCTGGATATGAAGAAACCCCGCTGAAATGTATCTGGGACTGGGTTGACATTGCTCTTGAACTTGGAACTCCTTTTATGTGTTTCCATCAACATTTAATGTACATGATGGAAAAGATAACATCAAGGCAGGAAAAAAGGGTCTTTAATGCTCTGTCGAGCACATCAGCAGTCCTGGACTACCTTACAGACCATTACCATGTCTGACTCAGCTTTCTAAACCACTGTCGGATGTACTTTATACCTATGTGGAGCCATATGAGGTTTAAATCCTCGTGTTTCTTTTTGGTCTCTGGGCCTTTTAACTTCAGCACAACAGCAATCCGTAGGGCCACACATGGTGGCACTTGTCTGTAATCCAAGCTCTCAAAAAGCTGAAGGAAACTATTTGGAAATTCTAGCCAGCAAGATTCTAAGAACAAATGGAAGTTTTCCATAATTTTAAAAACTCAGACCTGAGGCTGGAGAGATGGCTCAGTAGTTAAAGCACTAGCTGTTCTTCCAGAGGACCCAGATCCAATTTCCAGCTTCCAAGTGGCTGTCCACCACTGTAACTCCAGGTCCAAAGGGTCCAACACCCTCTTCAGACCTCAGACATCAGCCAAGCACACAGTGGACAAACAAACATGCAGGCAAAACACTTATAAACATAAAATACTAAATAAATAAAATCATCTCCTATACTCCTTCGACATGGATTCCAGTTCAGTAGATCTTGAATTGATCCAGAAGTTTTAGAGAATCCAAGAGTTTCAAAACATCCAGAAGTCCCAGATCAAATGTTGAAAAGCTTTGCTTCTAATCTTTATGGATGTGGTTGTATGTGGGGGGGGGGTGGAATTTTTACTAAAGGTATTCTGTTCTTTTTGAAATAAAACTTTAATATCAAAAAGGTATGACTCATCTGTAAGTTAACAAGAAGCACATTTTAATTTTTTGAAAGTTCAGGAAGTATTAAAACAAATGTCCACAACCATATAAATGAAAAAGAGTAAGAAATTCTGTGTAGAATTATATTCAGAGTATACATTAAATTTTTTAATTGGAAAATCAACTGGTACATTTCCTAATTGAATATATACTCTAAGGTATTTAAGTTATGTCTAACTGAATTTAATTACCTATGATGTCAGCTGTAATTTAAGATTAGGGACAGCAAGGAGACTCAACAGGTGAAGGTGTTGGTTCTGCCAAGCCTGACCACCTGAGTTCAATCCCTGGGACCCACATGGTAGAAGAGAATCATTTCTACAAAGTAATCTTCAGGCCTCTACACATCCACCCGTGTACACAAATAACAAATATATTTTTTAAAGAATTCATGGAGGTCTTTGAGTGACAGCAAATTTAGTTCTTCTGAAGCTTTCCAGATTATCGTTACTAATGAGCTGGCCAGTGTCCTGTTGGTGGGTGAGACGGCTTTCCAGCACTGACTTTGGCAGCGTTTATATATATCCCTCATTGTTTCACAGCAAGGAGCTCGCAACGGCAAAAGCAGGTGGCTGCGCTCTAGCGTTAGGATTCTTATCCAGGCCTCAAGTACCAGGGCTTTAGTCCTGAGGTATCCAGTGTTAGAACTCTGGTTAGTGTAGGTCTAGAAGTGTGGACTCTCCAGCCTTTGACAGCAGTTATTGTTACAGCTTTGGGTACTGTGATTTTCAAACCATGATTTCCCCAGCCCTGAATACTCGCCCCTGTGACTAAGATCTTTGGCTACTGAGAGTTGAGAGTTCTGTGGAGCTCTACCAGCTGCCAAGGCCCTCAGCTGCTCTCCTAATCTTACAGCCTCTGTGGAACCTCAGCTCTCCACCTTACCTGTTTCCACCGTTCCTGTACCAGCCCTGGTCCCTGTGCCCAGCTGTGCAGCTACCTGTGCTACCACCACTGGAACAGCAACTACTACTTTTGCCGCTGGCCTTGAATCCTGTGTTTCCTGAAGATGTCAAACCCACCATCTCCTACCAGGCTCCACCCCTGCAAGCTGCCCTGTCACCACAGCTGCCACTTACAAGTTCAGCCCATTGTACCATTGGCTGATATCAACAGAGGGCATGAAGGAGAAAGCTGCATTTGTTAAAGAACTTACAGCAATCTTGAAAACCTGAATGTGTTGCCCACTATCCATGCAAAAATAACAGGTGTCAGAGCTGGACAGATCCCTCAGTACTTAAGAACACTTGCTCTTGCAGAAGACCTAGTCTCAGTTCCCAGCATCCACATGGCTCACAAACATCTGTAACTCCAGTTCTAGGGGATCTGACACCCTCTTCTCTGTGGGCACCAGGCATGCATGTGGTACACATACATACATGTAAGTACTCATACACATAAACCTTTAGAAAGTAATAGTAGTCCAACTGGGTTGGCATACACTTGTAATCCCAGGGCTGGGGAGGCAGAGACAGATCTTTGGAACTCATTGTCTAGCCAGAGTAGCTTAATCTGTGGGTCAATGAGAGACTCCCATCTCAAAATACAAGATGAATGTCTCCTATAGAGCAATACCCAAGGTTGACCTCAGGCTTCCACACAAGGCACATGAACACACACACAAAAGCAGGCAAGAAAAAGCCACTAAAGAGAAGCCTTGTATTGGTTCTAATGTTGCTTTACCAGAGATGAAAGCACGAGAGGCTGTACTCCAGGCTGCTTGAAATGGAAGCAATCAAATGACAGCACATGCTGGCGAGATTGTGGAGAAAGGGGAACCCTCCTCCATTGCTGGTGAGAGTGCAAGCTTGTACAACCACTATGGAAATCAGTCTGGAGATATCTTAGAAAACCTGGAATAGCTCTACCTCAAGACCCAGCCATACCACTGCTGGGTATACATCCAAATGACTCCTCACCAAACCAAAGGACATTTCCTCATCTATGTTCATAGCAGCCTTTTATAATAGCTAGAAACAGGAAACAACGCAGATGTCCCTCAACCAACAAGTGGATTAAAAAATTGTGGTACATCTACACGATAGAATACTACTCAGCTATCAGAAACAAGGAAATCGTGCAATTCACTGCCAAATGGATGGAACTAGAAAAGCTCATCCTGAGTGAGCTAACCCAGACTAAGATGCACATGGCATCTATTCACTTATAATTGGATTTTAGCCATATAGTACAGGATAACTATTCTGCAACCAGCAGACCAAAAGAAACAGGAGCATGAGACATTTTGCTCTATGGTGTTGCCTTGTGGGCCCCCAGTGTATGAGGAGGCTCTTGGCCCTCATATGACTGCTGAACTGGGGCGGAGGACTGATATGTAGGGACACCCCACCCCAGAGGAGTAGGAGGGAGAGTGGATAGTGCGTGGGAGGGGTGGAAAGAGGGCACTGTGATGGAGATGTAACTTGAAGTAATAAATAAACATTAAAAAACATAATAATAAAACAATGAACATCAAAAAGGGGGGGGGAGCCAAACAGCCTGCTCATATGGCCAGAGGAGGGTTTGCACCAACAATATCAGACAATGAAAAGGAAATAACCAGTTGTACCAATTATGGCATCATTCCTGTTCCCCTAGGCACAGCCCACTAGAAGTGCTCCCCTCAGATCTGGGTTAGAAAGGCTGATTACATTATTATCTGGTGTCTTCATTTACACAAATAAACATCAAAAGGAATGTTTGGTAAGGACTCCTCATGTCGATTTTTAAACAAGGCATACCACTTGACCATCACCCCAAAGGCAGAAGGGTTCCTGAATCTCTCACCTAAAAAAATTCAGAAATCAGGGCTGGAGAGATGGCTCAGCAGTTAAGAGCAGGGATTCAATTCCCAGCACCCACATGGCAGCTCATAACTGTCTATAATTGCAGTTCCAGGGGATCCAACACCATCATATACACAAATAAGCAGGCAGTACACCAATGTATATAAAATAAAAATCTTTTTTAAAAATTCAGAATTCCAGTATGTAAACTTTCACCTAAAAAGAAGAAAGTAATTATAGCCTTCTATATCTTGCATTTGAAGAATGCTAGCTAATGTGTAAGTGAATGTGCATTTAAAAGTTTTCCTAGAGTCAACCAAATGGGTCAGCAGGCAAAGCCACTTACAGAGAAATCTTAAAGACTGCGTTTCATCCCCAGAACCTGTGTAAAGATGCAAAGAGAAAGCCAACTCCAAGTTCTCTCACATCTGCAAATAGGCTGTGGCACATAACCAGTGTCCTCCCCCACACAAACATACACAGTACATATCATATACACACAATTAACATATTTTTAATTTGAAGTATTAGAGTATAGTAACTAGATTTTAATTTTAAAAACTAAGTTCTATGCTCTGTTTTCCGTGATACTGTTTTCATGGCTTGGATGTTGCTAGCAGATTTTATTTTTTGTTTTTCAAGACAGGGTTTCTCTGTGTAGCCCTGGCTGTCCTGGAACTCGCTCTGTAGACCAGGCTGGCCTTGAACTCACAGAGATCCACCTGTCTCTGCCTCACCAGGGCTAGGATTAAAGGCGTGTGCCATCATGCCTGGCGCTAGCAGATTTTATTAATGAAGAAGGTATATGGTAAGAACTCTCTCCTGATGAATTAAAACAGTTCAGTACTAAAATATTAGTAAATGTCAAAACCAGGAAAATTATTAAGGCAAGAACTATCTAAATCTTTACTTCAAGATTTTCGAGACCATGAATCGATTTTAACATGAGCATTTCATATTTTAAAACTTTAAAAGCATATTCAATCTTAAAGATAACTGGGTTTTTTTTCAGTTGAAATAAATGAGGTGAGGTCATCATTCTGATATTTGCAAATTAACTCTGAAGTAAATGAACAATGGTGTCAGTACAGTAGCAAGTGAGGTAGTGTGTGGAAAAAAACAATACAGAAGAACAAATTCCAACATTCTGTGACTAATTTCAGTCTTCGTTTTTCTTCCTGTTACTTATGGTCAGATATATTTGTGATAACGTTTTGAAAGCGTTGACTTAAATGTGGGGGTTTTGTTCAATGGGGATTTACTTTGTACTGGGAATTAAACCTAAAAAGCCTCATGTACGCTAGGCAGGCACTATCACTAAGCAAATAACCCCAACCCTGAAATATATTCTATACTTACCTATTTTTAACATGTAATGTTCCCAATATAATTGTATCCTATATAGCAGTGTTTTTTTTTTATCAGTACTGAGTAGGAGATGGGATGTAACCCCATGCTGCTGCCTGCAGGAATTCTTTTCAGAGACCTGTAAGTACAGTATCTTATTAAAGGGATAATTATCCCTCCCACCTCCTTAATAGGTCTTCAAGTGACTGGGGTTTCCTGGGTAATGGACTCCTGGCCATCTTAAGGAAGGGGACAATAGTTATGCAGTGTTACCATCTTTGCAGCAGATCCAGGTGACAAATCCCCGCCTAGAGAAGGGGTATTCCGGGTTGACCAGGAGGCCCAAAGAGTTAGAATGCTCAAGTGCACCCTCAATGATTTCCAGGGCCTATCTGGTTACAGAATATGGTTAGGTAAAAGAGTATACTCATCCCCATCTTTTCCTAGCAGCCCCCAAACAGCTCCCTGAAGTAGCCTGGCCCTACCAATGGACAAGGAAAACCGCATGCCAAACTCCTCGTGACATTACAGCATCTGTCCTCTCAAGAACAAAACACTTCACACACCCCTAGGCCTGGTCCTTAAATTTAGTTTAATTCGGGGCGGGGAGGCACGTTTCCACCACCAAGCGGCTGGCTGGATTAGAGCCCAGCCCGGCCGGCCCTGGCTCCCGCCACCCGGTGTCACCCGCATCAGGGTCACCAGCCGGGAGCCCCAAGCCCCAAGCCCGCGTGGGGAAGCCTGGGTCACCACGCGCACTCCACGCCGCGCACCCGGAAACCACGGCCACGGGCGCGCCAGTGTGACCTCAGCTGGGACGGGCGCGCTCCGGCGGCGTGTGACGTGCGCGCGCGAACGGTAGGGCGCGCGGAGCGAAGGGCGGCGGGTAAGCCGGACGGCGGCGGGCGGCCTCGCCGAGGAGTGCGGCCGGCGGCGGCTCGGGCAGCGGCGTCAGGCCGCCCCGAGGCCTCGGGGCCAGGGGAGAGCCTGCGGGGCTGACCAGCGCGCGGCTTCGTCACGCGGGCTTGGGCGAACTCCCAGCAGGCCCCGCGTGACTGTCGGGCCGTTCACCCTTGTTTCCGTGAAAGTGAAATCTTTCTCTGTTTAGGTGTGAAGAAAAAAAAAAAAACCATGACAATCCAATGGGTGGCGGTTGCCAGCTTTCTTTATGCTGAAATAGGACTCATTTTAATCTTCTGTGTGCCCTTTATTTCTCCTCAGAGGTAGGAAACCTTCAGACCCTCTATAATACCAAATGTTGGATTGGCTTCTCAAGCTGTGGTGTAAAGCTTTTCGTAGGTTTAGAAAGTTTTGGGAGGGCCGGCGGGGTGGCTCAGTGGGTAAAGGGCGCTTGCAGCCAAGCTAGAGAATTTCAGTTCGATACCCGGGATTCACATGGTGGAAAGGGAACCGACTCCACAAAGTTGTCTTCCGACGTCCGCACTTCCACCCTGTGATGCCCGGAAACACACACTAGATAGATAGATAGACAGACATTTACAAACAATAGATAATTAAAAGTTTGAGAGCCAATTATGTAAGAGGTAGTCGTCATTTAAAAGGAAATTCAAATTGCTATCTGGTAACAATACAAAATACTACTTTATATAAAGCTTGATTATGTGTACAAATGGAATTTCCCCCCCTCCTTTTTTAAAAGAACCTAGTCTCTTTGGTCTTAATTACAGGAATAATAAAGCAGTGGTTATGCCATGGATGTCTGTCCTGTTTTGGCTTCATTTTTTATCTTCTTTTTTTTTTTTTCCCACCGCCCTGAATTGGGTGGATGCAAAAATGTTAAGTTGGGACAATAAATTGGCAGTTTACAGACCAAAGCCTATACATGGTTCTTAATCTTGGACTTAAGGAGAAAAGAAACAATTTAATAGTAGTTTTACTTTTCATTCCAGTCAAAATTAATGGATGTGTGTAAAAATTTTGAATATAGAAAATATCAGAACCACATATAAGCATCACTTCCTTAGTAAAGAACCTACCTTCTTTCAAGTAGTAAGTGTCCAATATATTCATAGACTGACTTTCCTTTGTAATAATTCCTGATTAGCTGTAGATACAGGAACTTGGAAGCATGAATGGGAAAACATTTATAATAATGATGTAAGATATTTTGTTATACTCCTGACATAGAACAAAAAATCACGAGTAAGATGCTAGAGACAACACACTAAAAAAAAAAAAAAAAAAAAAAAAAAAAAAAGATAGGACTAAAAGACTGGCTCAAGTTCCAAGCAGTCTTTCAAAACTCTTAAAATTCCTCATCTGCCTGGATTTCAGCTCACCTCTATCCTTGTCTCTATACTGTTTCTTTTTTCCTCCTTACAAGAAGAAAAGTAGTAAATCATACGAGAGAGGGAGTGTCTAAAGTTTTTTCCACCAACCCATGTATTCTATAGATCACATGCTTGAGGCCCAGAAAGGGTATATGCCATGACCAAAGTCACCTAACTGGTCTGGGTCAGACTCCAGATAAGATCCTTATTTTTGCAGTCAGACACTGCTGTTCCTGTTCTGTCTTTCTACCTCAGATTTCAAAAGCAGACATGTTTTGCTTTTTGCTAGTACTTGTGACAGAGTCTTACATATTCAAGAGCTTGTTTAATGCAAAACAGATTTATAGATAAAGCTTAGAGATTTGAAAAAAAGTCATCAGAAGGGTTTATAAACCTGTCCTTTTCTTCTTGCCATTTACAGTTTTGTACCCATTCTGATCTAATAGATATAATATAAAAGTGTGAATATGTATGCATGTTAAATGAATATTCTCATGTAAGAAATGTGCTACATATGCACAGAAGTTATCTATTCCCCACAATGTGTTCATCCAGTGTGTGTGTCAACCATAATCTTCAAAGAAAAGTCTTCCAATAGTCTGTCTAGTCTTTTCTCCTATAATTCAGTGGTTGAAGGAACATACATATTTATTTGAATTCTCCATCTTATTGTGTGACCTTGAGCAAATTATTTACTTTCTCTGGTCAGTTTTCCTAGTAATGGTAGTGTGTACTTCATATGGTGGTGTGGTAACTAAATGAGATAGTGCATATGTTACAACCAGCCATATATCAACTCAATAAATATTAACTCTTTCTGCTTTTAAATTCAGTCTTACTGCAAACGCCTAGATGGCCTCTCTAGGAGTTTCTTACATTTTTTATTGACTATTGAAGAAGTAAATGAATTTACATTTGGACCTACATCAAGCTATTGTCATTTATATTCTTTTTAATGTTTGTAATGGTAAATTTAAATTTAAATAGTGTCTATATAAAAATGCTTGGTATTTGATCATAGATGCAAAAACAACTGATTCATCTGTATCCAGCTTCTCCCCTTCAACTTGAAGTTATTGTTCACTGTTCTTTTCAAATTATTTTAATAATTTGTCATATATTAAAGTAAAACTTTTAAATTGTGCTTGTGAAGTATATTCACATGCTAATTACCTTCATGCCTCCTTTTGACCCAATGTATTACTCATTTAAAGTACTTGTGTACAACATTTGATACCTTTCCAGCTACAGGGTGGATTACTTTCTCACACTTAGCCATTTATAATAACTCATCATTTCTTGTGTCTGTGGCTTTACTCATGCTGCTCAATCTGTCTAGACTGTTTCCTCTGTGATCAGACCTTCACCTAGGTAATGATAAATTATATGAGTATTTACACGTGTAAATGTTTATCAAGATACATACTTTGTTTTTTCATTTTACAACTGTGTTATAGCTCAGTCATTTTAAATTCCTTTTTGTTAAAAAAGGAAATTATTTTACTTATAGTAGATGATAGAAGCATACAATATAAAAATAAACTTGAAGAAGCTAAACATGGTAGTGCATGCTTATAACCTCAGTACTTAGCAAGCTAAAGCAGGAGGATTACAACTTCAGAGCCAGGCTTAGCAAGTTCCATGCCAGCAGAGGCTACTACATAAGAAGACCCTGTCTCAAATAAATAAGGAAAGATTTAGATGTTGCTAATGGTTAGATCAAAAGGCTTTATCATTTCTGAGACAGTGCTCTAACTAGGGAAAATGAAATAGCATTCATCAAAATATATAATATATTTTAGTTTAAGAATTTCTTTTGGAGCTGGTGAGATAGTTCAGTTGGTAAGTGCTTATTATACATGCTTGAACACCTGAATTTGATCCCCAGAACCTGTGGGGAAAAACTGGGTATGGTGGTATAGGTTTATAATCCCAGTGCTGGGGAGGCAAAAGCAGGCAGGTACTTAGGGCTCACAGCCAGTCAGCTTGCCCTAATCAATGAGTCCCAGAGTCCCAGGGAGAGACTGTCTCTAAACCAGGTGGAAAGGCTTTGCTTCTGAGGAACATCTCACATTGACCACTACCAACTATACTGTAGAGTCTACAGGAATGCTAGTATGTGCACAAACTCACACCCACATTTCTTTTTAAGGTTTTTCTCATGGAAAATAACTTTTAAAGTTATATTCAGCTGGCAGTGGTGGTGCATGCCTATAATCCCCGCAGAGTCAATTGGATCTCTGAGTTCAAGGCCAGCCTAGTTTAGAGTTCCAAGACAGCCAGGGGTACACAGAAAAACCTTGTTTTGAAAACCCCCCCCCAAAAAAAGTCCTTTTCATTTTAGAATACTTAAACCATCAGAACAAAAGATAATCAAATGTCATAATATTTAATTAAAAATAATTATTTTCTATTTCATGAGCTATTCTGTCATGTCAGAGGATTAATAACTTTTAAAATTAAATGTCTCTAATTTTTACCACTCTGTTATCAAATTATTAAAGTATTTAAAAAACATTTCAAAACCTGCTTTTGGTTTGTTTCTGTTGTTGTTTGTTTACCTAATCTTATTGTATTGCTTTACAGATGGCAGAAGATTTTTTCATTTAGTGTCTGGGGTAAAATTGCAAGTTTTTGGAACAAAGCTTTTCTTACCATTATAATCCTATTGATTGTTCTGTTTCTAGGTAAGTGCTAACTAGATTCCTCCTTTGGATCCAGTTCTTTTAAAATAAATTATCTGGGTTTTGATTGGTTAAGTTGATGTTATTGATATATTGAAAGACAGTTCATTTATATATTGATATTAAGGCAATCATTATTTTAATACATATTTGGTACTATTTTATATACACAAATTTTAGGTGCAGTGATGCTTTAACCTCTTTTAGGTTACTTTGAAGTTTAAATGCAATGACAAGTGATCTTCTTTCCAGTTGCCAGATAATTACCAATTACAGTTTTTGTTACAGTATTGTCCTGGGCATCCAGGGGGTTGGCCTGTAGGGAACAAATGATTGGGATCAATAGACTCTCAAAGATTCTTAAACAAGTATGTCTTCACTGAAACCTGGTTAAAACAACAGCTGTAGTGGCTACTGCAAAATTTTTAATATTAAATGATTACTAGGTAATACTGGAGAATTTTTGCTTTAGTTTTGATAACAGTATTGTATAGCATCTTCAGTCTGTGGATCAGAAGCCTGATTTGTAAATACAATTTTATTGAAACATCACCATTCTTGCTTTTGCATATGCTGTGTCTTAGTTATGGCTTCATTACTGTGAAGAGACACCATTACCAAGACAACTCTGATACAGGAAACATTTAATTGGGGCTGGCTTAGTTTCAGAGGTTTAGTCCATTCTCATCTCAGTGGGAAACATGGCAGTGTCCAGGTAGACATGATGGTGAAGGAGCCGAGAGTTCTACATCTTGGTCTGCAAGCAGCAGAAGACTGTTGTCACAGTGGGTGTAGCTTGAGCATAGGAGACCTCAAAGCTCACCCTGACAGTAACACACTTCTTCCAACAAGGCCACTCCTCCTAATAGTGCATCTTCCTTGGGCCAACCATTCAGAAACATGAGTCTATGGGAGCCATACCTATTCAGATCACCACATGGTTTATGCCTATTTCCACGGAGAACTCCAGAGTTTTTAATATTGCAACTGCTAAGCCCTAAAAACATCGATTGCCTATCCCTTTTTCTAAAACACCTGTGATCTATCTCTTTGTTTAAAAAAAGAAAGTTACTAATAGTTTTTACATAGGAATATGTTCTTAAGCTGAGAAAATGCTTGCTGAAATATTTAGAAACAAAGTATCAATGCAACTTTGGATTGAAAAACATAAAACAAATATGACAAATTCTTCAAAAATTGAATACATATGGTAGGATTATAGATACATACTGGACAGATTGAACATTCCTAAATAAAAATTCTAAATCTAAAAATTTGAATCCAAAGAATTGGAAATTTTAGCACCAGTATGCTGGCACAGGTGGAAAATTCCACCCTTCACTTTGTATGATAGATTACTGTCCAAATTCAAGAACAGTAAGGACAGTGATTGTCTGAAGTTAACTTCAGGCTTACATCTATAAAGCATGTATAGAATGTAAACAGATTTCATGTTTACATTTGAGTCCCATTTCTAAGATGGCTTAGTACATAGAGATTTCAAAGGTCTTAAAAACAACAGCAAAAAAGCCTAAATCCACGCACTCCTGATAACATTGTACAGAAAATATGCCCAGCCTGAATGAGTTTTTCAGAAGTTTTGAAATGTTCATGGTAATGACACTTCATAAATTAAAAGTAGAGCTTTAAGGTTTCTAAAACAGAAATTCCGTGAGACTTCATAATCACCATGTTCTTTTAGAAATGACTGAGAACAACAAGATTAAGTTGCTTATCTAAGATCACCCAAGATCTTACAAGTGTCACTCCTTGCCATTTTAGCTTTTAATATACATTTCAAAATATGTTTTCCCTAGAAACCTCCTCACAACTCTCATGTTGTGGATTAAGTGGGTTCACTGGCACCAGCTTGGAACCTTCACCACTATGTTTGGTGTTGTTTTATGCAAAAATGTTTCATGTTCCAAACACCAAACTTTGAAATAGAGTTGATCCTTTTTATAAAATTTAGAGCATAAGAAATGACACATAACTGCTGCCTGGATAATCCAGAAATATAGAATTGTTAAAAACAGAAAGGGAAACTGGGAGTGGTGGCCGCACACCTTTAATCCCAGCACTCAGGAGGTAAAAGCAGACCCTGGCAGATAGATCTCTGAGTTCCAGGGAAACCAGAGCTGTATAATGAGACCCTGTCTTAAAAAACAAACAAAAAAAATCTAAGAAGGGAATTGTGTCAAATTTTGAATAGATGTCATGGATCTCACTTGAAAATATCATGTGTTATGGTCTGCTGTTAATATTGTGCATTGAATCTCCATCCATATAACAACACACAATTATGTAGTAAAGAAGTAGAGAAAATGTATTGACAACAGTTGGGGACTGTCCAGGCAGCAGTTGTCTGTCATTTCTTATTTTTGGAAGCTGCTGGCTCTGTACTTCCTGTATATTCAGATATATTTATCCTTCTCAGGTCTCTGATGTGGTGAAGACTAGATAGTTATAGTCTCACAGTTAAATTTTAAGTTGCTTAGGAATGTTCTAGGTCTAAGATGTTTTTAAGTTGGTAATGCAGTTTAAGATGGAAAGTGAGTTAGGTATAGAACTTTGAACTCATTGATAGATAGATAATAGAATATTAATATTAGTTGCCAAATATGTATGGACTGGACATTGGGAATGTATGTTATACCTTATAATTTTCATAATTGTGGCCTAATTATTCTTATAGTTTTGTACTGTATTTATTGTTATAAGAAAATGAGCCTTTTATTGGACTAAAAGGAGGAGCTGTTGAGGGGAAAAAGATACACCTTAAATTAAAAAAAAAAAGGAGATAGGAGGGTGAAGGGAAAAGAGGGTAGGAGGCTGGGACCGAGAGGGGGAGAGGACTATGATTGAGATGTAACTTGAAGAAATAAATAAATGTAAAAAAAAAAAAAAAAGTAAGCCGGGCGGTGGTGGCGCACGCCTTTAATCCCAGCACTTGGGAGGCAGAGGCAGGCGGATCTTTGCTAGTTCGAGGCCAGCCTGGTCTACAAAGCGAGTCCAGGACAGCCAGAGCTGTTAAACAGAGAAACCCTGTCTCGAAAAACCAAAAAAAAAAAAAAAAAAAAAAAAAGTAGAAAAAACTGATCACTACTGAGCCACCAACTACCTGAATAACTTTGTCTCTCTTAGTTTGATAAGTTTATCTGTGACAGAAAAGAATAAGAAAAAAACTTAGCTCTCAAGAGTTATCAAAATGTCTGCTGAAAGCTAACACATGCCTAAGAAAAGAGACCCATAATAGATCCTTTTGCCTACATTTATGAGAAGCTAGAACATAGCTAAGAGAGCCATAGTAGATCCTTTTGCCTACATTTATGAGAAGCTAGCTTGCCCTCACTTGAACAAGAAAGAAGAATTAAAACAATAAATAAAAGAAAGAAGAATTTATAATAAAATAAGAGTTGTTTCAGTGAAATACAGGAAAAGGAGGAAGCCAGATTCCAAGGAGGGACTAGTACTAGTAACTGAAGTACCTTTTCCATCTTTGCATGTCTCTTTGCTTCATTCTTATCTCTATGGACTCTGGAAACTCAATTCCCAAGGCAAAAAAAAAAAAAAATGGTACGCCAAAGCTCCCAGATGATCCATGTGCAAAATTTAATTATCTAGCCACGCTGTGGTGGCATACACCTTCAGTTGAAGCACTCAAAGAGGCAGATGGATCCCTGTGAGGTCAAGGCCAGACTGGACTATAGAGAGATTTCCAAAACAGCCAGGGCTACACAGAAAAACCCTGTATCTGAAAACCAAATAACAACAACAACAAAATCCCTATCTTTGTATATATTTCAGCATGGAACAAATGAGCTAGTATGCTTAATGGTACTGGAAAGAAAGATTTTCAGTAAAATAAATGGCATACAAATGTAAGGTGATAAAAATGAGACATTATTATGCAGTGCTTTGTTGGGGTTTTATTTTCAAGTGATAGAAATGTGGTACTATTCAGAGATAGTAGCTGTGAAGTAAATGCAACATAGTCTGAGTCCCATTTATGCAAATAGAAATCTCAATGCAGTGAAATAATTCTGAAGTCTCAATAACCTAAGTAATAATGAATATAATATGATGCTGGCACTTTAAGAGAAATGGAATTGTATCTGTAACTAACAGCAGATTGAATTCTAGTCATGCATAGAGGTAGAAAGAGTAAGAGATAATATTTCACATTAGATCAAGATTTGACAGTCAGCCCCAGAGGAATGATTTTAAAGTGCTAAAGTAGTGATTCATAAATTGCCACTCTTATGCATTTACAAAGTTTCGTCTTTGGGCACAATACCCTGTCAGGTACTAAAGAGGGACAGACAGAAATCCACATCTAAAATCCATTATTGAAAAGGTTGGTAAGCTATTCTACAACTCCTTCTTGTTTAAAATATTTTTTCTTAAAAACCAAAAGTAATGTTCTCTCTTCTGTAATAGATGCTGTCAGAGAAGTAAGGAAGTATTCCTCCACTCAAGTCATTGAGAAGAACTCAGCTGGCAGACCTAGTGCCTATGAGCACATACAGATGAAACTTTTCAGGTCCCAAAGAAATCTTTATATTTCTGGATTCTCATTATTTTTTTGGCTGTAAGTAAAAAAAAAAAATGTACAAACACATTTTTAACACTCATAGAATTCTCTTTGTTTTTTTTCCTCATTTACAATAAGATCTTTTTGTTAGCATCTTCATAAAAGAATGTAAATGATAAGTTTAAATAACGAATAATAGTTTTGCTGGAGAAGCCTGGGATAGAAGACATGACCTTCCGAAGGGAAGAACACATGAATTTGTTGTCCAGTGGCAAATGTTCAGCCCTGAAAGCATACATACAGGTAGCATTATACAGACTAAACAGGTTATATTTAGGAATGTATGTACATGAAATAACAATTAGTTTGAAAAGTGGGGGGGCATGATTTTGAAGAATTGGAAGAGGTATATGGGAGGGCGAGAAGGGAGAAATGTTGTAATTCAATTATAATATCAAACATAAGGGGGAAAGTTACTGTTTGTAGATCTGCTGGTTGCAAAGGACCTTGAATGATCTGGTTGCTGACTTTCTGGAACCTTCTCATACTGTTCTCTAATATCTATAGTACATTTCATTCCCACTCTCCTTCACTATTTATTCTTTTAAAAATATTTATTGAATATGTAAAATATCTCTGTTCTTACCACTTTGAATCATCATATAAGCTATTCTAGAACACTCTTCCCTTACCCCAATCTTTTTGTTTGTTTTTCTAGTGGTTGAAGAACAGCTTTTATTAGGGGTGAGGAAACACATAAACACAGCAGGCACACAGAGATAAAGACCCTCCACAAAGCGAGGTGGTGGCTGAGGACTTGGGAAGCTAAAGCCCTGATAGTTTAGGGTAGCCCTGGCTGGCCTGGAACCTGCTATGTAAACCAGACTGACCTTGAACTCACAGAGCTCTGAGACCTGCCTTTCATGTGCTTGGATTAAAGGCTAAGTCAACCATACCTGGGCTTCTCTTTTCTAGTTAAGTTTTACTTATCTTTTAATCTCTTTCTCAAAGAAACCCCATGGCCATAATTTCCTCCAAAGTATGAAGGTATTCTGTTTAGTCTAGACTTCAACTTCTAGTTCCATTCACAGTTTAATTAAATACTGTTTATATCTCCAACTAGAATCCAGGCATGGTGGCACATGCTTTTAATCTTAGCACTTGGGAGGCATACGCAGGTTGATCTCTGTGAGTTTGAGGCCAGCCTGGTCTACGTAGTGAGTTCCAGGACCGCTGGAGCTACACAGTAAGACCCTGTCTCAAAAACAACAAGAAGAAATAAATACATAAATACATAAAAAACAAAAATAAATATATATTTCCAACTAGAACTTAAACTTGAAGTCAAGAACTAAGTTCATTTTCAGCTATGACCCCAATACCTAACATAGTAGTTCCTTAGTAAATAGCTGCTGAAAGAATAATTGAAGAGATTAATTTTAATATCTAACAGTGGGAGTTACGTGTAAACATGTCAGTGTTCATTATTTTAGACTTAGCCACCCTTACAAAATGATCTTTAAACTGAAAATTTCAAACTAGGCCCCCCCAAAAAAGATATTTTTCTTGCTGACCTTGCAATAACATCTAAAATTTTACAGCTGAGCAGTGATGGAGCACACCTTTAATACCAGGATTCACATTTGGAAGGCGGAGGCAGGCGGATCTCAGAGTTTGAGGCCAACCTAGTCTACATAGTGAGTTCTCAGACAATCAGGGATATGCAAAGAAACCCTGTCTAAAAAAATTGAATTAAAATTTCATGTGCAAGAGGCTGTGAGATCCATTCCATTTATGTGTTGGGATTTTTTTAACTTTTTATTGATTCTTTGTGAATTTCACATCTGCACCCCAATCCCACTCATCTCCCCATCCCTTCATATTTGCCCTACACCCTTGCAACCTCTCCCCCCCAAATAAAAGAAAATAAGATGAATGGAATTTTTAAAAAGTCTTGTCATGGAAGCTGTCATGTCACAGTGTGTCACACAGAATACCCTTTTTTTTCACACATCTTTACTTGCAAATGCTCATTGCAATGAGTCATTGGTCTGTTTTGAGGTCTCTGACTTCTATCAATACTGGATCCTCACAGGGACTCCTCTTGGATATCCTGTTGTTACCCTGTGTCATGGAGATCCTGCAGCTTTGGATCTATAGGACCAGCCCCTTGACAAGCTCCAGCATTTCTTAGATGTTGGGGTGGGCCAACTCAAAGCCCTGGATCTGTGCCTGGGAGGTAGCTGACTTGGTCAGCCCACCAGCCTCTCCTGCACCCACACCATGAGGCCAAGCTCTCCAGCACTGTCCTAGCCAGTTCACCCAATGCTGCAGCTGGCAAAGGGCAGGGTCAGTTCTCCTGCTCACACATCTGTGTGTTCTAGTGCTTGTTGTTTAACAGAGGATGCAAAAAAAGTGAGGCACAGCTTGTTTTAACTTACAGACTTGGATAGCAAACAGGAAATGTTCCATTTAAACATCCCCTCTACCACCGTTTCTCTAGACCTAACAGGAGTTGTTTGACAATTGGCTATTTGCGTTAAAGTCAGAGTTCCCAATGGTTAATCTAGTTATGCATTATTCTGAACTTCATTTGTTTTTTTTCCTCAGAGTGTTGAGACGTCTGGTAACGCTTATTTCTCAGCTGGCAAAAGAAGTAACAAACAAAGGAGTGCTTAAAATTCAAGCAGAAAATACCAACAAGGCTGCCAAGAAATTCATGGAAGAGAATGAAAAACTAAAATCGGTATTTAATTTTCTTTATATAAAATAGTATAAATCCTGTTAATGTTCACAAGGAGTAATGTACTATTTTTAGCATCAAAAATACCATTTTCATATTTTATCAGGAGAAAGTGGCACAGACCCTAGTATTGTTCTATGGAATGATTTTTTTTTTTTTTTGGTTTTTCGAGAAACCCTATGTAGACAAATCTGGCCTTGAACTCAGAGATCTGCCTGCCTCTGCCTCCTGAATGCCGGATTAAGTGTGCTACCACTGCCCAGCTATTCTTTAGGATTGTTTGTGTCCACACTTCGCCTCAATACAAATTAATACCAGTTGTCCTGTTTTAATGATTTGAGGAAGAAACATGGGAGCATGCATATTTTAAATTTTTTGTAATAAAATTTCTTCTTTTACAGTTCATACATATACATAGTACATTCTATTTACTCTCACCCCTGTCTCGTCTTATGCCCTCTTACCCATACCTCTCCACTCCCCCTCATATCCCCTTTCCACATTCATATGTTTTTGTTTTGTGGTCCAATGAATTTACCTAAAGCCTCCTGTGACCATGGATTTGGAACTATCCATTGTAGCTTAGTGGGCTCACCCCTAGGTACACAACTAATGCAATGACTCCCCCTCTTCCAGAGTCTCTCGACAGTCAGTAGCTCAGCAGGGATGGGGGGCCTTTGGTCATCTATGTCCGTGACAAGGGCCAGTCTTGTGCAGGCCCAGGGCAAATAGCCGCAGCTGCTGTGAGTTCAAGATTCCAAGGACTATGTCAAATCCGGAATATGGCATCTTATAGCCATTCTTGGATTACAAATTTGAAGTCCTCTATTACAATTAATTTTGCTTCATAATCCAAATTAAATCTTTATAATTTTCTGTGTTCATTTCTCTTTCAGTTAAAGGTTGATTTGTTTTATGGGAAGCAGCAAGAGATTATTGAAACTACATTGATGATTTCACATAAGTATTTTTACAGATCTTATGCTGCTTACATCTGATATCCATGGAATGTGTGTGTCTGTCAAGTACTACTGAGGGTTGCCCTACTGGCAAAAAAAAAATAGAAAAATGAAACACAAAATTGTTTTGAATTTAAAAATCTGATGCTCTTATAGATTCAGTGTTTCAGTTCTTACAAATTCCATGACTTTTACTGAATCTATTCTGAGAAAAAAGAGTCACTGGAACAATAAATAAATAAATAAATAAAATATATTTATAAGAAAAGTGTTTTTATAATCATGCATTAAGATTATTTTTCTATTACAAACTAAAGAAATATAGTCTTCACATTATACCAAGTTAATTTCACATTCATCAGTAGAGACTGAAAGTCCTGAGCACAGTCTTCAAGCTCAGCCTCTATAAAAAGGCCTGCCTGCAAGCACTACTTTCCAGCAGTTGGAGCTGAGCAGCTATCAGTCATGTAGCCAATGAAAGAGTTCTTGACCTCATAAATTAAGAAAAACTCATTATACCTATTCACAACTTCTATTTCTTTTATGATCTTTGCTTTACTTAGATGGTAACCAAAAACAATGTAGGGAAAGACCTATTTTCATATAAACAGAACTCAAAAAATGCCTCTTTATGAGCAGGTTATTTTTATTTTTAGCATCTTTTGTAAGAACAGCATGTTAAAAACAGTTTACAATTTACTTTGTTTTGTTCTTTTAAAATATTATTGTGTATGCATACTATGTGGAGAGAGTTTGCATGTGACAGTATATGATGATAGGGTAATTTTTAGGAATTGGTTCTCCTCTTCCATCTTCACATGAGTTATAGAGGTTGAACTCAGGTCACCAGGTCACATAGCAAGTGCTTTTACCCACTGACCCATCTCACCAACCTTTATTTTGTTTTGAAAAAGCACTGATCCATTGATGTCTTCTATACTTCCTCTTATAATAGTATTGTTCTCTAGAAATCAAGATGTGGGTATGGTCTGTATTAAAAAGCTAGTAATAAGTACATTTCGCCTTTTTTTTTAATGGGAGAGATGTTGCTTCAGTAGCACAGTCAATTTCATTTTGTACTTTAATGTTGCTTGCTTCATTTTCTACCTTTTGATCTCACTTCACAATGGTAAAACCAAAACCTAGTGAATGATGACTAAATTCAAAAGTCTCAGCTCTGTATTTACAGAAAGGCTTTCATCTATTCAATTGCTTTGAAATTGTACCCATCAACTTAATGAATTATAACTACTGTTGTGGCACACACACCCTCTTTTACTTGTTTTCCTCTTAATCTTGAATTCTAAGCAGACAATATTTTTATAAAGTTTTTGATAAAATAACTTTTCACATATGCATCATAACTAATGGAGTTAAATTAGTCCTGACCTTCAAAGCATCACTTCTTCAAGAGAACTTTGGAACTCTTCTTTTGGAATTATTTTCAAAGTAAGTCCCTAATGATAGGAAATTTATTACCTGCTTGCTGGTTCCTGGGCCCCCCACAATTTCATGTTTTCCCCCACTTCAGTTCCAGGCTGTTCTAGTCCCCTGCTTGCTACATAACTCTGACTCAGTCAGTGGTCCTAGAGCATCACAAGAGGCACTCACATCTAGATTATCACATGTGCTACACCAAAGCGAGGAGAAGGGAGAAGGAAGTTTGTAAACTGGATAAGTCTTGTCAGTACTCATAGTATAACTAATAGACTGCTAATGTGATTAATAAAAGCCATAGATAAGAATGTAAAAAATACTTTTATTTCATGTGATCTCAGGTGGGCTTTGAAATACTAGTGACAGAATGATAGAATTGCTAAAATAACTCTTTATTCTATATAGGAAGAATATTTTCTACCAGAAAATGCATAATAATCCTGAGAGTCAAAAACTTTCAATTGGATGCTAATTTCAGCCACTGCAGTAATTAGCAATGTGACCTAGTGCAAGTCACCTCATAGGTTCTGAATTTCAAGGTTCCGTGGCTATAAATAATAGTTAACACTATGCCAAATGTTACTTCATGTGCTTTACAGTAAGATATTAACTCTTAATTCTTGAATAATCCCTTGAGGTTTGTATTGTCTGTATTTTATAGCTGAGAAAACAGGGAGAGAAAGGGCAATTAAAAAATATACAGTACAGGAAGTACAGCCCATTTCTCTAATAATTCATTTAAATGAAATAATTATTAAAAGAGAGAAGTCACAATCCTCCTGCCTCAGCTTTTCACCCAAATACTGATAATTCACATGTGTGCCTCCATGCCTTGCTTCCAGCTAATTTTAACAGTTTTAAAATGGCAGCATAAAGCTTTACTTCTCACTCTCCCGCTTCCTGGGGTGGATACTGAAGACTTGTGCAATTGTAGTTGGTACCTGTTGAGTTGCAGACTCCAAACCTCTTGATTTTTCTCCAACATGAAATTAAGGATAATAAACTGGAGCAGTTTTACAGATGCAGTAATGAAAGCTTGTTTACAAGACTGCCACAAATCCAGCTTTTCCAAGTTGGTGGCATGAATAATTCAAGCAGTCACTATAAACATTCCTGCAGCTCAGTGGTTCCTTTCCAATTTTGGTAATCACCCCCCACTGCAGTAATCCTCTAAAGTGAGCTTTATGTTTTTAAATCTATTCTGACTTTACAAATGTAGTTTTTCTCTTCTAGGCTAAAATTGTTTTGAACTTGAATTAAACAAATTAAAAGAGGCTTAAAGAAATTCTTTTTGATTCTAAAGAGTCTGATGTTCTTTCTGTTTCAAAGTATGTATCAATCCTCCAATCTCTTAAAAGCTATTTAAGATAGTATGTTCACTGGAACTTTAATTCCCCCTCTGAGCTATCTACTCCTATTCTACTTCAACACTCTGGTCCCAGGTTTGTTCTTGTTCCAGCTTTTATGCTCCTGTTTTTTCCTTTCCATTAGATGAATGCTACCAGACAAAGAGTAGAGACCATGTTTCTCTTACATTTTATCTCTTATATCATCTTTCATGCTGAAACATTTGTATCCACGTGAAACCAAAACTTTGTTAACAAATTATTAACAACTATAGACTGTTAAATTAGGCCAGCAGAGTGATCAGTGGGGCCTGGCAGGAGGCCTGCAGACCTGACAGGCCTGACTGACCTTAGCTGGAGGCCTGAGATCTGGGATGACTGGCAGACCCATATAATAAATATCCCAAGACATTTAACATTTCAATGCTTAGGCCTTAACTGACTCTCAACTAGCTCATATAAGTTAACCTGACCAACTATTCCCGGCCATGTAGCTTGCTGTACCTTCGGAACTCTCGGACATACATCTGTTCACATCCTTGTCCTTGGCAGAAACAGAGCTTCCTCTATATTTTCCCAGGGTTTCTTTCTTCCTCCCAGGAAGTCCCGCCTTCCTATTCTTTCTCTGCTTAGTTAAATGACCATCAGAAACTTTTATTATCCAATAAAAGAGTGCCTCAGAAAGGGCGATAACCAGATCTCTGAGAACTGAAAACCATGTACAAGACCTTTCTCCAGCATCCACTCACTGCTCACTAGATTTGTGAATTTTGTCTGATAAATATATCCACTAATAAAAGAATATAAATCACTCTGATGTAGAAAATTTTAAGTCACCATGTTTTCCTAACCATGGAAGCCATCAGAATAAAGCTGCTGCCACTATGTTTATTCTACTGGCCCATGCCTGTGAGTGCATATTTATTTTCTATTTATTTTGATGTGTGTGTGTGTAGGAGAGGGCTATTAGTCCATGTGCATGTGTGTGCACATGGGCATAGAGGCCAGAGGTGTACCTCAGGTTCATTCTTCAGGTATTGTTCACTTTGTTTTTTGAGACAAGATCTCTGATTGGCTAGGCTGATTGGCCAAGAAACCTCTAGATTCCTCCTGTCTCTGTCTACAGGGTATAGGCAGGCTTCACCATGTCTGCTGCTTTATTGTAGGTTTTGGGGATCAAACTCAGTGTGATAACCACTTTATTGGTTGAGCTGTCCCTCCAGCTCTCATATATTTAGTATATAATTTAATCTCTTTGTTGCTTAAATCTTTTATGTTTCTCTTAATCTTCTAATTTCTAATAATAGTAATAATTTCTACCTAGGTATGCAAGTTAGGAAATTTTTAGTGTATGATGTTTTCTGTCAGTTATTTTACTGTTCAGATCTTTATTGTTTTTACCTTAAAAAGGTAAGCTTACAAACATTGTTCTATCCAGATTAGATTTTGGAATATAAAGGGCATTTTAAATAATCAACTAAATTAAAAATTAATTTGGTAGTGTATGATGAAATCCAGAACTTTCCTACCCTAGAGATCACCCTGACATTTTCCATTTACCCATCTTCATCCTGGCAACATTATACTCTTACATACTTCTATGTGTAAAAATCACTTCAAGTAAACAAGACAGTACAGTTATAGCATGGTGAGTTGTACAACTAATATCAAAACCAGAACTGATTTTTTATGTTAAATGTGTATGACATCCTTAACTGAGGAAAGCATTCACATTGAATTTGAAAGCATAGTTTTAATTGTAGCCCAATCAGAAATTCTTACTTACATTTTAGAAACATCATCCATAGTAATAGTAAACCTTTTGTTTTGTTTGTTTTTTGTTTTTTTTTGAGACAAGGTTTCTCTGTGTAGCTTTGGCTGTCCTGGACCACTCTCTGTAGACCAGGCTGGCCTTGAACTTACAGAAATCCTCCTCCTTCTACCTCCCAAGTGCTAGGATTAAAGGCATGTGCCACCACCTCCCAGCTATAATATATCATTTTAAAGAATATTTTTAGATTATATGTTTATGCGTGTCTTTGTGTCCTTGTATGGTTATATGCATGTAAATGTAGTTGCCCACAGGTCAGAGGCGTTGGATTTTCCCAGAGCTAGATTTACAGGGAGTTGTGAGCTGCCCAATATGGATGCTGGGAATCAAGCTCAGGTCCTCTGCAAAAGCATATGTCCCCTTAACACCTGAGCTATCTCTCCAGCTCCACAAAATTCTATGTGTTTGCTAGCTATCAAATTTTTCTTGGAAAAAGTCCTTCATAAAAAATATTAATTACTTAAGACAAATTAATAAAGACCAATAATTTTAATTTATTCAGTAAATATCCAATTGTTGCAATCTAAGATTAATTCTTTCTATAACTCTTTTATGATAGATGCTAAAAAGTCATGGCAAGGATGAAGAACATATTTTGGAAACCGAAAATAAAAAACTTGTAGAAGAACAGGAAAAACTGAAAACTGAATTGAAGAAGACTTCAGATGGTAATGTTGTATGCATATGAAAATGGGAAGGACTATCAGAGATTTTATGCTGTCACATACACCTCATTGTTTTACTTCAAACAAAGCTAAATGCCCCCTGGCCAAGCACTGAGAATGACTATTTATAAGTTTCTGTTCAAATATGAGATTAAAACATTGTGCCAAGAGAAACATGTTCTGTTAGCAGAAAAACATGTAGGTGTTTCAGATTTGTGTTGTAAATACAAATGTCCTAGCCTCAGCAAAAGAGCTATGGACTTGAAATTTTTCTTGTAAGCACATTTTTGTAAAATGAGTCATATTTTTCTGTCATCATATATTACTTCTTTTATGGACATAATCACAAGGAGACAGCCTTGGTAGAATAGTGCATTTTTTATCTTAAGCCCTAATATTTCTAACACACTAAATTTAAAATTTTTAGAAGTTTTTGAGAAAGACAGAAAGTAAGTATCAATCTGGGATATCAGTTGAGAAATTGAGGCTTCATGCCAAAATACATTGCATTGTAGGTTCAAAGTGGAACACCCCAAATTTCAGTCCATGAAGGCAACTCTTCCTGCACTAAAAAAGTTATGATTGTTCTTAGTGTCTACTGAATAATAGAGTAAAGTAGATACTCCAAATCCACTGTCATTATAGCATGCTGTGTGTGTGTGTGTGTGTGTGTGTGTGTGTGTGTGTGTGTGTGTGT